>JAPDVR010000013.1:17866618-18195230 GCA_026230005.1 Gila orcuttii | reverse complement strand
ACCAGCAGAATACCTGAGCTGTGTGAAAGAGCATAAAGTGAGAAAGACCCTAACCAGATACAGGCTGAGTGACCACAGTCTGGCTGTAGAGAGAGGATGGCAGCCGAGAGAGCAGAGACTGTGTTCTCTGTGGTGGAGACAGAAGAACACTTCCTGATACACTGTGATCACTATCACAGCATTAGATCGGACTATTTCACTAGATTCCAACAGTTAGAACCAAATTTTATGGCATTACCAAATTCAGAAAAATTAAATCATATTTTGGGAGAAAAATCTAGCTCAATCACAACAGCAGCTAAGTATGTAACAGCCTGCCACAAACTACGAGAGTCAGCCAGTGGACAAAACTAAAGTCAGAATTGTTCTTGTCTTGTTTGAATGTTGGTACAAACGTACAAAAATGTGTGTTTTAAATGTTAAAAATGTATTCATGCATTTTTAGGTGTTCAAGCACGAAGTGCTGAAAACCTATTGTATTTGTAAGGATTTTTATTAGGTGTTCAAGCACTTTAGTGCTGAAAACCTATTGTATTTGCTATTTGAAAAAAAAAAATTGCCCTAAAACGCATCGTGCAGCCCAAACCATAAGGCCTATAGACTTGAAACTCGGCCAGATGGTACGCCACACTTTTGGGGAGAACCGATCAGAGTATGACCCCGATTGGCCCATAGGTGGCGCTACAGAAACCAAAAGTACTAAATTACCCATAACTCCTCGACCGTTTGACCTAGAATCAAGATTTTTACATCACTGTGATCCCCGGCTCAAGTCGGACAAGATGTATATCTCGGATTCTCGATTTGAGCAAAAAAAGTTTGTTATGGCCAGTTTTGTCCAAAACCTACTTTTGCGAACTAGTCCCTGGTTTTTCGCCCGATCGGAACCAAACCAGTCTAGGCCTTTTCTCTGGACTCTCTAGATCAATAATTATCGAAAAAAAGTTGAAATTTTGCATTTGGGTGGCTGTAACAGGGTCATTTAGAAAAGGGGCGGGGCTAAATACAGTAAAAAGCCTATAAATCCTAAACGAAAAGTCAAAACTTCACAAAAATTGATGAGCATATGTGTCATAACATGGTGAAGAAGCATGCAAAGTTTCATGGAGATCGGACCATAGGTGGCGCTATAACTGTCAAAAAGGTCTCATTCTTATTAGGTGTTCAAGCACTTTAGTGCTGAAAACCTATTGTATTTGCTATTTGAAAAAAAAATTTTGCCCTAAAACGCATCGTGCAGCCCAAACCATAAGGCCTATAGACTTGAAACTCGGCCAGATGGTACGCCACACTTTTGGGGAGAACCGATCAGAGTATGACCCCGATTGGCCCATAGGTGGCGCTACAGAAACCAAAAGTACTAAATTACCCATAACTCCTCGACCGTTTGACCTAGAATCAAGATTTATACATCACTGTGATCCCTGGCTCAAGTCGGACAAGATGTATATATCGGATTCTCGATTTGAGCAAAAAAAGTTTGTTATGGCCAGTTTTGTCCAAAACCTACTTTTGCGAACTAGTCCCTGGTTTTTCGCCCGATCGGAACCAAACCAGTCTAGGCCTATTCTCTGGACTCTCTAGATAAATAATTATCGAAAAAAAGTTGAAATTTTGCATTTGGGTGGCTGTAACAGGGTCATTTAGAAAAGGGGCGGGGCTAAATACAGTAAAAAGCCTATAAATCCTAAACGAAAAGTCAAAACTTCACAAAAATTGATGAGCATATGTGTCATAACATGGTGAAGAAGCATGCAAAGTTTCATGGAGATCGGACCATAGGTGGCGCTATAACTGTCAAAAAGGTCTCATTCTTATTAGGTGTTCAAGCACTTTAGTGCTGAAAACCTATTGTATTTGCTATTTGAAAAAAAAAAATTTGCCCTAAAACGCATCGTGCAGCCCAAACCGTAAGGCCTATAGACTTGAAACTCGGCCAGATGGTACGCCACACTTTTGGGGAGAACCTATCAGAGTATGACCCCGATTGGCCCATAGGTGGCGCTACAGAAACCAAAAGTACTAAATTACCCATAACTCCTCGACCGTTTGACCTAGAATCAAGATTTTTACATCACTGTGATCCCTGGCTCAAGTCGGACAAGATGTATATATCGGATTCTCGATTTGAGCAAAAAAAGTTTGTTATGGCCAGTTTTGTCCAAAACCTACTTTTGCGAACTAGTCCCTGGTTTTTCGCCCGATCGGAACCAAACCAGTCTAGGCCTATTCTCTGGACTCTCTAGATCAATAATTATCGAAAAAAAGTTGAAATTTTGCATTTGGGTGGCTGTAACAGGGTCATTTAGAAAAGGGGCGGGGCTAAATACAGTAAAAAGCCTATAAATCCTAAACGAAAAGTCAAAACTTCACAAAAATTGATGAGCATATGTGTCATAACATGGTGAAGAAGCATGCAAAGTTTCATGGAGATCGGACCATAGGTGGCGCTATAACTGTCAAAAAGGTCTCATTCTTATTAGGTGTTCAAGCACTTTAGTGCTGAAAACCTATTGTATTTGCTATTTGAAAAAAAAAATTTGCCCTAAAACGCATCGTGCAGCCCAAACCATAAGGCCTATAGACTTGAAACTCGGCCAGATGGTACGCCACACTTTTGGGGAGAACCGATCAGAGTATGACCCCGATTGGCCCATAGGTGGCGCTACAGAAACCAAAAGTACTAAATTACCCATAACTCCTCGACCGTTTGACCTAGAATCAAGATTTATACATCACTGTGATCCCTGGCTCAAGTCGGACAAGATGTATATATCGGATTCTCGATTTGAGCAAAAAAAGTTTGTTATGGCCAGTTTTGTCCAAAACCTACTTTTGCGAACTAGTCCCTGGTTTTTCGCCCGATCGGAACCAAACCAGTCTAGGCCTATTCTCTGGACTCTCTAGATAAATAATTATCGAAAAAAAGTTGAAATTTTGCATTTGGGTGGCTGTAACAGGGTCATTTAGAAAAGGGGCGGGGCTAAATACAGTAAAAAGCCTATAAATCCTAAACGAAAAGTCAAAACTTCACAAAAATTGATGAGCATATGTGTCATAACATGGTGAAGAAGCATGCAAAGTTTCATGGAGATCGGACCATAAGTGGCGCTATAACTGTCAAAAAGGTCTCATTCTTATTAGGTGTTCAAGCACTTTAGTGCTGAAAACCTATTGTATTTGCTATTTGAAAAAAAAAAATTTGCCCTAAAACGCATCGTGCAGCCCAAACCGTAAGGCCTATAGACTTGAAACTCGGCCAGATGGTACGCCACACTTTTGGGGAGAACCTATCAGAGTATGACCCCGATTGGCCCATAGGTGGCGCTACAGAAACCAAAAGTACTAAATTACCCATAACTCCTCGACCGTTTGACCTAGAATCAAGATTTTTACATCACTGTGATCCCTGGCTCAAGTCGGACAAGATGTATATATCGGATTCTCGATTTGAGCAAAAAAAGTTTGTTATGGCCAGTTTTGTCCAAAACCTACTTTTGCGAACTAGTCCCTGGTTTTTCGCCCGATCGGAACCAAACCAGTCTAGGCCTATTCTCTGGACTCTCTAGATCAATATTATCGAAAAAAAGTTGAAATTTTGCATTTGGGTGGCTGTAACAGGGTCATTTAGAAAAGGGGCGGGGCTAAATACAGTAAAAAGCCTATAAATCCTAAACGAAAAGTCAAAACTTCACAAAAATTGATGAGCATATGTGTCATAACATGGTGAAGAAGCATGCAAAGTTTCATGGAGATCGGACCATAGGTGGCGCTTTAACTGTCAAAAAGGTCTCATTCTGATTAGGTGTTCAAGCACTTTAGTGCTGAAAACCTATTGTATTTGCTATTTGAAAAAAAAAAATTGCCCTAAAACGCATCGTGCAGCCCAAACCGTAAGGCCTATAGACTTGAAACTCGGCCAGATGGTACGCCACACTTTTGGGGAGAACCTATCAGAGTATGACCCCGATTGGCCCATAGGTGGCGCTACAGAAACCAAAAGTACTAAATTACCCATAACTCCTCGACCGTTTGACCTAGAATCAAGATTTTTACATCACTGTGATCCCTGGCTCAAGACGGACAAGATGTATAGCAAAAAAAAACATTTGTTATGGCCAGTTTTGTCCAAAACCTACTTTTGTGAACTAGTCCCTGGTTTTTCGCCCGATCGGAACCAAACCAGTCTAGGCCTATTCTCTGGACTCTCTAGATCAATAATTATCGAAAAAAAGTTGAAAGTTCAAATTCCGGTCGCTAGGGGGAGTAAAATTATCGTTGTGGGAGGAGCCTATTTTACTAAAATGGCTATAACTCTAGAAGTAAATGAGATAGCTTCACCAAACTTGGTACACATATTTAGGAGTTCAATTTGAGGTCACAGTAAAAAAACTGCGTCGATTGGCCACATGGTGGCGCTATAACATAAAAAAAACATAAAAAGGGCTATGACCACCTGACCGTTAGTCCGATTGACTTGAAAATTGGTATGCAGTGTCTTGGTCCAAGGTGCCATGTATGTGTAAAAGGATATTGGCGTATCTCAAAAAACATGGCCGCCATCGGCCAATGAATTTTGAGCACCTATGAGATGAGGTTAACAGAGGCCGATCGGAATGAAACTCGATGGGCATGTTCGACTCATGGCCCAAGAGGTCTGTAAGAGTTTTGAAAGAAATCGGCCACTAGTTGGCGCTAACGAGTTTTACGGCTCTGTAATCACGTGGTGTTGCACACATCCCCAAAATATGCATATCATTTGATAGATCTCCTCATGCTGAACAACTTTGCCTCTAGAACCATTGCTGTCAATCAAATCGTTCATTAAATATTCATGAATATGGTAAAAACCTACTTTTGCGAACTAGTCCATGGTTTTTTGCCCAATCGGACTCAGACCAGTCTAGGACAATTATCTGGACTCTCTAGATAAATAATTATTGAAAAAAAGTTGAACTTTGCCCTTTTGTTCACTATAACAGGGTCATTTAGAAAATGGGCGTGTCAAAATACACTCAAAAGCCTATAAATCATAAATGAAAACTCAGAACTTGACAAAAATTGATGAGCATATGAGACATAACATCATTAACAAGCATGCAAAATTTTATGGAGATCGGACCATAGGTGGCGCTATAACTGTTAAAAAGCTTTAAAACCATACATTTCCTATGGTAAATTGACTGTATTGGCTGTAAATGCTTTTTGATGCTTTTGTGCTTAACGGCCTTAAAGGCCTTAACTGCTTGAACACCGCTAAATGCTGCTTGCAGCTTTAATTATTAGGTGTTCAAGCACGAAGTGCTGAAAACCTATTGTATTTGTAAGGATTTTTATTAGGTGTTCAAGCACGAAGTGCTGAAAACCTATTGTATTTGTAAGGATTTTTATTATTAGGTGTTCAAGCACGAAGTGCTGAAAACCTATTGTATTTGTAAGGATTTTTATTATTAGGTGTTCAAGCACGAAGTGCTGAAAACCTATTGTATTTGTACTGATTTTTATTATTATTATTCTCCGCTAAAACGCATCGTGCAGACCAAACCGTAAGTGCTAGAGACTTGAAACTTTGTCAGATGGTAGTACAAAAATCGAGGAGAGGTTATCAAATTATGAGCCCGATTGGCCCATAGGTGGCGCTATAGCAACCAATTGCGCAAAACTGCTCATAACTCCTAGACCGTATGTCGTAGACTCAAGTGTCTTATATCTCTGGAAAGCTGGAAACCTGAAGTAAAAAACGTATATCTCCGATTTCATTTCCGCCATGATAGATTTTCCGCCATTTTGAATTTTGTCGAAAAACTACTTTTGCGAACTAGTCCCTGGTTTTTCGCCCGATCGGAACCAAACCAGTGCCAAAATGTTCTCTGGAGTCTGAATATCAATAATTATCGAAAAAAAGTTGAAATTTTGATTCACGGTCGCTAGGGGGCGCAAAATGAACGTTGTGGGCGGAGCCTATTTTACTAAAATGGCTATAACTCAAGAAGTAAATGAGATAGCTTCACCAAACTCGGTACACATGTGAATAAGTTCATTCTGAGGTCACAGTAAAAAAATCGCGACGATTGGGCACTAGGTGGCGCTATAACATTAAAAAAACTTAAATAGGGCTATGACCACCTGACCGTTGGTCCGATTGACTTGAAAATTGGTATGCAGTGTCTTGGTCCAAGGCCCCATGTATGTATAAAAGGACATTGGCTTATCTCAAAAAACATGGCCGCCATCGGCCAATGAAGTTTGAGCACCTGTGAGACGAGGTTAACGGAGGCCGATCGGAATGAAACTCGATGGGCATGTTCGACTCATGGCCCAAGAGGTCTGTAAGAGTTTTGAAAGAAATCGGCCACTAGTTGGCGCTAACGAGTTTTACGGCTCTGTAATCACGTGGTGTGGCACACATCCCCACAAAATGCATATCATTTGATAGATCTCCTCATGATGAACAACTTTGCCTCTAGAACCATTGCTGTCAATCAAATCGTTCATTAAATATTCACAAATATGTTTAAAACCTACTTTTGCAAACTAGTCCTAGGATTTTCGCCCGATCGGAACCAGACCAGTCTAGGACAATTCTCTGGACTCTCTAGATCAATAATTATCAAAAAAGTTGAAATTTGGCATTTGGTTGGCTATAACAGGGTCATTTATAAAATGGGCGTGGCAAAATATAGTCAAAAGCCTATAAATCCTATACGAAAACTCAGAACTTCACAAAAATTGGTGAACATATGTGACATAACATCCTTAAAAAGCATGCCAAATTTTATGGAGATCGGACCATAGGTGGCGCTATAACTGTTAAAAAGCTTTTAAACAATGTATTTCCTATGGTAAATTGCCTGTATTTGCTGTAAATGGTGTTTTGCATTTATTATCATGTAATGTTCATATCATAATGTTCAAAACCAGTGCAGTACAATTCTCTGGACTCTCTAGATCAATAATTATCAGAAAAAGTTGAACAACTTCATTTGGATGGCTATAATAGGGTCACTTCACAATGTAGCCATGACCTAGTGTCCCCAAAAGCTTATATCTCTTCAATGAATGCTCAGATCTTCTTAAAAACAAGTCAGAACATGTGCCATATGACTCCAAACAATCATGAAAAATTTCAGACAGATCGGACAAGATTTGCCTCTATAACAGTTAAAAATGGGAAAATTAAATGAATATAATGGCATATTAAGCCAATAAGTAGTATTTTACTGCCCCCTGCTGTTTAAAATATGAATTATACTTGAGTAGTGTGACAAAATTACTATTTAGACTTTATAAAATTACTATTTTAACATTTACAATCACATTAAGTCTAATTTCATCTATTGAAGTATCACTATTGACAATTCTGTCACATTGACAAATGTGAATCCTGAATGAGACATAGTTCAAATCTCTGTATCTACAACAGAATGTGTGTGTAGTCCTATGTTTCTGAATAAATTCTGAATAATCTGATTAATAGTTTGCAAAGACATGTATGAAATAACATTCAAATATATTTTCATAATGATTTTGTGTGTGTGTGTGTGTGTGTGTGTGTGTGTGTGTGTGTGTGTAAGCTTGCATAAAGGAGTTAAAATGGAAAAACTGTCAAAATGAAAGTGGCCAGCAGAGGGCAGTAGAAGACCACTTATTGGCTCATTCTACTTATTAATGAAGTCTTTTAACAGGTGCATTCATATTTAGACACTATAAAATCACTTGTATAACAATTACTATTATAACACAATCATATTTTGTCAGAGTTTATCACTTCATTTGTACTGACACTTCACATCAATGCTAGCAATGTGGTAAATCATGATAAACTATGGTAAATCATGCTAGAATCACGGTACTCTATGGCAGTGTTGGGAACCCTAATCAAACACACCTGATTCAACTCATCAGCTCATAATCACATAGGTTATTGAGCTGATGAGTTGAATCAGGTGTGATTGATTAGAGAGACAGAGAAAACGGGTCCTTCAGGACAGGTTTGGGAACCACTGCTCTATGGTAAATCATCCTAGAACGTAGTAAATCATACTAGAACTTGGTAAATCATGGTAAATCATGCTAGATTCATGGTAAATCATACTGGAACATGGTAAATCATGAAAAATCACACTAAAATGTGGTATATCATGGTAAATCATGCTAAAACATGGTCTATTCCATCTATGATATCAGTGGTTAAATGCTTGCTACATAAAACGTAATGTCTTTTGATGCTTGTGTGGTTAAAAATCTTAAATGCCTTAACTGCTTGAACACCGCTAAATGCTGCTTGCAGCTTTAATTAGGTGTTCAAGCACGAAGTGCTGAAAACCTATTGTATTTGTGCTGATTTTTATTATTATTAGGTGTTCAAGCACGAAGTGCTGAAAACCTATTGTATTTGTGCTGATTTTTATTATTATTATTATTATTCTGCCGTAAAACGCATCGTGCAGACCAAACCGTAAGTGCTAGAGACTTGAAACTTTGTCAGATGGTAGTACAAAAATCGAGGAGAGGTTATCAAATTATGAGCCCGATTGGCCCATAGGTGGCGCTATAGCAACCAATTGCGCAAAACTGCTCATAACTCCTAGACCGTATGTCTTAGACTCAAGTGTCTTATATCTCTGGAAAGCTGGAAACCTGAAGTAAAAAACGTATATCTCCGATTTCATTTCCGCCATGATAGATTTTCCGCCATTTTGAATTTTGTCGAAAAACTACTTTTGCGAACTAGTCCCTGGTTTTTCGCCCGATCGGAACCAAACCAGTGCCAAAATGTTCTCTGGAGTCTGAATATCAATAATTATCGAAAAAAAGTTGAAATTTTGATTCACGGTCGCTAGGGGGCGCAAAATGAACGTTGTGGGCGGAGCCTATTTTACTAAAATGGCTATAACTCAAGAAGTAAATGAGATAGCTTCACCAAACTCGGTACACATGTGAATAAGTTCATTCTGAGGTCACAGTAAAAAAATCGCGACGATTGGGCACTAGGTGGCGCTATAACATTAAAAAAACATAAATAGGGCTATGACCACCTGACCGTTGGTCCGATTGACTTGAAAATTGGTATGCAGTGTCTTGGTCCAAGGCCCCATGTATGTATAAAAGGACATTGGCGTATCTCAAAAAACATGGCCGCCATCGGCCAATGAAGTTTGAGCACCTGTGAGACAAGGTTAACGGAGGCCGATCGGAACGAAACTCGATGGGCATGTTCGACTCATGGGCCAAGAGGTCTGTAAGAGTTTTGAAAGAAATCGGCCACTAGTTGGCGCTAACAAGTTTTACGGCTCTGTAATCACGTGGTGTGGCACACATCCCCACAAAATGCATATCATTTGATAGATCTCCTCATGCTGAACAACTTTGCCTCTAGAACCATTGCTGTCAATCAAATCGTTCATTAAATATTCACAAATATGTTTAAAACCTACTTTTGCGAACTAGTCCTAGGATTTTCGCCCGATCGGAACCAGACCAGTCTAGGACAATTCTCTGGACTCTCTAGATCAATAATTATCAAAAAAAAGTTGAAATTTGGCATTTGGTTGGCTATAACAGGGTCATTTATAAAATGGGCGTGGCAAAATATAGTCAAAAGCCTATAAATCCTATACGAAAACTCAGAACTTCACAAAAATTGGTGAGCATATGTGACATAACATCCTTAAAAAGCATGCCAAATTTTATGGAGATCGGACCATAGGTGGCGCTATAACTGTTAAAAAGCTTTGAAACAATGTATTTCCTATGGTAAATTGCCTGTATTTGCTGTAAATGGTGTTTTGCATTTATTATCATGTAATGTTCATATCATAATGTTCAAAACCAGTGCAGTACAATTCTCTGGACTCTCTAGATCAATAATTATCAGAAAAAGTTGAACAACTTCATTTGGATGGCTATAATAGGGTCACTTCACAATGTAGCCATGACCTAGTGTCCCCAAAAGCTTATATCTCTTCAATGAATGCTCAGATCTTCTTAAAAACAAGTCAGAACATGTGCCATATGACTCCAAACAATCATGAAAAATTTCAGACAGATCGGACAAAATTTGCCTCTATAACAGTTAAAAATGGGAAAATTAAATGAATATAATGGCATATTAAGCCAATAAGTAGTATTTTACTGCCCCCTGCTGTTTAAAATATGAATTATACTTGAGTAGTGTGACAAAATTACTATTTAGACTTTATAAAATTACTATTTTAACATTTACAATCACATTAAGTCAAATTTCATCTATTGAAGTATCACTATTGACAATTCTGTCACATTGACAAATGTGAATCCTGAATGAGACATAGTTCAAATCTCTGTATCTACAACAGAATGTGTGTGTAGTCCTATGTTTCTGAATAAATTCTGAATAATCTGATTAATAGTTTGCAAAGACATGTATGAAATAACATTCAAATATATTTTCATAATGATTTTGTGTGTGTGTGTGTGTGTGTGTGTGTGTGTAAGCTTGCATAAAGGAGTTAAAATGGAAAAACTGTCAAAATGAAAGTGGCCTGCAGAGGGCAGTAGAAGACCACTTATTGGCTCATTCTACTTATTAATGAAGTCTTTTAACAGGTGCATTCATATTTAGACACTATAAAATCACTTGTATAACAATTACTATTATAACACAATCATATTTTCTCAGAGTTTATCACTTCATTTGTTCTGACACTTCACATCAATGCTAGCAATGTGGTAAATCATGATAAACTATGGTAAATCATGCTAGAATCACAGTACTCTATGGCAGTGTTGGGAACCCTAATCAAACACACCTGATTCAACTCATCAGCTCATAATCACATAGGTTAATGAGCTGATGAGTTGAATCAGGTGTGATTGATTAGAGAGACAGAGAAAACGGGTCCTTCAGGACAGGTTTGGGAACCACTGCTCTATGGTAAATCATCCTAGAACGTAGTAAATCATACTAGAACTTGGTAAATCATGGTAAATCATGCTAGATTCATGGTAAATCATACTGGAACATGGTAAATCATGAAAAATCACACTAAAATGTGGTATATCATGGTAAATCATGCTAAAACATGGTCTATTCCATCTATGATATCAGTGGTTAAATGCTTGCTACATAAAACGTAATGTCTTTTGATGCTTGTGTGGTTAAAAATCTTAAATGCCTTAACTGCTTGAACACCGCTAAATGCTGCTTGCAGCTTTAATTAGGTGTTCAAGCACGAAGTGCTGAAAACCTATTGTATTTGTGCTGATTTTTATTATTATTATTATTATTCTGCCGTAAAACGCATCGTGCAGACCAAACCGTAAGTGCTAGAGACTTGAAACTTTGTCAGATGGTAGTACAAAAATCGAGGAGAGGTTATCAAATTATGAGCCCGATTGGCCCATAGGTGGCGCTATAGCAACCAATTGCGCAAAACTGCTCATAACTCCTAGACCGTATGTCGTAGACTCAAGTGTCTTATATCTCTGGAAAGCTGGAAACCTGAAGTAAAAAACGTATATCTCCGATTTCATTTCCGCCATGATAGATTTTCCGCCATTTTGAATTTTGTCGAAAAACTACTTTTGCGAACTAGTCCCTGGTTTTTCGCCCGATCGGAACCAAACCAGTGCCAAAATGTTCTCTGGAGTCTGAATATCAATAATTATCGAAAAAAAGTTGAAATTTTGATTCACGGTCGCTAGGGGGCGCAAAATGAACGTTGTGGGCGGAGCCTATTTTACTAAAATGGCTATAACTCAAGAAGTAAATGAGATAGCTTCACCAAACTCGGTACACATGTGAATAAGTTCATTCTGAGGTCACAGTAAAAAAATCGCGACGATTGGGCACTAGGTGGCGCTATAACATTAAAAAAACATAAATAGGGCTGTGACCACCTGACCATTGGTCCGATTGACTTGAAAATTGGTATGCAGTGTCTTGGTCCAAGGCCCCATGTATGTATAAAAGGACATTGGCGTATCTCAAAAAACATGGCCGCCATCGGCCAATGAAGTTTGAGCACCTGTGAGACGAGGTTAACGGAGGCCGATCGGAACGAAACTCGATGGGCATGTTCGACTCATGGCCCAAGAGGTCTGTAAGAGTTTTGAAAGAAATCGGCCACTAGTTGGCGCTAACAAGTTTTACGGCTCTGTAATCACGTGGTGTGGCACACATCCCCACAAAATGCATATCATTTGATAGATCTCCTCATGCTGAACAACTTTGCCTCTAGAACCATTGCTGTCAATCAAATCGTTCATTAAATATTCACAAATATGTTTAAAACCTACTTTTGCGAACTAGTCCTAGGATTTTCGCCCGATCGGAACCAGACCAGTCTAGGACAATTCTCTGGACTCTCTAGATCAATAATTATCAAAAAAAAGTTGAAATTTGGCATTTGGTTGGCTATAACAGGGTCATTTATAAAATGGGCGTGGCAAAATATAGTCAAAAGCCTATAAATCCTATACGAAAACTCAGAACTTCACAAAAATTGGTGAGCATATGTGACATAACATCCTTAAAAAGCATGCCAAATTTTATGGAGATCGGACCATAGGTGGCGCTATAACTGTTAAAAAGCTTTGAAACAATGTATTTCCTATGGTAAATTGCCTGTATTTGCTGTAAATGGTGTTTTGCATTTATTATCATGTAATGTTCATATCATAATGTTCAAAACCAGTGCAGTACAATTCTCTGGACTCTCTAGATCAATAATTATCAGAAAAAGTTGAACAACTTCATTTGGATGGCTATAATAGGGTCACTTCACAATGTAGCCATGACCTAGTGTCCCCAAAAGCTTATATCTCTTCAATGAATGCTCAGATCTTCTTAAAAACAAGTCAGAACATGTGCCATATGACTCCAAACAATCATGAAAAATTTCAGACAGATCGGACAAAATTTGCCTCTATAACAGTTAAAAATGGGAAAATTAAATGAATATAATGGCATATTAAGCCAATAAGTAGTATTTTACTGCCCCCTGCTGTTTAAAATATGAATTATACTTGAGTAGTGTGACAAAATTACTATTTAGACTTTATAAAATTACTATTTTAACATTTACAATCACATTAAGTCAAATTTCATCTATTGAAGTATCACTATTGACAATTCTGTCACATTGACAAATGTGAATCCTGAATGAGACATAGTTCAAATCTCTGTATCTACAACAGAATGTGTGTGTAGTCCTATGTTTCTGAATAAATTCTGAATAATCTGATTAATAGTTTGCAAAGACATGTATGAAATAACATTCAAATATATTTTCATAATGATTTTGTGTGTGTGTGTGTGTGTGTGTGTGTGTGTAAGCTTGCATAAAGGAGTTAAAATGGAAAAACTGTCAAAATGAAAGTGGCCTGCAGAGGGCAGTAGAAGACCACTTATTGGCTCATTCTACTTATTAATGAAGTCTTTTAACAGGTGCATTCATATTTAGACACTATAAAATCACTTGTATAACAATTACTATTATAACACAATCATATTTTCTCAGAGTTTATCACTTCATTTGTTCTGACACTTCACATCAATGCTAGCAATGTGGTAAATCATGATAAACTATGGTAAATCATGCTAGAATCACAGTACTCTATGGCAGTGTTGGGAACCCTAATCAAACACACCTGATTCAACTCATCAGCTCATAATCACATAGGTTAATGAGCTGATGAGTTGAATCAGGTGTGATTGATTAGAGAGACAGAGAAAACGGGTCCTTCAGGACAGGTTTGGGAACCACTGCTCTATGGTAAATCATCCTAGAACGTAGTAAATCATACTAGAACTTGGTAAATCATGGTAAATCATGCTAGATTCATGGTAAATCATACTGGAACATGGTAAATCATGAAAAATCACACTAAAATGTGGTATATCATGGTAAATCATGCTAAAACATGGTCTATTCCATCTATGATATCAGTGGTTAAATGCTTGCTACATAAAACGTAATGTCTTTTGATGCTTGTGTGGTTAAAAATCTTAAATGCCTTAACTGCTTGAACACCGCTAAATGCTGCTTGCAGCTTTAATTAGGTGTTCAAGCACGAAGTGCTGAAAACCTATTGTATTTGTGCTGATTTTTATTATTATTATTATTATTATTATTATTATTCTGCCGTAAAACGCATCGTGCAGACCAAACCGTAAGTGCTAGAGACTTGATATTTGGGTTTAAGGTAGCACAGAAATCGAGGAGAGGTTGAGAGAATATGAGCCCGATTGGCCCATAGGTGGCGCTGTAGTAACAAAAACGCGAAACTGCTCATAACTCCTAAACCGTATGTCGTACACTCAAGTGTCTTATATCATTGGAAAGCTGGACTTCTGACTTAAAAAACGTATATCTCCGATTTCATTTCCGGTATGCAAATTTTTCCGCCATTTTGAATTTTGTCGAAAAACTACTTTTGCGAACTAGTCCCTGGTTTTTCGCCCGATCGGAACCAAACCAGTGCAGAAATGTTCTCTGGAGTCTGAATATCAATAATTATCAAAAAAAAGTTGAAATTTTGATTCATGTTCGCTAGGGGGCGCAAAATAAACGCTGTGGGCGGAGCCTATTTTACTAAAATGGTTATAACTCAAGAAGTAATTGAGATAGCTTCACCAAACTCGGTACACATGTGAATGAGTTCATTCTGAGGTCACAGTAAAAAAATCGCGACGATCAAACACTAGGTGGCGCTGTAATGTGAAAAAAACATAAAAAGGGCTCTGACCAGCTGACCGTTAGTCCGATTGACTTGAAAATTGGTAAGCAGTGTCTTGGTCCAAGGCCCCATGTATGTGTATGAGGACATTGGCGTATCTAAAAAAACATGGCCGCCATCGACCAATGAAGTTTGAGCACCAATGAGACGAGGTTAACGGAGGCCGATCGGAACGAAACTCGATGGGCACGTTCGACTTATGGCCCTAGAGGCCTGTAAGAATTTTGAAAGAAATCGGCCACTAGTTGGCGCTAACGAGTTTTACGGCTCTGTAATCACTTGGTGTTGCACACATCCCCACAAAATGCATATCATTTGATAGATCTCCTCATGTTGAACAAATTTGCCTCTAGAACCATTGCTGTCAATCAAACCGTTCATTAAATATTCACGAATATGTTAAAAACCTACTTTTGCGAACTAGTCCCTGGTTTTTCGCCCGATCGGAAACAGACCAGTCTAAGACAATTCTCTGGACTCTCTAGATCAATAATTATCAAAAAAAAGTTGAACTTTACCCTATGGTTCACTATAACAGGGTCATTTAGAAAAGGGGCGTGTCAAAATACACTCAAAAGCCTATAAATCGTAAATAAAAAATCAGAACTTCACAAAAATTGATGAGCATATGTGTCATAACATGGTGAAGAAGCATGCACAGTTTCATGGAGATCGGACCATAAGTGGCGCTATAACTGTTAAAAAGCTTTAAAACCATATATATCTTATGGTAAATTGCCTGTTTAAAACCAGTGCAGTACAATTCTCTGGACTCTCTAGAATAGATCAATAATTGTCAGAAAAGGTATAACTTCTTCATTTGGATGGCTATAATAGGGTGAAAGACCAGCTGTGATGACTATATTAAACAGCTTTGATGACTATAACAGCCAATAAGTGGCATTTTACAATAAGTGGACCTGCTGTCATTTTATCATACTACTCCCTAATATTGTTATATATAATTCATATTTAGACTTTATAAAATCATTATTTTAACATTTACAATCACATTCATGTATTATTCACAATTGTGTCACAGGAAGGCTCAGGCTGAAAACGAACGTTAGGCCACGCCCTCACAGTACAAATTCACTCATAACTCGAAAACGCGAACTCCCTGCGCGCTCAAATTTGGATGGTAAAGTCCTCTATTGGGCCTTGATCGAAATCTATCGTCGCGGGCCTCGGGAGCGCCCCCCCGCGGATCGCTAATTCGAGAGACCCCCGAGTTTGAACGGCTGTAACTCTCGACCTAGACCACCTAGATTCTTGTGCGATAGCTCGTTAGAAAGGGCTCGTCCTCATCTAGCTTCGATTCGAGTTTGGTGCGATTCGGCCAGGGCATTCCCGAGATATAAGCCCCAAAATATATGCTTTTGAACGGGCATAACTCCCGGCCCCGATCGGCCACCAACACCGGGATGGTCTCGTTCAACAGGGCTCTTCGGACATTATCTAAGTTCTGAGTTTCAGATTTTTTCATTATTATTATTATTCTCCGCTAAAACGCATCGTGCAGACCAAACCGTAAGTGTTAGAGACTTGAAACGTTGTCAGATGGTAGTACAAAAATCGAGGAGAGGTTATCAAATTATGAGCCCGATTGGCCCATAGGTGGCGCTATAGCAACCAATTGCGCAAAACTGCTCATAACTCCTAGACCGTATGTCGTAGACTCAAGTGTCTTATATCTCTGGAAAGCTGGAAACCTGAAGTAAAAAACGTATATCTCCGATTTCATTTCCGCCATGATAGATTTTCCGCCATTTTGAATTTTGTCGAAAAACTACTTTTGCGAACTAGTCCCTGGTTTTTCGCCCGATCGGAACCAAACCAGTGCCAAAATGTTCTCTGGAGTCTGAATATCAATAATTATCGAAAAAAAGTTGAAATTTTGATTCACGGTCGCTAGGGGGCGCAAAATGAACGTTGTGGGCGGAGCCTATTTTACTAAAATGGCTATAACTCAAGAAGTAAATGAGATAGCTTCACCAAACTCGGTACACATGTGAATAAGTTCATTCTGAGGTCACAGTAAAAAAATCGCGACGATTGGGCACTAGGTGGCGCTATAACATTAAAAAAACTTAAATAGGGCTATGACCACCTGACCGTTGGTCCGATTGACTTGAAAATTGGTATGCAGTGTCTTGGTCCAAGGCCCCATGTATGTATAAAAGGACATTGGCTTATCTCAAAAAACATGGCCCCCATCGGCCAATGAAGTTTGAGCACCTGTGAGACGAGGTTAACGGAGGCCGATCGGAACGAAACTCGATGGGCATGTTCGACTCATGGCCCAAGAGGTCTGTAAGAGTTTTGAAAGAAATCGGCCACTAGTTGGCGCTAACGAGTTTTACGGCTCTGTAATCACGTGGTGTGGCACATATCCCCACAAAATGCATATCATTTGATAGATCTCCTCATGCTGAACAACTTTGCCTCTAGAACCATTGCTGTCAATCAAATCGTTCATTAAATATTCACAAATATGTTTAACACCTACTTTTGCAAACTAGTCCTAGGATTTTCGCCCGATCGGAACCAGACCAGTCTAGGACAATTCTCTGGACTCTCTAGATCAATAATTATCAAAAAAAGTTGAAATTTGCCATTTGGTTGGCTATAACAGGGTCATTTATAAAATGGGCGTGGCAAAATATAGTCAAAAGCCTATAAATCCTATACGAAAACTCAGAACTTCACAAAAATTGGTGAGCATATGTGACATAACATCCTTAAAAAGCATGCCAAATTTTATGGAGATCGGACCATAGGTGGCGCTATAACTGTTAAAAAGCTTTTAAACAATGTATTTCCTATGGTAAATTGCCTGTATTTGCTGTAAATGGTGTTTTGCATTTATTATCATGTAATGTTCATATCATAATGTTCAAAACCAGTGCAGTACAATTCTCTGGACTCTCTAGATCAATAATTATCAGAAAAAGTTGAACAACTTCATTTGGATGGCTATAATAGGGTCACTTCACAATGTAGCCATGACCTAGTGTCCCCAAAAGCTTATATCTCTTCAATGAATGCTCAGATCTTCTTAAAAACAAGTCAGAACATGTGCCATATGACTCCAAACAATCATGAAAAATTTCAGACAGATCGGACAAGATTTGCCTCTATAACAGTTAAAAATGGGAAAATTAAATGAATATAATGGCATATTAAGCCAATAAGTAGTATTTTACTGCCCCCTGCTGTTTAAAATATGAATTATACTTGAGTAGTGTGACAAAATTACTATTTAGACTTTATAAAATTACTATTTTAACATTTACAATCACATTAAGTCTAATTTCATCTATTGAAGTATCACTATTGACAATTCTGTCACATTGACAAATGTGAATCCTGAATGAGACATAGTTCAAATCTCTGTATCTACAACAGAATGTGTGTGTAGTCCTATGTTTCTGAATAAATTCTGAATAATCTGATTAATAGTTTGCAAAGACATGTATGAAATAACATTCAAATATATTTTCATAATGATTTTGTGTGTGTGTGTGTGTGTGTGTGTGTGTGTGTGTGTGTGTGTGTGTGTGTGTGTGTGTGTGTGTGTGTGTAAGCTTGCATAAAGGAGTTAAAATGGAAAAACTGTCAAAATGAAAGTGGCCAGCAGAGGGCAGTAGAAGACCACTTATTGGCTCATTCTACTTATTAATGAAGTCTTTTAACAGGTGCATTCATATTTAGACACTATAAAATCACTTGTATAACAATTACTATTATAACACAATCATATTTTGTCAGAGTTTATCACTTCATTTGTACTGACACTTCACATCAATGCTAGCAATGTGGTAAATCATGATAAACTATGGTAAATCATGCTAGAATCACGGTACTCTATGGCAGTGTTGGGAACCCTAATCAAACACACCTGATTCAACTCATCAGCTCATAATCACATAGGTTATTGAGCTGATGAGTTGAATCAGGTGTGATTGATTAGAGAGACAGAGAAAACGGGTCCTTCAGGACAGGTTTGGGAACCACTGCTCTATGGTAAATCATCCTAGAACGTAGTAAATCATACTAGAACTTGGTAAATCATGGTAAATCATGCTAGATTCATGGTAAATCATACTGGAACATGGTAAATCATGAAAGATCACACTAAAATGTGGTATATCATGGTAAATCATGCTAAAACATGGTCTATTCCATCTATGATATCAGTGGTTAAATGCTTGCTACATAAAACGTAATGTCTTTTGATGCTTGTGTGGTTAAAAATCTTAAATGCCTTAACTGCTTGAACACCGCTAAATGCTGCTTGCAGCTTTAATTATTATTATTATTCTGCCGTAAAACGCATCGTGCAGACCAAACCGTAAGTGCTAGAGACTTGATATTTGGGTTTAAGGTAGCACAGAAATCGAGGAGAGGTTGAGAGAATATGAGCCCGATTGGCCCATAGGTGGCGCTGTAGTAACAAAAACGCGAAACTGCTCATAACTCCTAAACCGTATGTCGTACACTCAAGTGTCTTATATCATTGGAAAGCTGGACTTCTGACTTAAAAAACGTATATCTCCGATTTCATTTCCGGTATGCAAATTTTTCCGCCATTTTGAATTTTGTCGAAAAACTACTTTTGCGAACTAGTCCCTGGTTTTTCGCCCGATCGGAACCAAACCAGTGCAGAAATGTTCTCTGGAGTCTGAATATCAATAATTATCAAAAAAAAGTTGAAATTTTGATTCATGTTCGCTAGGGGGCGCAAAATAAACGCTGTGGGCGGAGCCTATTTTACTAAAATGGTTATAACTCAAGAAGTAATTGAGATAGCTTCACCAAACTCGGTACACATGTGAATGAGTTCATTCTGAGGTCACAGTAAAAAAATCGCGACGATCAAACACTAGGTGGCGCTGTAATGTGAAAAAAACATAAAAAGGGCTCTGACCAGCTGACCGTTAGTCCGATTGACTTGAAAATTGGTAAGCAGTGTCTTGGTCCAAGGCCCCATGTATGTGTATGAGGACATTGGCGTATCTAAAAAAACATGGCCGCCATCGACCAATGAAGTTTGAGCACCAATGAGACGAGGTTAACGGAGGCCGATCGGAACGAAACTCGATGGGCACGTTCGACTTATGGCCCTAGAGGCCTGTAAGAATTTTGAAAGAAATCGGCCACTAGTTGGCGCTAACGAGTTTTACGGCTCTGTAATCACTTGGTGTTGCACACATCCCCACAAAATGCATATCATTTGATAGATCTCCTCATGTTGAACAAATTTGCCTCTAGAACCATTGCTGTCAATCAAACCGTTCATTAAATATTCACGAATATGTTAAAAACCTACTTTTGCGAACTAGTCCCTGGTTTTTCGCCCGATCGGAAACAGACCAGTCTAAGACAATTCTCTGGACTCTCTAGATCAATAATTATCAAAAAAAAGTTGAACTTTACCCTATGGTTCACTATAACAGGGTCATTTAGAAAAGGGGCGTGTCAAAATACACTCAAAAGCCTATAAATCGTAAATAAAAAATCAGAACTTCACAAAAATTGATGAGCATATGTGTCATAACATGGTGAAGAAGCATGCACAGTTTCATGGAGATCGGACCATAAGTGGCGCTATAACTGTTAAAAAGCTTTAAAACCATATATATCTTATGGTAAATTGCCTGTTTAAAACCAGTGCAGTACAATTCTCTGGACTCTCTAGAATAGATCAATAATTGTCAGAAAAGGTATAACTTCTTCATTTGGATGGCTATAATAGGGTGAAAGACCAGCTGTGATGACTATATTAAACAGCTTTGATGACTATAACAGCCAATAAGTGGCATTTTACAATAAGTGGACCTGCTGTCATTTTATCATACTACTCCCTAATATTGTTATATATAATTCATATTTAGACTTTATAAAATCATTATTTTAACATTTACAATCACATTCATGTATTATTCACAATTGTGTCACAGGAAGGCTCAGGCTGAAAACGAACGTTAGGCCACGCCCTCACAGTACAAATTCACTCATAACTCGAAAACGCGAACTCCCTGCGCGCTCAAATTTGGATGGTAAAGTCCTCTATTGGGCCTTGATCGAAATCTATCGTCGCGGGCCTCGGGAGCGCCCCCCCGCGGATCGCTAATTCGAGAGACCCCCGAGTTTGAACGGCTGTAACTCTCGACCTAGACCACCTAGATTCTTGTGCGATAGCTCGTTAGAAAGGGCTCGTCCTCATCTAGCTTCGATTCGAGTTTGGTGCGATTCGGCCAGGGCATTCCCGAGATATAAGCCCCAAAATATATTTATTATTATTATTCTCCGCTAAAACGCATCGTGCAGACCAAACCGTAAGTGCTAGAGACTTGAAACTTTGTCAGATGGTAGTACAAAAATCGAGGAGAGGTTATCAAATTATGAGCCCGATTGGCCCATAGGTGGCGCTATAGCAACCAATTGCGCAAAACTGCTCATAACTCCTAGACCGTATGTCGTAGACTCAAGTGTCTTATATCTCTGGAAAGCTGGAAACCTGAAGTAAAAAACGTATATCTCCGATTTCATTTCCGCCATGATAGATTTTCCGCCATTTTGAATTTTGTCGAAAAACTACTTTTGCGAACTAGTCCCTGGTTTTTCGCCCGATCGGAACCAAACCAGTGCCAAAATGTTCTCTGGAGTCTGAATATCAATAATTATCGAAAAAAAGTTGAAATTTTGATTCACGGTCGCTAGGGGGCGCAAAATGAACGTTGTGGGCGGAGCCTATTTTACTAAAATGGCTATAACTCAAGAAGTAAATGAGATAGCTTCACCAAACTCGGTACACATGTGAATAAGTTCATTCTGAGGTCACAGTAAAAAAATCGCGACGATTGGGCACTAGGTGGCACTATAACATTAAAAAAACTTAAATAGGGCTATGACCACCTGACCGTTGGTCCGATTGACTTGAAAATTGGTATGCAGTGTCTTGGTCCAAGGCCCCATGTATGTATAAAAGGACATTGGCTTATCTCAAAAAACATGGCCGCCATCGGCCAATGAAGTTTGAGCACCTGTGAGACGAGGTTAACGGAGGCCGATCGGAACGAAACTCGATGGGCATGTTCGACTCATGGCCCAAGAGGTCTGTAAGAGTTTTGAAAGAAATCGGCCACTAGTTGGCGCTAACGAGTTTTACGGCTCTGTAATCACGTGGTGTGGCACACATCCCCACAAAATGCATATCATTTGATAGATCTCCTCATGCTGAACAACTTTGCCTCTAGAACCATTGCTGTCAATCAAATCGTTCATTAAATATTCACAAATATGTTTAAAACCTACTTTTGCAAACTAGTCCTAGGATTTTCGCCCGATCGGAACCAGACCAGTCTAGGACAATTCTCTGGACTCTCTAGATCAATAATTATCAAAAAAAGTTGAAATTTGGCATTTGGTTGGCTATAACAGGGTCATTTATAAAATGGGCGTGGCAAAATATAGTCAAAAGCCTATAAATCCTATACGAAAACTCAGAACTTCACAAAAATTGGTGAGCATATGTGACATAACATCCTTAAAAAGCATGCCAAATTTTATGGAGATCGGACCATAGGTGGCGCTATAACTGTTAAAAAGCTTTTAAACAATGTATTTCCTATGGTAAATTGCCTGTATTTGCTGTAAATGGTGTTTTGCATTTATTATCATGTAATGTTCATATCATAATGTTCAAAACCAGTGCAGTACAATTCTCTGGACTCTCTAGATCAATAATTATCAGAAAAAGTTGAACAACTTCATTTGGATGGCTATAATAGGGTCACTTCACAATGTAGCCATGACCTAGTGTCCCCAAAAGCTTATATCTCTTCAATGAATGCTCAGATCTTCTTAAAAACAAGTCAGAACATGTGCCATATGACTCCAAACAATCATGAAAAATTTCAGACAGATCGGACAAGATTTGCCTCTATAACAGTTAAAAATGGGAAAATTAAATGAATATAATGGCATATTAAGCCAATAAGTAGTATTTTACTGCCCCCTGCTGTTTAAAATATGAATTATACTTGAGTAGTGTGACAAAATTACTATTTAGACTTTATAAAATTACTATTTTAACATTTACAATCACATTAAGTCTAATTTCATCTATTGAAGTATCACTATTGACAATTCTGTCACATTGACAAATGTGAATCCTGAATGAGACATAGTTCAAATCTCTGTATCTACAACAGAATGTGTGTGTAGTCCTATGTTTCTGAATAAATTCTGAATAATCTGATTAATAGTTTGCAAAGACATGTATGAAATAACATTCAAATATATTTTCATAATGATTTTGTGTGTGTGTGTGTGTGTGTGTGTGTGTGTGTGTGTGTGTGTAAGCTTGCATAAAGGAGTTAAAATGGAAAAACTGTCAAAATGAAAGTGGCCAGCAGAGGGCAGTAGAAGACCACTTATTGGCTCATTCTACTTATTAATGAAGTCTTTTAACAGGTGCATTCATATTTAGACACTATAAAATCACTTGTATAACAATTACTATTATAACACAATCATATTTTGTCAGAGTTTATCACTTCATTTGTACTGACACTTCACATCAATGCTAGCAATGTGGTAAATCATGATAAACTATGGTAAATCATGCTAGAATCACGGTACTCTATGGCAGTGTTGGGAACCCTAATCAAACACACCTGATTCAACTCATCAGCTCATAATCACATAGGTTATTGAGCTGATGAGTTGAATCAGGTGTGATTGATTAGAGAGACAGAGAAAACGGGTCCTTCAGGACAGGTTTGGGAACCACTGCTCTATGGTAAATCATCCTAGAACGTAGTAAATCATACTAGAACTTGGTAAATCATGGTAAATCATGCTAGATTCATGGTAAATCATACTGGAACATGGTAAATCATGAAAAATCACACTAAAATGTGGTATATCATGGTAAATCATGCTAAAACATGGTCTATTCCATCTATGATATCAGTGGTTAAATGCTTGCTACATAAAACGTAATGTCTTTTGATGCTTGTGTGGTTAAAAATCTTAAATGCCTTAACTGCTTGAACACCGCTAAATGCTGCTTGCAGCTTTAATTAGGTGTTCAAGCACGAAGTGCTGAAAACCTATTGTATTTGTGCTGATTTTTATTATTATTATTATTATTCTGCCGTAAAACGCATCGTGCAGACCAAACCGTAAGTGCTAGAGACTTGAAACTTTGTCAGATGGTAGTACAAAAATCGAGGAGAGGTTATCAAATTATGAGCCCGATTGGCCCATAGGTGGCGCTATAGCAACCAATTGCGCAAAACTGCTCATAACTCCTAGACCGTATGTCTTAGACTCAAGTGTCTTATATCTCTGGAAAGCTGGAAACCTGAAGTAAAAAACGTATATCTCCGATTTCATTTCCGCCATAA
Organism: Gila orcuttii; assembly: GCA_026230005.1. Lineage (NCBI taxonomy): Eukaryota > Metazoa > Chordata > Actinopteri > Cypriniformes > Leuciscidae > Gila > Gila orcuttii. The sequence goes on along the minus strand of JAPDVR010000013.1, from coordinate 18,171,090 downwards.
TAGATTTTCCGCCATTTTGAATTTTGTCGAAAAACTACTTTTGCGAACTAGTCCCTGGTTTTTCGCCCGATCGGAACCAAACCAGTGCCAAAATGTTCTCTGGAGTCTGAATATCAATAATTATCGAAAAAAAGTTGAAATTTTGATTCACGGTCGCTAGGGGGCGCAAAATGAACGTTGTGGGCGGAGCCTATTTTACTAAAATGGCTATAACTCAAGAAGTAAATGAGATAGCTTCACCAAACTCGGTACACATGTGAATAAGTTCATTCTGAGGTCACAGTAAAAAAATCGCGACGATTGGGCACTAGGTGGCGCTATAACATTAAAAAAACATAAATAGGGCTATGACCACCTGACCGTTGGTCCGATTGACTTGAAAATTGGTATGCAGTGTCTTGGTCCAAGGCCCCATGTATGTATAAAAGGACATTGGCGTATCTCAAAAAACATGGCCGCCATCGGCCAATGAAGTTTGAGCACCTGTGAGACAAGGTTAACGGAGGCCGATCGGAACGAAACTCGATGGGCATGTTCGACTCATGGGCCAAGAGGTCTGTAAGAGTTTTGAAAGAAATCGGCCACTAGTTGGCGCTAACAAGTTTTACGGCTCTGTAATCACGTGGTGTGGCACACATCCCCACAAAATGCATATCATTTGATAGATCTCCTCATGCTGAACAACTTTGCCTCTAGAACCATTGCTGTCAATCAAATCGTTCATTAAATATTCACAAATATGTTTAAAACCTACTTTTGCGAACTAGTCCTAGGATTTTCGCCCGATCGGAACCAGACCAGTCTAGGACAATTCTCTGGACTCTCTAGATCAATAATTATCAAAAAAAAGTTGAAATTTGGCATTTGGTTGGCTATAACAGGGTCATTTATAAAATGGGCGTGGCAAAATATAGTCAAAAGCCTATAAATCCTATACGAAAACTCAGAACTTCACAAAAATTGGTGAGCATATGTGACATAACATCCTTAAAAAGCATGCCAAATTTTATGGAGATCGGACCATAGGTGGCGCTATAACTGTTAAAAAGCTTTGAAACAATGTATTTCCTATGGTAAATTGCCTGTATTTGCTGTAAATGGTGTTTTGCATTTATTATCATGTAATGTTCATATCATAATGTTCAAAACCAGTGCAGTACAATTCTCTGGACTCTCTAGATCAATAATTATCAGAAAAAGTTGAACAACTTCATTTGGATGGCTATAATAGGGTCACTTCACAATGTAGCCATGACCTAGTGTCCCCAAAAGCTTATATCTCTTCAATGAATGCTCAGATCTTCTTAAAAACAAGTCAGAACATGTGCCATATGACTCCAAACAATCATGAAAAATTTCAGACAGATCGGACAAAATTTGCCTCTATAACAGTTAAAAATGGGAAAATTAAATGAATATAATGGCATATTAAGCCAATAAGTAGTATTTTACTGCCCCCTGCTGTTTAAAATATGAATTATACTTGAGTAGTGTGACAAAATTACTATTTAGACTTTATAAAATTACTATTTTAACATTTACAATCACATTAAGTCAAATTTCATCTATTGAAGTATCACTATTGACAATTCTGTCACATTGACAAATGTGAATCCTGAATGAGACATAGTTCAAATCTCTGTATCTACAACAGAATGTGTGTGTAGTCCTATGTTTCTGAATAAATTCTGAATAATCTGATTAATAGTTTGCAAAGACATGTATGAAATAACATTCAAATATATTTTCATAATGATTTTGTGTGTGTGTGTGTGTGTGTGTGTGTAAGCTTGCATAAAGGAGTTAAAATGGAAAAACTGTCAAAATGAAAGTGGCCAGCAGAGGGCAGTAGAAGACCACTTATTGGCTCATTCTACTTATTAATGAAGTCTTTTAACAGGTGCATTCATATTTAGACACTATAAAATCACTTGTATAACAATTACTATTATAACACAATCATATTTTCTCAGAGTTTATCACTTCATTTGTTCTGACACTTCACATCAATGCTAGCAATGTGGTAAATCATGATAAACTATGGTAAATCATGCTAGAATCACAGTACTCTATGGCAGTGTTGGGAACCCTAATCAAACACACCTGATTCAACTCATCAGCTCATAATCACATAGGTTAATGAGCTGATGAGTTGAATCAGGTGTGATTGATTAGAGAGACAGAGAAAACGGGTCCTTCAGGACAGGTTTGGGAACCACTGCTCTATGGTAAATCATCCTAGAACGTAGTAAATCATACTAGAACTTGGTAAATCATGGTAAATCATGCTAGATTCATGGTAAATCATACTGGAACATGGTAAATCATGAAAAATCACACTAAAATGTGGTATATCATGGTAAATCATGCTAAAACATGGTCTATTCCATCTATGATATCAGTGGTTAAATGCTTGCTACATAAAACGTAATGTCTTTTGATGCTTGTGTGGTTAAAAATCTTAAATGCCTTAACTGCTTGAACACCGCTAAATGCTGCTTGTTATTATTATTATTCTGCCGTAAAACGCATCGTGCAGACCAAACCGTAAGTGCTAGAGACTTGATATTTGGGTTTAAGGTAGCACAGAAATCGAGGAGAGGTTGAGAGAATATGAGCCCGATTGGCCCATAGGTGGCGCTGTAGTAACAAAAACGCGAAACTGCTCATAACTCCTAAACCGTATGTCGTACACTCAAGTGTCTTATATCATTGGAAAGCTGGACTTCTGACTTAAAAAACGTATATCTCCGATTTCATTTCCGGTATGCAAATTTTTCCGCCATTTTGAATTTTGTCGAAAAACTACTTTTGCGAACTAGTCCCTGGTTTTTCGCCCGATCGGAACCAAACCAGTGCAGAAATGTTCTCTGGAGTCTGAATATCAATAATTATCAAAAAAAAGTTGAAATTTTGATTCATGTTCGCTAGGGGGCGCAAAATAAACGCTGTGGGCGGAGCCTATTTTACTAAAATGGTTATAACTCAAGAAGTAATTGAGATAGCTTCACCAAACTCGGTACACATGTGAATGAGTTCATTCTGAGGTCACAGTAAAAAAATCGCGACGATCAAACACTAGGTGGCGCTGTAATGTGAAAAAAACATAAAAAGGGCTCTGACCAGCTGACCGTTAGTCCGATTGACTTGAAAATTGGTAAGCAGTGTCTTGGTCCAAGGCCCCATGTATGTGTATGAGGACATTGGCGTATCTAAAAAAACATGGCCGCCATCGACCAATGAAGTTTGAGCACCAATGAGACGAGGTTAACGGAGGCCGATCGGAACGAAACTCGATGGGCACGTTCGACTTATGGCCCTAGAGGCCTGTAAGAATTTTGAAAGAAATCGGCCACTAGTTGGCGCTAACGAGTTTTACGGCTCTGTAATCACTTGGTGTTGCACACATCCCCACAAAATGCATATCATTTGATAGATCTCCTCATGTTGAACAAATTTGCCTCTAGAACCATTGCTGTCAATCAAACCGTTCATTAAATATTCACGAATATGTTAAAAACCTACTTTTGCGAACTAGTCCCTGGTTTTTCGCCCGATCGGAAACAGACCAGTCTAAGACAATTCTCTGGACTCTCTAGATCAATAATTATCAAAAAAAAGTTGAACTTTACCCTATGGTTCACTATAACAGGGTCATTTAGAAAAGGGGCGTGTCAAAATACACTCAAAAGCCTATAAATCGTAAATAAAAAATCAGAACTTCACAAAAATTGATGAGCATATGTGTCATAACATGGTGAAGAAGCATGCACAGTTTCATGGAGATCGGACCATAAGTGGCGCTATAACTGTTAAAAAGCTTTAAAACCATATATATCTTATGGTAAATTGCCTGTTTAAAACCAGTGCAGTACAATTCTCTGGACTCTCTAGAATAGATCAATAATTGTCAGAAAAGGTATAACTTCTTCATTTGGATGGCTATAATAGGGTGAAAGACCAGCTGTGATGACTATATTAAACAGCTTTGATGACTATAACAGCCAATAAGTGGCATTTTACAATAAGTGGACCTGCTGTCATTTTATCATACTACTCCCTAATATTGTTATATATAATTCATATTTAGACTTTATAAAATCATTATTTTAACATTTACAATCACATTCATGTATTATTCACAATTGTGTCACAGGAAGGCTCAGGCTGAAAACGAACGTTAGGCCACGCCCTCACAGTACAAATTCACTCATAACTCGAAAACGCGAACTCCCTGCGCGCTCAAATTTGGATGGTAAAGTCCTCTATTGGGCCTTGATCGAAATCTATCGTCGCGGGCCTCGGGAGCGCCCCCCCGCGGATCGCTAATTCGAGAGACCCCCGAGTTTGAACGGCTGTAACTCTCGACCTAGACCACCTAGATTCTTGTGCGATAGCTCGTTAGAAAGGGCTCGTCCTCATCTAGCTTCGATTCGAGTTTGGTGCGATTCGGCCAGGGCATTCCCGAGATATAAGCCCCAAAATATATGCTTTTGAACGGGCATAACTCCCGGCCCCGATCGGCCACCAACACCGGGATGGTCTCGTTCAACAGGGCTCTTCGGACATTATCTAAGTTCTGAGTTTCAGATTTTTTCACTTTCTCGTTCCCGAGATATAAGTGAAAAACCAAATTTCCATTCATTCATTTCAACTCTATATAGGCTGTAATACCACTGTTGTCCACTAGAGGGAGCAGCAGTATTAGACATGTTCAATCTTTTTATCAGCTTTCAGCATTGGCTAACAAACAAATGCTTAAAGCTATTTTTTTAAATTAGTTGTATATTATTACATCACAAAGAAATATGTGAAATGCTTATAGACCATTAAAAGAGATTTCAAAAATAACATATCCCACACGTGTGTGTGTGTGTGTGTGTGTGTGTGTGTGTGTGTGTGTGTGTGTGTGTGTGTGTGTGTGTGTACTTGTACAACTATCTTTGTGAGGACCAGTTTGAGTTTTAGACCATTGGAGTGAGGACAAAGAGAGTAAAGTGAGGGCATTTTGGCCGGTCCTCACTTTCTGAGACCCCTTTAAAGGCTTGAGGGTCAAGACTTGGTTTTAGGGATACGGTTATAATTAGGTTAAGGGTAGGTTTAGGGTAAGGGTTCGGGTTAAGCACTTAGTTGTGATGAGTAAGGTTAGGTAAGCGGCTAGAGATTGCATTGTGTCAATGAATGTCCTCATAAAGATAGATGTACAAGAGTGTGTGTGTGTGTGTGTGTGTGTGTGTGTGTGTGTGTGTGTGTGTGTGTGTGTGTGTTTGTGTGTGTGTGTGTGTGTAAGCATGCATTATGGAGTTAACATGAAAAAACTGGGTTGCCTTAGTGCAGGATTCTAGTGAAACCAAGTTGTTTAAAATGAAAGTGAGCCAATAAGTGGTCTTCTACTGCCCTCTGCTGGCCATTTTACTTCTTAAAGCTATTTTATTATTATGATGGATTGGTAATATAATCATAGCTGTCAACCCTCCCGTTTTTTCCGGGTTTCTCACGTATTTTAGCTCTTTTCCCGCTGTCTTCCCGTTTTAGTATTTTCCCGTAAAATATCCCGTATTTTTACGCTCTGATTGTGTGAGACGTACAAGCTCCGGCAGATTCGGCTTGAAGTCGTTCATCCTCGGATGCGGCGCCGCGCGCGCTGTTACAAAAAAAGCCGTGCACACAGCAAAGCGAAATGGGGTCTTGCCGGTCTTGCGCACCCAACGCGTCATTTTTGCCGCGCGCACCTTCGCGCTCGTGCGGACGCGTCGAGTATAAACCATGGTATAAACAAAGCTTAACCCGTGTCAGCGTGCGCTCTGATCGGTAAAGGGGCACAGACCTCTCCCGAATCATCTCCAGTAGTAGCAGCCTCCGAACTTCCGAAGCACCACTAACTCCGCCTCCGTTTCCCTCGTAAGCTGATATTAGTATTTAAACATTCTCTATGATAAAACATTTTTGTAAAAAATATTTTAATAACACGGTTTTGGCGATTATAGAGTTCTAATGACGGTGTTCAACTATAACCGTCGGTCTCACGGTTATGGTCACACCCCTAACACACACACACACACACACACACACACACACACACACACACACACACACACACACTGTCTCTCAGTCTCTCCCTCTCTCTCTCTCTCTCTCTCTCTCACACACACACACACACACACACACACACACACTGTCTCTTTCTCTCTCTCATACACACACACACACACACTGTCTCTTTCTCTCTCTCACACATGTAGGCCTATATGTAGGCTAGTTATAAACTCTTTAGACTGTTAATGATTAGTGCTTCTTTTTTTTTAAAAGTTTGTGGGTAAGAATCGTGTAAAAAAAATCCCTTATTTTGGGGATGGATTCCGGGAAATCTCCCTTATTTTCAATGTTCAATGTTGACAGCTATGAATATAATTAATATTATTAAACTATATTGCCTAAATATTCAACTAAACTAAATTAGATTTTATCAACTATATTAAACTAAATTAGATTTTCACAATAACATCCCAAAAGTGTGTGTCTGTAAGCATGCATTGAGTAAACATGAAAATTTGAGAAATTTTTTTCAATAAAATTATATGATTAAAATGAAAACGAAAAATTGCGTTTTAAATGGGAAATCTGTAATAAGCATTTTTTTTTACCTACCATTTATTTCAAATATCTATAGCTATAACAAAATGTGTTTAAGCATTTTTATTAGAGTTAATATGAAAAACGTGCCATTAAAAAATACATGGAGTCAAACCAAGTCATAGAAAACAAAACTGCATTTTATTGCCAGAATAATACAATGTTGTTGTTTTTAAACAGTGCATATGAAAATAAGTAACATTAACAATCAATTAATTTATTCAAGTTCAATCGTTTGCATATTGAAGAATGTCTCTGTGGTATCATTTTATTCATTTCAATTTTTTGCACATATGAAAGAAGAAAAGTATTTGCATTAATATATGTTCAAAACTATATTGCATATATATATATATATATATATATATATATATATATATATATATATATATATATATATATATATATATATAATCTGTGAGACCTCCGGATTGGAACATCTGTAACTCCCTACCTAGACCAACTAGATTATTGTGGGATAGCTTGTTTGAAAGGTCCCGTCCACATCTTGCTTCACAAAGAAATATGTGAAATGCTTATAGACCATTAAAGTATATTTTCATGATGACACATCCCAATAGCATTGAAAACAACAACAACAACATGTGTGTATGTGTGTGTGTGTCTATGATGTCAGTGGTTAAATGCTTGCTGCATAAAACTTAATGTCTTTTGATGCTTTTGAGCTTAATTGCCTTAACTGCCTTAAATTCACTCATAACTCGAAAACGGAAACTCCCTGCGCGCTCAAATTTGGATGGTAAAGTCCTCTATTGGGCCTTGTTCGAAATCTATCATCGCGGGCCTCGGGAGCATTCATATAACTTTGCATTCATATATATAGACACTAAAAGATCACTTATATAACAATTACTAATATGAGACAACCATATTTTGTCAGAGTTTATCACTTCATTTGTACTGACACTTGAAATCAATGCTAGCAATGTGGTAAATCATGGTAAATCTTGTATGGACATGGCAAATCCCTGTTGTTCACAAGAGAGAGCCGTAGGATTAGACTTATTATTATGTTTTTATCAGCTTTCAGCATGAGCTAAAAAAAAATTAATGATTAAAGCTATTTTGTATTGTCATGATGCACTGTAAAATATGTTTATATAATTGGATCACAAAGAAAAATGTGAAATGCTTATTGACCATTAAACATTATTTTTACAATAACATATTTCAACAACATTGTGTGTGTGTGTGTGTGTGTGTGTGTGTGTGTGTGTGTGTGTGTGTGTGTGTGTGTGTGTGTGTGTCTGTGTGTGTGTGTCTGTGTGTGTGTGTGTTAAAGCTTCTCTTTTCTCTGTGTTTTAGCGTATTCTTTTTCTAGCACATTTAATTTTGGCAGCCATACATTTCATTACATTACAAGAAGCATAAATGGCAAATGTTTATAACTCAAGGAATTGTCACATTTCCTTAAAAAAGTAAGTACAATAGGCATGACTCTAAACAAGCATGAAAATGTTCATGGGCACTGGGCAATAGCTGCATGTATATAAAAGTTTTTAAAAAGTCAAGACTAATAATGTTCCTATTCTTTTTATGGACAATTCTTTGAAATTCCCACTAGATAGCAATATAGGATCACTTTTTTTTTTTTATTGCACTCAGTAATATTGTATAATACTAACTACATTTTTTCATTTCAAATTATATTTAAACTTTATAAAATCATTAAATAACATTACAAATAAATTTGTTCAAGGTTTACCACTTTATTGTTCATTTGAGGCATGTTTTTTCAATAATATTACATGATTACAATGAAAACTGAAGATCATGTATTTAACTGGAAACCTGTAATAAGCATTATCATTTATTTCAAATATATATATCTTCAACAAAATGTGTGTAAACACGTTTATTAGAGGTAATATGGAAAATCTGCTATAAAAACAAGTACATGGAATCAAAACAAAAGTCAAAGAAAACATCAATTTATTTATAATTGTAAAGACACAATAATAAAATGCATATGAAAATAAGAAATATGAAATAGTAAGAGAGAATTAAATTAATAATAAAAAAAATTGCATATTAAAGTATGTTTGTGTTTTTTTGAATGATCACATATTAAATGAAAATCCATAATTGTGAAGTATTAAGATTTGAAATGAGAGAATCTAGAAATAAAATGTAAAATAGTACATATCAAAATTTTAAAAAATGTCAAATAGTAACCAAAATAAAAGCAAAAATTAAAGAATAATATATTTTTAAACCAACGTAAGAAAATATTTGAAAAATATTCAATAGTTGTAAATAAATATTAATTCGTTCATTGAATTTCAATTGTTTGCATATATGAAAGTGGCAAAGTCTTTGTGTTACTATATGTTCAAAACTATATTGCATATAGTAGATTTTGAAGTATGAAATAAAATGTGAAATTACAAAATATAAAAATAAATAGAAAACTCAAAATATCAACAATAAAAATAAACCATTCATTCATTCCTTTTAAATGCATTGAAGAAAACTTACATTTAAAAAGCAAACATAACATATTCAGTAAAGTATAGTTAAGTAGTACATTAAAGAAGTGATAAATAGTAAAAGAAAAGTCTAGATTCTTCAAGAGAATCTTGAACACTCATGTCTGAACAGTTAATCAAAGTGTTCAGGCATGATATAATGATACAACAGAGTTGGAAGTAATTAGGTGTTCAAGCACGAAGTGCTGAAAACCTATTGTATTTGTGCTGATTTTTATTATTAGGTGTTCAAGCACGAAGTGCTGAAAACCTATTGTATTTGTGCTGATTTTTATTAGGTGTTCAAGCACGAAGTGCTGAAAACCTATTGTATTTGTGCTGATTTTTATTAGGTGTTCAAGCACGAAGTGCTGAAAACCTATTGTATTTGTGCTGATTTTTATTATTATTATTATTATTCTGCCGTAAAACGCATCGTGCAGACCAAACCGTAAGTGCTAGAGACTTGAAACTTTGTCAGATGGTAGTACAAAAATCGAGGAGAGGTTATCAAATTATGAGCCCGATTGGCCCATAGGTGGCGCTATAGCAACCAATTGCGCAAAACTGCTCATAACTCCTAGACCGTATGTCGTAGACTCAAGTGTCTTATATCTCTGGAAAGCTGGAAACCTGAAGTAAAAAACGTATATCTCCGATTTCATTTCCGCCATGATAGATTTTCCGCCATTTTGAATTTTGTCGAAAAACTACTTTTGCGAACTAGTCCCTGGTTTTTCGCCCGATCGGAACCAAACCAGTGCCAAAATGTTTTCTGGAGTCTGAATATCAATAATTATCGAAAAAAAGTTGAAATTTTGATTCACGGTCGCTAGGGGGCGCAAAATGAACGTTGTGGGCGGAGCCTATTTTACTAAAATGGCTATAACTCAAGAAGTAAATGAGATAGCTTCACCAAACTCGGTACACATGTGAATAAGTTCATTCTGAGGTCACAGTAAAAAAATCGCGACGATTGGGCACTAGGTGGCGCTATAACATTAAAAAAACATAAATAGGGCTGTGACCACCTGACCATTGGTCCGATTGACTTGAAAATTGGTATGCAGTGTCTTGGTCCAAGGCCCCATGTATGTATAAAAGGACATTGGCGTATCTCAAAAAACATGGCCGCCATCGGCCAATGAAGTTTGAGCACCTGTGAGACGAGGTTAACGGAGGCCGATCGGAACGAAACTCGATGGGCATGTTCGACTCATGGCCCAAGAGGTCTGTAAGAGTTTTGAAAGAAATCGGCCACTAGTTGGCGCTAACAAGTTTTACGGCTCTGTAATCACGTGGTGTGGCACACATCCCCACAAAATGCATATCATTTGATAGATCTCCTCATGCTGAACAACTTTGCCTCTAGAACCATTGCTGTCAATCAAATCGTTCATTAAATATTCACAAATATGTTTAAAACCTACTTTTGCGAACTAGTCCTAGGATTTTCGCCCGATCGGAACCAGACCAGTCTAGGACAATTCTCTGGACTCTCTAGATCAATAATTATCAAAAAAAAGTTGAAATTTGGCATTTGGTTGGCTATAACAGGGTCATTTATAAAATGGGCGTGGCAAAATATAGTCAAAAGCCTATAAATCCTATACGAAAACTCAGAACTTCACAAAAATTGGTGAGCATATGTGACATAACATCCTTAAAAAGCATGCCAAATTTTATGGAGATCGGACCATAGGTGGCGCTATAACTGTTAAAAAGCTTTGAAACAATGTATTTCCTATGGTAAATTGCCTGTATTTGCTGTAAATGGTGTTTTGCATTTATTATCATGTAATGTTCATATCATAATGTTCAAAACCAGTGCAGTACAATTCTCTGGACTCTCTAGATCAATAATTATCAGAAAAAGTTGAACAACTTCATTTGGATGGCTATAATAGGGTCACTTCACAATGTAGCCATGACCTAGTGTCCCCAAAAGCTTATATCTCTTCAATGAATGCTCAGATCTTCTTAAAAACAAGTCAGAACATGTGCCATATGACTCCAAACAATCATGAAAAATTTCAGACAGATCGGACAAAATTTGCCTCTATAACAGTTAAAAATGGGAAAATTAAATGAATATAATGGCATATTAAGCCAATAAGTAGTATTTTACTGCCCCCTGCTGTTTAAAATATGAATTATACTTGAGTAGTGTGACAAAATTACTATTTAGACTTTATAAAATTACTATTTTAACATTTACAATCACATTAAGTCAAATTTCATCTATTGAAGTATCACTATTGACAATTCTGTCACATTGACAAATGTGAATCCTGAATGAGACATAGTTCAAATCTCTGTATCTACAACAGAATGTGTGTGTAGTCCTATGTTTCTGAATAAATTCTGAATAATCTGATTAATAGTTTGCAAAGACATGTATGAAATAACATTCAAATATATTTTCATAATGATTTTGTGTGTGTGTGTGTGTGTGTGTGTGTGTGTAAGCTTGCATAAAGGAGTTAAAATGGAAAAACTGTCAAAATGAAAGTGGCCTGCAGAGGGCAGTAGAAGACCACTTATTGGCTCATTCTACTTATTAATGAAGTCTTTTAACAGGTGCATTCATATTTAGACACTATAAAATCACTTGTATAACAATTACTATTATAACACAATCATATTTTCTCAGAGTTTATCACTTCATTTGTTCTGACACTTCACATCAATGCTAGCAATGTGGTAAATCATGATAAACTATGGTAAATCATGCTAGAATCACAGTACTCTATGGCAGTGTTGGGAACCCTAATCAAACACACCTGATTCAACTCATCAGCTCATAATCACATAGGTTAATGAGCTGATGAGTTGAATCAGGTGTGATTGATTAGAGAGACAGAGAAAACGGGTCCTTCAGGACAGGTTTGGGAACCACTGCTCTATGGTAAATCATCCTAGAACGTAGTAAATCATACTAGAACTTGGTAAATCATGGTAAATCATGCTAGATTCATGGTAAATCATACTGGAACATGGTAAATCATGAAAAATCACACTAAAATGTGGTATATCATGGTAAATCATGCTAAAACATGGTCTATTCCATCTATGATATCAGTGGTTAAATGCTTGCTACATAAAACGTAATGTCTTTTGATGCTTGTGTGGTTAAAAATCTTAAATGCCTTAACTGCTTGAACACCGCTAAATGCTGCTTGCAGCTTTAATTATTATTAGGTGTTCAAGCACGAAGTGCTGAAAACCTATTGTATTTGTGCTGATTTTTATTATTATTATTATTATTCTGCCGTAAAACGCATCGTGCAGACCAAACCGTAAGTGCTAGAGACTTGAAACTTTGTCAGATGGTAGTACAAAAATCGAGGAGAGGTTATCAAATTATGAGCCCGATTGGCCCATAGGTGGCGCTATAGCAACCAATTGCGCAAAACTGCTCATAACTCCTAGACCGTATGTCTTAGACTCAAGTGTCTTATATCTCTGGAAAGCTGGAAACCTGAAGTAAAAAACGTATATCTCCGATTTCATTTCCGCCATGATAGATTTTCCGCCATTTTGAATTTTGTCGAAAAACTACTTTTGCGAACTAGTCCCTGGTTTTTCGCCCGATCGGAACCAAACCAGTGCCAAAATGTTCTCTGGAGTCTGAATATCAATAATTATCGAAAAAAAGTTGAAATTTTGATTCACGGTCGCTAGGGGGCGCAAAATGAACGTTGTGGGCGGAGCCTATTTTACTAAAATGGCTATAACTCAAGAAGTAAATGAGATAGCTTCACCAAACTCGGTACACATGTGAATAAGTTCATTCTGAGGTCACAGTAAAAAAATCGCGACGATTGGGCACTAGGTGGCGCTATAACATTAAAAAAACATAAATAGGGCTATGACCACCTGACCGTTGGTCCGATTGACTTGAAAATTGGTATGCAGTGTCTTGGTCCAAGGCCCCATGTATGTATAAAAGGACATTGGCGTATCTCAAAAAACATGGCCGCCATCGGCCAATGAAGTTTGAGCACCTGTGAGACAAGGTTAACGGAGGCCGATCGGAACGAAACTCGATGGGCATGTTCGACTCATGGGCCAAGAGGTCTGTAAGAGTTTTGAAAGAAATCGGCCACTAGTTGGCGCTAACAAGTTTTACGGCTCTGTAATCACGTGGTGTGGCACACATCCCCACAAAATGCATATCATTTGATAGATCTCCTCATGCTGAACAACTTTGCCTCTAGAACCATTGCTGTCAATCAAATCGTTCATTAAATATTCACAAATATGTTTAAAACCTACTTTTGCGAACTAGTCCTAGGATTTTCGCCCGATCGGAACCAGACCAGTCTAGGACAATTCTCTGGACTCTCTAGATCAATAATTATCAAAAAAAAGTTGAAATTTGGCATTTGGTTGGCTATAACAGGGTCATTTATAAAATGGGCGTGGCAAAATATAGTCAAAAGCCTATAAATCCTATACGAAAACTCAGAACTTCACAAAAATTGGTGAGCATATGTGACATAACATCCTTAAAAAGCATGCCAAATTTTATGGAGATCGGACCATAGGTGGCGCTATAACTGTTAAAAAGCTTTGAAACAATGTATTTCCTATGGTAAATTGCCTGTATTTGCTGTAAATGGTGTTTTGCATTTATTATCATGTAATGTTCATATCATAATGTTCAAAACCAGTGCAGTACAATTCTCTGGACTCTCTAGATCAATAATTATCAGAAAAAGTTGAACAACTTCATTTGGATGGCTATAATAGGGTCACTTCACAATGTAGCCATGACCTAGTGTCCCCAAAAGCTTATATCTCTTCAATGAATGCTCAGATCTTCTTAAAAACAAGTCAGAACATGTGCCATATGACTCCAAACAATCATGAAAAATTTCAGACAGATCGGACAAAATTTGCCTCTATAACAGTTAAAAATGGGAAAATTAAATGAATATAATGGCATATTAAGCCAATAAGTAGTATTTTACTGCCCCCTGCTGTTTAAAATATGAATTATACTTGAGTAGTGTGACAAAATTACTATTTAGACTTTATAAAATTACTATTTTAACATTTACAATCACATTAAGTCAAATTTCATCTATTGAAGTATCACTATTGACAATTCTGTCACATTGACAAATGTGAATCCTGAATGAGACATAGTTCAAATCTCTGTATCTACAACAGAATGTGTGTGTAGTCCTATGTTTCTGAATAAATTCTGAATAATCTGATTAATAGTTTGCAAAGACATGTATGAAATAACATTCAAATATATTTTCATAATGATTTTGTGTGTGTGTGTGTGTGTGTGTGTGTGTGTGTAAGCTTGCATAAAGGAGTTAAAATGGAAAAACTGTCAAAATGAAAGTGGCCTGCAGAGGGCAGTAGAAGACCACTTATTGGCTCATTCTACTTATTAATGAAGTCTTTTAACAGGTGCATTCATATTTAGACACTATAAAATCACTTGTATAACAATTACTATTATAACACAATCATATTTTCTCAGAGTTTATCACTTCATTTGTTCTGACACTTCACATCAATGCTAGCAATGTGGTAAATCATGATAAACTATGGTAAATCATGCTAGAATCACAGTACTCTATGGCAGTGTTGGGAACCCTAATCAAACACACCTGATTCAACTCATCAGCTCATAATCACATAGGTTAATGAGCTGATGAGTTGAATCAGGTGTGATTGATTAGAGAGACAGAGAAAACGGGTCCTTCAGGACAGGTTTGGGAACCACTGCTCTATGGTAAATCATCCTAGAACGTAGTAAATCATACTAGAACTTGGTAAATCATGGTAAATCATGCTAGATTCATGGTAAATCATACTGGAACATGGTAAATCATGAAAAATCACACTAAAATGTGGTATATCATGGTAAATCATGCTAAAACATGGTCTATTCCATCTATGATATCAGTGGTTAAATGCTTGCTACATAAAACGTAATGTCTTTTGATGCTTGTGTGGTTAAAAATCTTAAATGCCTTAACTGCTTGAACACCGCTAAATGCTGCTTGCAGCTTTAATTATTATTATTATTATTATTCTGCCGTAAAACGCATCGTGCAGACCAAACCGTAAGTGCTAGAGACTTGATATTTGGGTTTAAGGTAGCACAGAAATCGAGGAGAGGTTGAGAGAATATGAGCCCGATTGGCCCATAGGTGGCGCTGTAGTAACAAAAACGCGAAACTGCTCATAACTCCTAAACCGTATGTCGTACACTCAAGTGTCTTATATCATTGGAAAGCTGGACTTCTGACTTAAAAAACGTATATCTCCGATTTCATTTCCGGTATGCAAATTTTTCCGCCATTTTGAATTTTGTCGAAAAACTACTTTTGCGAACTAGTCCCTGGTTTTTCGCCCGATCGGAACCAAACCAGTGCAGAAATGTTCTCTGGAGTCTGAATATCAATAATTATCAAAAAAAAGTTGAAATTTTGATTCATGTTCGCTAGGGGGCGCAAAATAAACGCTGTGGGCGGAGCCTATTTTACTAAAATGGTTATAACTCAAGAAGTAATTGAGATAGCTTCACCAAACTCGGTACACATGTGAATGAGTTCATTCTGAGGTCACAGTAAAAAAATCGCGACGATCAAACACTAGGTGGCGCTGTAATGTGAAAAAAACATAAAAAGGGCTCTGACCAGCTGACCGTTAGTCCGATTGACTTGAAAATTGGTAAGCAGTGTCTTGGTCCAAGGCCCCATGTATGTGTATGAGGACATTGGCGTATCTAAAAAAACATGGCCGCCATCGACCAATGAAGTTTGAGCACCAATGAGACGAGGTTAACGGAGGCCGATCGGAACGAAACTCGATGGGCACGTTCGACTTATGGCCCTAGAGGCCTGTAAGAATTTTGAAAGAAATCGGCCACTAGTTGGCGCTAACGAGTTTTACGGCTCTGTAATCACTTGGTGTTGCACACATCCCCACAAAATGCATATCATTTGATAGATCTCCTCATGTTGAACAAATTTGCCTCTAGAACCATTGCTGTCAATCAAACCGTTCATTAAATATTCACGAATATGTTAAAAACCTACTTTTGCGAACTAGTCCCTGGTTTTTCGCCCGATCGGAAACAGACCAGTCTAAGACAATTCTCTGGACTCTCTAGATCAATAATTATCAAAAAAAAGTTGAACTTTACCCTATGGTTCACTATAACAGGGTCATTTAGAAAAGGGGCGTGTCAAAATACACTCAAAAGCCTATAAATCGTAAATAAAAAATCAGAACTTCACAAAAATTGATGAGCATATGTGTCATAACATGGTGAAGAAGCATGCACAGTTTCATGGAGATCGGACCATAAGTGGCGCTATAACTGTTAAAAAGCTTTAAAACCATATATATCTTATGGTAAATTGCCTGTTTAAAACCAGTGCAGTACAATTCTCTGGACTCTCTAGAATAGATCAATAATTGTCAGAAAAGGTATAACTTCTTCATTTGGATGGCTATAATAGGGTGAAAGACCAGCTGTGATGACTATATTAAACAGCTTTGATGACTATAACAGCCAATAAGTGGCATTTTACAATAAGTGGACCTGCTGTCATTTTATCATACTACTCCCTAATATTGTTATATATAATTCATATTTAGACTTTATAAAATCATTATTTTAACATTTACAATCACATTCATGTATTATTCACAATTGTGTCACAGGAAGGCTCAGGCTGAAAACGAACGTTAGGCCACGCCCTCACAGTACAAATTCACTCATAACTCGAAAACGCGAACTCCCTGCGCGCTCAAATTTGGATGGTAAAGTCCTCTATTGGGCCTTGATCGAAATCTATCGTCGCGGGCCTCGGGAGCGCCCCCCCGCGGATCGCTAATTCGAGAGACCCCCGAGTTTGAACGGCTGTAACTCTCGACCTAGACCACCTAGATTCTTGTGCGATAGCTCGTTAGAAAGGGCTCGTCCTCATCTAGCTTCGATTCGAGTTTGGTGCGATTCGGCCAGGGCATTCCCGAGATATAAGCCCCAAAATATATGCTTTTGAACGGGCATAACTCCCGGCCCCGATCGGCCACCAACACCGGGATGGTCTCGTTCAACAGGGCTCTTCGGACATTATCTAAGTTCTGAGTTTCAGATTTTTTCACTTTCTCGTTCCCGAGATATAAGTGAAAAACCAAATTTCCATTCATTCATTTCAACTCTATATAGGCTGTAATACCACTGTTGTCCACTAGAGGGAGCAGCAGTATTAGACATGTTCAATCTTTTTATCAGCTTTCAGCATTGGCTAACAAACAAATGCTTAAAGCTATTTTTTTAAATTAGTTGTATATTATTACATCACAAAGAAATATGTGAAATGCTTATAGACCATTAAAAGAGATTTCAAAAATAACATATCCCACACGTGTGTGTGTGTGTGTGTGTGTGTGTGTGTGTGTGTGTGTGTGTGTGTGTGTGTACTTGTACAACTATCTTTGTGAGGACCAGTTTGAGTTTTAGACCATTGGAGTGAGGACAAAGAGAGTAAAGTGAGGGCATTTTGGCCGGTCCTCACTTTCTGAGACCCCTTTAAAGGCTTGAGGGTCAAGACTTGGTTTTAGGGATACGGTTATAATTAGGTTAAGGGTAGGTTTAGGGTAAGGGTTCGGGTTAAGCACTTAGTTGTGATGAGTAAGGTTAGGTAAGCGGCTAGAGATTGCATTGTGTCAATGAATGTCCTCATAAAGATAGATGTACAAGAGTGTGTGTGTGTGTGTGTGTGTGTGTGTGTGTGTGTGTGTGTGTGTGTGTGTGTGTTTGTGTGTGTGTGTGTGTGTAAGCATGCATTATGGAGTTAACATGAAAAAACTGGGTTGCCTTAGTGCAGGATTCTAGTGAAACCAAGTTGTTTAAAATGAAAGTGAGCCAATAAGTGGTCTTCTACTGCCCTCTGCTGGCCATTTTACTTCTTAAAGCTATTTTATTATTATGATGGATTGGTAATATAATCATAGCTGTCAACCCTCCCGTTTTTTCCGGGTTTCTCACGTATTTTAGCTCTTTTCCCGCTGTCTTCCCGTTTTAGTATTTTCCCGTAAAATATCCCGTATTTTTACGCTCTGATTGTGTGAGACGTACAAGCTCCGGCAGATTCGGCTTGAAGTCGTTCATCCTCGGATGCGGCGCCGCGCGCGCTGTTACAAAAAAAGCCGTGCACACAGCAAAGCGAAATGGGGTCTTGCCGGTCTTGCGCACCCAACGCGTCATTTTTGCCGCGCGCACCTTCGCGCTCGTGCGGACGCGTCGAGTATAAACCATGGTATAAACAAAGCTTAACCCGTGTCAGCGTGCGCTCTGATCGGTAAAGGGGCACAGACCTCTCCCGAATCATCTCCAGTAGTAGCAGCCTCCGAACTTCCGAAGCACCACTAACTCCGCCTCCGTTTCCCTCGTAAGCTGATATTAGTATTTAAACATTCTCTATGATAAAACATTTTTGTAAAAAATATTTTAATAACACGGTTTTGGCGATTATAGAGTTCTAATGACGGTGTTCAACTATAACCGTCGGTCTCACGGTTATGGTCACACCCCTAACACACACACACACACACACACACACACACACACACACACACACACACACACACACTGTCTCTCAGTCTCTCCCTCTCTCTCTCTCTCTCTCTCTCTCACACACACACACACACACACACACACACACACTGTCTCTTTCTCTCTCTCATACACACACACACACACACTGTCTCTTTCTCTCTCTCACACATGTAGGCCTATATGTAGGCTAGTTATAAACTCTTTAGACTGTTAATGATTAGTGCTTCTTTTTTTTTAAAAGTTTGTGGGTAAGAATCGTGTAAAAAAAATCCCTTATTTTGGGGATGGATTCCGGGAAATCTCCCTTATTTTCAATGTTCAATGTTGACAGCTATGAATATAATTAATATTATTAAACTATATTGCCTAAATATTCAACTAAACTAAATTAGATTTTATCAACTATATTAAACTAAATTAGATTTTCACAATAACATCCCAAAAGTGTGTGTCTGTAAGCATGCATTGAGTAAACATGAAAATTTGAGAAATTTTTTTCAATAAAATTATATGATTAAAATGAAAACGAAAAATTGCGTTTTAAATGGGAAATCTGTAATAAGCATTTTTTTTACCTACCATTTATTTCAAATATCTATAGCTATAACAAAATGTGTTTAAGCATTTTTATTAGAGTTAATATGAAAAACGTGCCATTAAAAAATACATGGAGTCAAACCAAGTCATAGAAAACAAAACTGCATTTTATTGCCAGAATAATACAATGTTGTTGTTTTTAAACAGTGCATATGAAAATAAGTAACATTAACAATCAATTAATTTATTCAAGTTCAATCGTTTGCATATTGAAGAATGTCTCTGTGGTATCATTTTATTCATTTCAATTTTTTGCACATATGAAAGAAGAAAAGTATTTGCATTAATATATGTTCAAAACTATATTGCATATATATATATATATATATATATATATATATATATATATATATACACTCTTCCTATGGTAAATTGCCTATATTGGCTGTAAATGGTTTTTTCCATCTATTATGTCAGTGTTTAAATGTATGCTAAATAAAATGTACTGTCTTTTGATGCTTTTGTGCTTAACGGCCTTAAAGGCCTTACCTGCTTGAACACCGCTAAATGCTGCTTGCAGCTTTAATTATTATTATTATTATTATTTTTCTTCCACCGTAAAACGCATCGTGCAGCCCAAACCGTAAGTGCTGGAGCCTTGAAACTTTGTCAGATGGTAGTACAAAAATCGAGGAGAGGTTATCAAATTATGAGCCCGATTGGCCCATAGGTGGCGCTATAGCAACCAATTGCGCGAAACTGCTCATAACTCCTAGACCGTAAGTCGTAGACTCAAGTGTCTTATATCACTGGAAAGCTGGTCACCTGACGAAAAAAACGTATATCTCCGATTTAATTTCCGCCAATATAGATTTTCCGCCATTTTGAATTTTGTCAAAAAACTACTTTTGCGAACTAGTCCCTGGTTTTTCGTCCGATCGGAACCAAACCAGTGCAGAAATGTTCTTTGGAGTCTGAATGTGAATAATTATTGAAAAAAAGTTGAAATTTCGATTTTCGGTCGCTAGGGGGCGCAAAATGAACATTGTGGGAGGAGCCTATTTTACTAAAATGGCTATAACTCGATAAGGAAATGAGATAGCTTCACCAAACTTGGTACACATGTGAATGAGTTCGATTTGAGGTCACAGTAAAAATATCGCGACGATCGAACACTAGGTGGCACTATAACATGAAAAAAACATATAAAGGGCTGATCGTTAGTCCGATTGACCTGAAAATTGGTATGCAGTGTCTTGGTCCAAGGCCCCATGTATGTATAAAAGGACATTGGCGTATCTCAAAAAACATGGCCGCCATCGGCCAATGAAGTTTGAGCACCTGTGAGACGAGGTTAACGGAGGCCGATTGGAACGAAACTCGATGGGCATGTTCGACTCATGGCCCAAGAGGTCTGTAAGAGTTTTGAAAGAAATCGGCCACTAGTTGGCGCTAACGAGTTTTACGGCTCTGTAATCACGTGGTGTGGCACACATCCCCACAAAATGCATATCATTTGATAGATCTCCTCATGCTTAACAACTTTGCCTCTAGAACCATTGCTGTCAATCAAATCGTTCATTAAATATTCACAAATATGTTTAAAACCTACTTTTGCGAACTAGTCCTAGGATTTTCGCCCGATCGGAACCAGACCAGTCTAGGACAATTCTCTGGACTCTCTAGATCAATAATTATCAAAAAAAAGTTGAAATTTGCCATTTGGTTGGCTATAACAGGGTCATTTATAAAATGGGCGTGGCAAAATATAGTCAAAAGCCTATAAATCCTATACGAAAACTCAGAACTTCACAAAAATTGGTGAGCATATGTGACATAACATCCTTAAAAAGCATGCCAAATTTTATGGAGATCGGACCATAGGTGGCGCTATAACTGTTAAAAAGCTTTGAAACAATGTATTTCCTATGGTAAATTGCCTGTATTTGCTGTAAATGGTGTTTTGCATTTATTATCATGTAATGTTCATATCATAATGTTCAAAACCAGTGCAGTACAATTCTCTGGACTCTCTAGATCAATAATTATCAGAAAAAGTTGAACAACTTCATTTGGATGGCTATAATAGGGTCACTTCACAATGTAGCCATGACCTAGTGTCCCCAAAAGCTTATATCTCTTCAATGAATGCTCAGATCTTCTTAAAAACAAGTCAGAACATGTGCCATATGACTCCAAACAATCATGAAAAATTTCAGACAGATCGGACAAAATTTGCCTCTATAACAGTTAAAAATGGGAAAATTAAATGAATATAATGGCATATTAAGCCAATAAGTAGTATTTTACTGCCCCCTGCTGTTTAAAATATGAATTATACTTGAGTAGTGTGACAAAATTACTATTTAGACTTTATAAAATTACTATTTTAACATTTACAATCACATTAAGTCAAATTTCATCTATTGAAGTATCACTATTGACAATTCTGTCACATTGACAAATGTGAATCCTGAATGAGACATAGTTCAAATCTCTGTATCTACAACAGAATGTGTGTGTAGTCCTATGTTTCTGAATAAATTCTGAATAATCTGATTAATAGTTTGCAAAGACATGTATGAAATAACATTCAAATATATTTTCATAATGATTTTGTGTGTGTGTGTGTGTGTGTGTGTGTGTGTGTGTGTGTGTGTGTGTCTGTGTGTAAGCTTGCATAAAGGAGTTAAAATGGAAAAACTGTCAAAATGAAAGTGGCCAGCAGAGGGCAGTAGAAGACCACTTATTGGCTCATTCTACTTATTAATGAAGTCTTTTAACAGGTGCATTCATATTTAGACACTATAAAATCACTTGTATAACAATTGCTATTATAACACAATCATATTTTGTCAGAGTTTATCACTTCATTTGTACTGACACTTCACATCAATGCTAGCAATGTGGTAAATCATGATAAACTATGGTAAATCATGCTAGAATCACGGTACTCTATGGCAGTGTTGGGAACCCTAATCAAACACACCTGATTCAACTCATCAGCTCATAATCACATAGGTTAATGAGCTGATGAGTTGAATCAGGTGTGATTGATTAGAGAGACAGAGAAAACGGGTCCTTCAGGACAGGTTTGGGAACCACTGCTCTATGGTAAATCATCCTAGAACGTAGTAAATCATACTAGAACTTGGTAAATCATGGTAAATCATGCTAGATTCATGGTAAATCATACTGGAACATGGTAAATCATGAAAAATCACACTAAAATGTGGTATATCATGGTAAATCATGCTAAAACATGGTCTATTCCATCTATGATATCAGTGGTTAAATGCTTGCTACATAAAACGTAATGTCTTTTGATGCTTGTGTGGTTAAAAATCTTAAATGCCTTAACTGCTTGAACACCGCTAAATGCTGCTTGCAGCTTTAATTAGGTGTTCAAGCACGAAGTGCTGAAAACCTATTGTATTTGTACTGATTTTTAGGTGTTCAAGCACGAAGTGCTGAAAACCTATTGTATTTGTGCTGATTTTTATTATTATTATTATTATTCTGCCGTAAAACGCATCGTGCAGACCAAACCGTAAGTGCTAGAGACTTGAAACTTTGTCAGATGGTAGTACAAAAATCGAGGAGAGGTTATCAAATTATGAGCCCGATTGGCCCATAGGTGGCGCTATAGCAACCAATTGCGCAAAACTGCTCATAACTCCTAGACCGTATGTCGTAGACTCAAGTGTCTTATATCTCTGGAAAGCTGGAAACCTGAAGTAAAAAACGTATATCTCCGATTTCATTTCCGCCATGATAGATTTTCCGCCATTTTGAATTTTGTCGAAAAACTACTTTTGCGAACTAGTCCCTGGTTTTTCGCCCGATCGGAACCAAACCAGTGCCAAAATGTTCTCTGGAGTCTGAATATCAATAATTATCGAAAAAAAGTTGAAATTTTGATTCACGGTCGCTAGGGGGCGCAAAATGAACGTTGTGGGCGGAGCCTATTTTACTAAAATGGCTATAACTCAAGAAGTAAATGAGATAGCTTCACCAAACTCGGTACACATGTGAATAAGTTCATTCTGAGGTCACAGTAAAAAAATCGCGACGATTGGGCACTAGGTGGCGCTATAACATTAAAAAAACATAAATAGGGCTGTGACCACCTGACCATTGGTCCGATTGACTTGAAAATTGGTATGCAGTGTCTTGGTCCAAGGCCCCATGTATGTATAAAAGGACATTGGCGTATCTCAAAAAACATGGCCGCCATCGGCCAATGAAGTTTGAGCACCTGTGAGACGAGGTTAACGGAGGCCGATCGGAACGAAACTCGATGGGCATGTTCGACTCATGGCCCAAGAGGTCTGTAAGAGTTTTGAAAGAAATCGGCCACTAGTTGGCGCTAACAAGTTTTACGGCTCTGTAATCACGTGGTGTGGCACACATCCCCACAAAATGCATATCATTTGATAGATCTCCTCATGCTGAACAACTTTGCCTCTAGAACCATTGCTGTCAATCAAATCGTTCATTAAATATTCACAAATATGTTTAAAACCTACTTTTGCGAACTAGTCCTAGGATTTTCGCCCGATCGGAACCAGACCAGTCTAGGACAATTCTCTGGACTCTCTAGATCAATAATTATCAAAAAAAAGTTGAAATTTGGCATTTGGTTGGCTATAACAGGGTCATTTATAAAATGGGCGTGGCAAAATATAGTCAAAAGCCTATAAATCCTATACGAAAACTCAGAACTTCACAAAAATTGGTGAGCATATGTGACATAACATCCTTAAAAAGCATGCCAAATTTTATGGAGATCGGACCATAGGTGGCGCTATAACTGTTAAAAAGCTTTGAAACAATGTATTTCCTATGGTAAATTGCCTGTATTTGCTGTAAATGGTGTTTTGCATTTATTATCATGTAATGTTCATATCATAATGTTCAAAACCAGTGCAGTACAATTCTCTGGACTCTCTAGATCAATAATTATCAGAAAAAGTTGAACAACTTCATTTGGATGGCTATAATAGGGTCACTTCACAATGTAGCCATGACCTAGTGTCCCCAAAAGCTTATATCTCTTCAATGAATGCTCAGATCTTCTTAAAAACAAGTCAGAACATGTGCCATATGACTCCAAACAATCATGAAAAATTTCAGACAGATCGGACAAAATTTGCCTCTATAACAGTTAAAAATGGGAAAATTAAATGAATATAATGGCATATTAAGCCAATAAGTAGTATTTTACTGCCCCCTGCTGTTTAAAATATGAATTATACTTGAGTAGTGTGACAAAATTACTATTTAGACTTTATAAAATTACTATTTTAACATTTACAATCACATTAAGTCAAATTTCATCTATTGAAGTATCACTATTGACAATTCTGTCACATTGACAAATGTGAATCCTGAATGAGACATAGTTCAAATCTCTGTATCTACAACAGAATGTGTGTGTAGTCCTATGTTTCTGAATAAATTCTGAATAATCTGATTAATAGTTTGCAAAGACATGTATGAAATAACATTCAAATATATTTTCATAATGATTTTGTGTGTGTGTGTGTGTGTGTGTGTGTGTGTAAGCTTGCATAAAGGAGTTAAAATGGAAAAACTGTCAAAATGAAAGTGGCCTGCAGAGGGCAGTAGAAGACCACTTATTGGCTCATTCTACTTATTAATGAAGTCTTTTAACAGGTGCATTCATATTTAGACACTATAAAATCACTTGTATAACAATTACTATTATAACACAATCATATTTTCTCAGAGTTTATCACTTCATTTGTTCTGACACTTCACATCAATGCTAGCAATGTGGTAAATCATGATAAACTATGGTAAATCATGCTAGAATCACAGTACTCTATGGCAGTGTTGGGAACCCTAATCAAACACACCTGATTCAACTCATCAGCTCATAATCACATAGGTTAATGAGCTGATGAGTTGAATCAGGTGTGATTGATTAGAGAGACAGAGAAAACGGGTCCTTCAGGACAGGTTTGGGAACCACTGCTCTATGGTAAATCATCCTAGAACGTAGTAAATCATACTAGAACTTGGTAAATCATGGTAAATCATGCTAGATTCATGGTAAATCATACTGGAACATGGTAAATCATGAAAAATCACACTAAAATGTGGTATATCATGGTAAATCATGCTAAAACATGGTCTATTCCATCTATGATATCAGTGGTTAAATGCTTGCTACATAAAACGTAATGTCTTTTGATGCTTGTGTGGTTAAAAATCTTAAATGCCTTAACTGCTTGAACACCGCTAAATGCTGCTTGCAGCTTTAATTATTATTATTATTCTCCGCTAAAACGCATCGTGCAGACCAAACCGTAAGTGCTAGAGACTTGAAACTTTGTCAGATGGTAGTACAAAAATCGAGGAGAGGTTATCAAATTATGAGCCCGATTGGCCCATAGGTGGCGCTATAGCAACCAATTGCGCAAAACTGCTCATAACTCCTAGACCGTATGTCGTAGACTCAAGTGTCTTATATCTCTGGAAAGCTGGAAACCTGAAGTAAAAAACGTATATCTCCGATTTCATTTCCGCCATGATAGATTTTCCGCCATTTTGAATTTTGTCGAAAAACTACTTTTGCGAACTAGTCCCTGGTTTTTCGCCCGATCGGAACCAAACCAGTGCCAAAATGTTCTCTGGAGTCTGAATATCAATAATTATCGAAAAAAAGTTGAAATTTTGATTCACGGTCGCTAGGGGGCGCAAAATGAACGTTGTGGGCGGAGCCTATTTTACTAAAATGGCTATAACTCAAGAAGTAAATGAGATAGCTTCACCAAACTCGGTACACATGTGAATAAGTTCATTCTGAGGTCACAGTAAAAAAATCGCGACGATTGGGCACTAGGTGGCGCTATAACATTAAAAAAACATAAATAGGGCTATGACCACCTGACCGTTGGTCCGATTTACTTGAAAATTGGTATGCAGTGTCTTGGTCCAAGGCCCCATGTATGTATAAAAGGACATTGGCGTATCTCAAAAAACATGGCCGCCATCGGCCAATGAAGTTTGAGCACCTGTGAGACGAGGTTAACGGAGGCCGATCGGAACGAAACTCGATGGGCATGTTCGACTCATGGCCCAAGAGGTCTGTAAGAGTTTTGAAAGAAATCGGCCACTAGTTGGCGCTAACAAGTTTTACGGCTCTGTAATCACGTGGTGTGGCACACATCCCCACAAAATGCATATCATTTGATAGATCTCCTCATGCTGAACAACTTTGCCTCTAGAACCATTGCTGTCAATCAAATCGTTCATTAAATATTCACAAATATGTTTAAAACCTACTTTTGCGAACTAGTCCTAGGATTTTCGCCCGATCGGAACCAGACCAGTCTAGGACAATTCTCTGGACTCTCTAGATCAATAATTATCAAAAAAAAGTTGAAATTTGGCATTTGGTTGGCTATAACAGGGTCATTTATAAAATGGGCGTGGCAAAATATAGTCAAAAGCCTATAAATCCTATACGAAAACTCAGAACTTCACAAAAATTGGTGAGCATATGTGACATAGCATCCTTAAAAAGCATGCCAAATTTTATGGAGATCGGACCATAGGTGGCGCTATAACTGTTAAAAAGCTTTGAAACAATGTATTTCCTATGGTAAATTGCCTGTATTTGCTGTAAATGGTGTTTTGCATTTATTATCATGTAATGTTCATATCATAATGTTCAAAACCAGTGCAGTACAATTCTCTGGACTCTCTAGATCAATAATTATCAGAAAAAGTTGAACAACTTCATTTGGATGGCTATAATAGGGTCACTTCACAATGTAGCCATGACCTAGTGTCCCCAAAAGCTTATATCTCTTCAATGAATGCTCAGATCTTCTTAAAAACAAGTCAGAACATGTGCCATATGACTCCAAACAATCATGAAAAATTTCAGACAGATCGGACAAAATTTGCCTCTATAACAGTTAAAAATGGGAAAATTAAATGAATATAATGGCATATTAAGCCAATAAGTAGTATTTTACTGCCCCCTGCTGTTTAAAATATGAATTATACTTGAGTATTGTGACAAAATTACTATTTAGACTTTATAAAATTACTATTTTAACATTTACAATCACATTAAGTCAAATTTCATCTATTGAAGTATCACTATTGACAATTCTGTCACATTGACAAATGTGAATCCTGAATGAGACATAGTTCAAATCTCTGTATCTACAACAGAATGTGTGTGTAGTCCTATGTTTCTGAATAAATTCTGAATAATCTGATTAATAGTTTGCAAAGACATGTATGAAATAACATTCAAATATATTTTCATAATGATTTTGTGTGTGTGTGTGTGTGTGTGTGTAAGCTTGCATAAAGGAGTTAAAATGGAAAAACTGTCAAAATGAAAGTGGCCAGCAGAGGGCAGTAGAAGACCACTTATTGGCTCATTCTACTTATTAATGAAGTCTTTTAACAGGTGCATTCATATTTAGACACTATAAAATCACTTGTATAACAATTACTATTATAACACAATCATATTTTGTCAGAGTTTATCACTTCATTTGTACTGACACTTCACATCAATGCTAGCAATGTGGTAAATCATGATAAACTATGGTAAATCATGCTAGAATCACGGTACTCTATGGCAGTGTTGGGAACCCTAATCAAACACACCTGATTCAACTCATCAGCTCATAATCACATAGGTTATTGAGCTGATGAGTTGAATCAGGTGTGATTGATTAGAGAGACAGAGAAAACGGGTCCTTCAGGACAGGTTTGGGAACCACTGCTCTATGGTAAATCATCCTAGAACGTAGTAAATCATACTAGAACTTGGTAAATCATGGTAAATCATGCTAGATTCATGGTAAATCATACTGGAACATGGTAAATCATGAAAAATCACACTAAAATGTGGTATATCATGGTAAATCATGCTAAAACATGGTCTATTCCATCTATGATATCAGTGGTTAAATGCTTGCTACATAAAACGTAATGTCTTTTGATGCTTGTGTGGTTAAAAATCTTAAATGCCTTAACTGCTTGAACACCGCTAAATGCTGCTTGCAGCTTTAATTATTAGGTGTTCAAGCACGAAGTGCTGAAAACCTATTGTATTTGTGCTGATTTTTATTATTATTAGGTGTTCAAGCACGAAGTGCTGAAAACCTATTGTATTTGTGCTGATTTTTATTATTATTATTATTATTCTGCCGTAAAACGCATCGTGCAGACCAAACCGTAAGTGCTAGAGACTTGAAACTTTGTCAGATGGTAGTACAAAAATCGAGGAGAGGTTATCAAATTATGAGCCCGATTGGCCCATAGGTGGCGCTATAGCAACCAATTGCGCAAAACTGCTCATAACTCCTAGACCGTATGTCGTAGACTCAAGTGTCTTATATCTCTGGAAAGCTGGAAACCTGAAGTAAAAAACGTATATCTCCGATTTCATTTCCGCCATGATAGATTTTCCGCCATTTTGAATTTTGTCGAAAAACTACTTTTGCGAACTAGTCCCTGGTTTTTCGCCCGATCGGAACCAAACCAGTGCCAAAATGTTCTCTGGAGTCTGAATATCAATAATTATCGAAAAAAAGTTGAAATTTTGATTCACGGTCGCTAGGGGGCGCAAAATGAACGTTGTGGGCGGAGCCTATTTTACTAAAATGGCTATAACTCAAGAAGTAAATGAGATAGCTTCACCAAACTCGGTACACATGTGAATAAGTTCATTCTGAGGTCACAGTAAAAAAATCGCGACGATTGGGCACTAGGTGGCGCTATAACATTAAAAAAACATAAATAGGGCTGTGACCACCTGACCATTGGTCCGATTGACTTGAAAATTGGTATGCAGTGTCTTGGTCCAAGGCCCCATGTATGTATAAAAGGACATTGGCGTATCTCAAAAAACATGGCCGCCATCGGCCAATGAAGTTTGAGCACCTGTGAGACGAGGTTAACGGAGGCCGATCGGAACGAAACTCGATGGGCATGTTCGACTCATGGCCCAAGAGGTCTGTAAGAGTTTTGAAAGAAATCGGCCACTAGTTGGCGCTAACAAGTTTTACGGCTCTGTAATCACGTGGTGTGGCACACATCCCCACAAAATGCATATCATTTGATAGATCTCCTCATGCTGAACAACTTTGCCTCTAGAACCATTGCTGTCAATCAAATCGTTCATTAAATATTCACAAATATGTTTAAAACCTACTTTTGCGAACTAGTCCTAGGATTTTCGCCCGATCGGAACCAGACCAGTCTAGGACAATTCTCTGGACTCTCTAGATCAATAATTATCAAAAAAAAGTTGAAATTTGGCATTTGGTTGGCTATAACAGGGTCATTTATAAAATGGGCGTGGCAAAATATAGTCAAAAGCCTATAAATCCTATACGAAAACTCAGAACTTCACAAAAATTGGTGAGCATATGTGACATAACATCCTTAAAAAGCATGCCAAATTTTATGGAGATCGGACCATAGGTGGCGCTATAACTGTTAAAAAGCTTTGAAACAATGTATTTCCTATGGTAAATTGCCTGTATTTGCTGTAAATGGTGTTTTGCATTTATTATCATGTAATGTTCATATCATAATGTTTAAAACCAGTGCAGTACAATTCTCTGGACTCTCTAGATCAATAATTATCAGAAAAAGTTGAACAACTTCATTTGGATGGCTATAATAGGGTCACTTCACAATGTAGCCATGACCTAGTGTCCCCAAAAGCTTATATCTCTTCAATGAATGCTCAGATCTTCTTAAAAACAAGTCAGAACATGTGCCATATGACTCCAAACAATCATGAAAAATTTCAGACAGATCGGACAAAATTTGCCTCTATAACAGTTAAAAATGGGAAAATTAAATGAATATAATGGCATATTAAGCCAATAAGTAGTATTTTACTGCCCCCTGCTGTTTAAAATATGAATTATACTTGAGTAGTGTGACAAAATTACTATTTAGACTTTATAAAATTACTATTTTAACATTTACAATCACATTAAGTCAAATTTCATCTATTGAAGTATCACTATTGACAATTCTGTCACATTGACAAATGTGAATCCTGAATGAGACATAGTTCAAATCTCTGTATCTACAACAGAATGTGTGTGTAGTCCTATGTTTCTGAATAAATTCTGAATAATCTGATTAATAGTTTGCAAAGACATGTATGAAATAACATTCAAATATATTTTCATAATGATTTTGTGTGTGTGTGTGTGTGTGTGTGTGTGTGTAAGCTTGCATAAAGGAGTTAAAATGGAAAAACTGTCAAAATGAAAGTGGCCTGCAGAGGGCAGTAGAAGACCACTTATTGGCTCATTCTACTTATTAATGAAGTCTTTTAACAGGTGCATTCATATTTAGACACTATAAAATCACTTGTATAACAATTACTATTATAACACAATCATATTTTCTCAGAGTTTATCACTTCATTTGTTCTGACACTTCACATCAATGCTAGCAATGTGGTAAATCATGATAAACTATGGTAAATCATGCTAGAATCACAGTACTCTATGGCAGTGTTGGGAACCCTAATCAAACACACCTGATTCAACTCATCAGCTCATAATCACATAGGTTAATGAGCTGATGAGTTGAATCAGGTGTGATTGATTAGAGAGACAGAGAAAACGGGTCCTTCAGGACAGGTTTGGGAACCACTGCTCTATGGTAAATCATCCTAGAACGTAGTAAATCATACTAGAACTTGGTAAATCATGGTAAATCATGCTAGATTCATGGTAAATCATACTGGAACATGGTAAATCATGAAAAATCACACTAAAATGTGGTATATCATGGTAAATCATGCTAAAACATGGTCTATTCCATCTATGATATCAGTGGTTAAATGCTTGCTACATAAAACGTAATGTCTTTTGATGCTTGTGTGGTTAAAAATCTTAAATGCCTTAACTGCTTGAACACCGCTAAATGCTGCTTGTTATTAGGTGTTCAAGCACGAAGTGCTGAAAACCTATTGTATTTGTGCTGATTTTTATTATTATTATTATTATTCTGCCGTAAAACGCATCGTGCAGACCAAACCGTAAGTGCTAGAGACTTGAAACTTTGTCAGATGGTAGTACAAAAATCGAGGAGAGGTTATCAAATTATGAGCCCGATTGGCCCATAGGTGGCGCTATAGCAACCAATTGCGCAAAACTGCTCATAACTCCTAGACCGTATGTCTTAGACTCAAGTGTCTTATATCTCTGGAAAGCTGGAAACCTGAAGTAAAAAACGTATATCTCCGATTTCATTTCCGCCATGATAGATTTTCCGCCATTTTGAATTTTGTCGAAAAACTACTTTTGCGAACTAGTCCCTGGTTTTTCGCCCGATCGGAACCAAACCAGTGCCAAAATGTTCTCTGGAGTCTGAATATCAATAATTATCGAAAAAAAGTTGAAATTTTGATTCACGGTCGCTAGGGGGCGCAAAATGAACGTTGTGGGCGGAGCCTATTTTACTAAAATGGCTATAACTCAAGAAGTAAATGAGATAGCTTCACCAAACTCGGTACACATGTGAATAAGTTCATTCTGAGGTCACAGTAAAAAAATCGCGACGATTGGGCACTAGGTGGCGCTATAACATTAAAAAAACATAAATAGGGCTATGACCACCTGACCGTTGGTCCGATTGACTTGAAAATTGGTATGCAGTGTCTTGGTCCAAGGCCCCATGTATGTATAAAAGGACATTGGCGTATCTCAAAAAACATGGCCGCCATCGGCCAATGAAGTTTGAGCACCTGTGAGACAAGGTTAACGGAGGCCGATCGGAACGAAACTCGATGGGCATGTTCGACTCATGGGCCAAGAGGTCTGTAAGAGTTTTGAAAGAAATCGGCCACTAGTTGGCGCTAACAAGTTTTACGGCTCTGTAATCACGTGGTGTGGCACACATCCCCACAAAATGCATATCATTTGATAGATCTCCTCATGCTGAACAACTTTGCCTCTAGAACCATTGCTGTCAATCAAATCGTTCATTAAATATTCACAAATATGTTTAAAACCTACTTTTGCGAACTAGTCCTAGGATTTTCGCCCGATCGGAACCAGACCAGTCTAGGACAATTCTCTGGACTCTCTAGATCAATAATTATCAAAAAAAAGTTGAAATTTGGCATTTGGTTGGCTATAACAGGGTCATTTATAAAATGGGCGTGGCAAAATATAGTCAAAAGCCTATAAATCCTATACGAAAACTCAGAACTTCACAAAAATTGGTGAGCATATGTGACATAACATCCTTAAAAAGCATGCCAAATTTTATGGAGATCGGACCATAGGTGGCGCTATAACTGTTAAAAAGCTTTGAAACAATGTATTTCCTATGGTAAATTGCCTGTATTTGCTGTAAATGGTGTTTTGCATTTATTATCATGTAATGTTCATATCATAATGTTCAAAACCAGTGCAGTACAATTCTCTGGACTCTCTAGATCAATAATTATCAGAAAAAGTTGAACAACTTCATTTGGATGGCTATAATAGGGTCACTTCACAATGTAGCCATGACCTAGTGTCCCCAAAAGCTTATATCTCTTCAATGAATGCTCAGATCTTCTTAAAAACAAGTCAGAACATGTGCCATATGACTCCAAACAATCATGAAAAATTTCAGACAGATCGGACAAAATTTGCCTCTATAACAGTTAAAAATGGGAAAATTAAATGAATATAATGGCATATTAAGCCAATAAGTAGTATTTTACTGCCCCCTGCTGTTTAAAATATGAATTATACTTGAGTAGTGTGACAAAATTACTATTTAGACTTTATAAAATTACTATTTTAACATTTACAATCACATTAAGTCAAATTTCATCTATTGAAGTATCACTATTGACAATTCTGTCACATTGACAAATGTGAATCCTGAATGAGACATAGTTCAAATCTCTGTATCTACAACAGAATGTGTGTGTAGTCCTATGTTTCTGAATAAATTCTGAATAATCTGATTAATAGTTTGCAAAGACATGTATGAAATAACATTCAAATATATTTTCATAATGATTTTGTGTGTGTGTGTGTGTGTGTGTGTAAGCTTGCATAAAGGAGTTAAAATGGAAAAACTGTCAAAATGAAAGTGGCCTGCAGAGGGCAGTAGAAGACCACTTATTGGCTCATTCTACTTATTAATGAAGTCTTTTAACAGGTGCATTCATATTTAGACACTATAAAATCACTTGTATAACAATTACTATTATAACACAATCATATTTTCTCAGAGTTTATCACTTCATTTGTTCTGACACTTCACATCAATGCTAGCAATGTGGTAAATCATGATAAACTATGGTAAATCATGCTAGAATCACAGTACTCTATGGCAGTGTTGGGAACCCTAATCAAACACACCTGATTCAACTCATCAGCTCATAATCACATAGGTTAATGAGCTGATGAGTTGAATCAGGTGTGATTGATTAGAGAGACAGAGAAAACGGGTCCTTCAGGACAGGTTTGGGAACCACTGCTCTATGGTAAATCATCCTAGAACGTAGTAAATCATACTAGAACTTGGTAAATCATGGTAAATCATGCTAGATTCATGGTAAATCATACTGGAACATGGTAAATCATGAAAAATCACACTAAAATGTGGTATATCATGGTAAATCATGCTAAAACATGGTCTATTCCATCTATGATATCAGTGGTTAAATGCTTGCTACATAAAACGTAATGTCTTTTGATGCTTGTGTGGTTAAAAATCTTAAATGCCTTAACTGCTTGAACACCGCTAAATGCTGCTTGCAGCTTTAATTAGGTGTTCAAGCACGAAGTGCTGAAAACCTATTGTATTTGTGCTGATTTTTATTATTATTATTATTATTATTATTATTATTATTCTGCCGTAAAACGCATCGTGCAGACCAAACCGTAAGTGCTAGAGACTTGAAACTTTGTCAGATGGTAGTACAAAAATCGAGGAGAGGTTATCAAATTATGAGCCCGATTGGCCCATAGGTGGCGCTATAGCAACCAATTGCGCAAAACTGCTCATAACTCCTAGACCGTATGTCGTAGACTCAAGTGTCTTATATCTCTGGAAAGCTGGAAACCTGAAGTAAAAAACGTATATCTCCGATTTCATTTCCGCCATGATAGATTTTCCGCCATTTTGAATTTTGTCGAAAAACTACTTTTGCGAACTAGTCCCTGGTTTTTCGCCCGATCGGAACCAAACCAGTGCCAAAATGTTCTCTGGAGTCTGAATATAAATAATTATCGAAAAAAAGTTGAAATTTTGATTCACGGTCGCTAGGGGGCGCAAAATGAACGTTGTGGGCGGAGCCTATTTTACTAAAATGGCTATAACTCAAGAAGTAAATGAGATAGCTTCACCAAACTCGGTACACATGTGAATAAGTTCATTCTGAGGTCACAGTAAAAAAATCGCGACGATTGGGCACTAGGTGGCGCTATAACATTAAAAAAACATAAATAGGGCTGTGACCACCTGACCATTGGTCCGATTGACTTGAAAATTGGTATGCAGTGTCTTGGTCCAAGGCCCCATGTATGTATAAAAGGACATTGGCGTATCTCAAAAAACATGGCCGCCATCGGCCAATGAAGTTTGAGCACCTGTGAGACGAGGTTAACGGAGGCCGATCGGAACGAAACTCGATGGGCATGTTCGACTCATGGCCCAAGAGGTCTGTAAGAGTTTTGAAAGAAATCGGCCACTAGTTGGCGCTAACAAGTTTTACGGCTCTGTAATCACGTGGTGTGGCACACATCCCCACAAAATGCATATCATTTGATAGATCTCCTCATGCTGAACAACTTTGCCTCTAGAACCATTGCTGTCAATCAAATCGTTCATTAAATATTCACAAATATGTTTAAAACCTACTTTTGCGAACTAGTCCTAGGATTTTCGCCCGATCGGAACCAGACCAGTCTAGGACAATTCTCTGGACTCTCTAGATCAATAATTATCAAAAAAAAGTTGAAATTTGGCATTTGGTTGGCTATAACAGGGTCATTTATAAAATGGGCGTGGCAAAATATAGTCAAAAGCCTATAAATCCTATACGAAAACTCAGAACTTCACAAAAATTGGTGAGCATATGTGACATAACATCCTTAAAAAGCATGCCAAATTTTATGGAGATCGGACCATAGGTGGCGCTATAACTGTTAAAAAGCTTTGAAACAATGTATTTCCTATGGTAAATTGCCTGTATTTGCTGTAAATGGTGTTTTGCATTTATTATCATGTAATGTTCATATCATAATGTTCAAAACCAGTGCAGTACAATTCTCTGGACTCTCTAGATCAATAATTATCAGAAAAAGTTGAACAACTTCATTTGGATGGCTATAATAGGGTCACTTCACAATGTAGCCATGACCTAGTGTCCCCAAAAGCTTATATCTCTTCAATGAATGCTCAGATCTTCTTAAAAACAAGTCAGAACATGTGCCATATGACTCCAAACAATCATGAAAAATTTCAGACAGATCGGACAAAATTTGCCTCTATAACAGTTAAAAATGGGAAAATTAAATGAATATAATGGCATATTAAGCCAATAAGTAGTATTTTACTGCCCCCTGCTGTTTAAAATATGAATTATACTTGAGTAGTGTGACAAAATTACTATTTAGACTTTATAAAATTACTATTTTAACATTTACAATCACATTAAGTCAAATTTCATCTATTGAAGTATCACTATTGACAATTCTGTCACATTGACAAATGTGAATCCTGAATGAGACATAGTTCAAATCTCTGTATCTACAACAGAATGTGTGTGTAGTCCTATGTTTCTGAATAAATTCTGAATAATCTGATTAATAGTTTGCAAAGACATGTATGAAATAACATTCAAATATATTTTCATAATGATTTTGTGTGTGTGTGTGTGTGTGTGTGTGTGTGTAAGCTTGCATAAAGGAGTTAAAATGGAAAAACTGTCAAAATGAAAGTGGCCTGCAGAGGGCAGTAGAAGACCACTTATTGGCTCATTCTACTTATTAATGAAGTCTTTTAACAGGTGCATTCATATTTAGACACTATAAAATCACTTGTATAACAATTACTATTATAACACAATCATATTTTCTCAGAGTTTATCACTTCATTTGTTCTGACACTTCACATCAATGCTAGCAATGTGGTAAATCATGATAAACTATGGTAAATCATGCTAGAATCACAGTACTCTATGGCAGTGTTGGGAACCCTAATCAAACACACCTGATTCAACTCATCAGCTCATAATCACATAGGTTAATGAGCTGATGAGTTGAATCAGGTGTGATTGATTAGAGAGACAGAGAAAACGGGTCCTTCAGGACAGGTTTGGGAACCACTGCTCTATGGTAAATCATCCTAGAACGTAGTAAATCATACTAGAACTTGGTAAATCATGGTAAATCATGCTAGATTCATGGTAAATCATACTGGAACATGGTAAATCATGAAAAATCACACTAAAATGTGGTATATCATGGTAAATCATGCTAAAACATGGTCTATTCCATCTATGATATCAGTGGTTAAATGCTTGCTACATAAAACGTAATGTCTTTTGATGCTTGTGTGGTTAAAAATCTTAAATGCCTTAACTGCTTGAACACCGCTAAATGCTGCTTGCAGCTTTAATTATTATTATTATTATTATTCTGCCGTAAAACGCATCGTGCAGACCAAACCGTAAGTGCTAGAGACTTGATATTTGGGTTTAAGGTAGCACAGAAATCGAGGAGAGGTTGAGAGAATATGAGCCCGATTGGCCCATAGGTGGCGCTGTAGTAACAAAAACGCGAAACTGCTCATAACTCCTAAACCGTATGTCGTACACTCAAGTGTCTTATATCATTGGAAAGCTGGACTTCTGACTTAAAAAACGTATATCTCCGATTTCATTTCCGGTATGCAAATTTTTCCGCCATTTTGAATTTTGTCGAAAAACTACTTTTGCGAACTAGTCCCTGGTTTTTCGCCCGATCGGAACCAAACCAGTGCAGAAATGTTCTCTGGAGTCTGAATATCAATAATTATCAAAAAAAAGTTGAAATTTTGATTCATGTTCGCTAGGGGGCGCAAAATAAACGCTGTGGGCGGAGCCTATTTTACTAAAATGGTTATAACTCAAGAAGTAATTGAGATAGCTTCACCAAACTCGGTACACATGTGAATGAGTTCATTCTGAGGTCACAGTAAAAAAATCGCGACGATCAAACACTAGGTGGCGCTGTAATGTGAAAAAAACATAAAAAGGGCTCTGACCAGCTGACCGTTAGTCCGATTGACTTGAAAATTGGTAAGCAGTGTCTTGGTCCAAGGCCCCATGTATGTGTATGAGGACATTGGCGTATCTAAAAAAACATGGCCGCCATCGACCAATGAAGTTTGAGCACCAATGAGACGAGGTTAACGGAGGCCGATCGGAACGAAACTCGATGGGCACGTTCGACTTATGGCCCTAGAGGCCTGTAAGAATTTTGAAAGAAATCGGCCACTAGTTGGCGCTAACGAGTTTTACGGCTCTGTAATCACTTGGTGTTGCACACATCCCCACAAAATGCATATCAGTTGATAGATCTCCTCATGTTGAACAAATTTGCCTCTAGAACCATTGCTGTCAATCAAACCGTTCATTAAATATTCACGAATATGTTAAAAACCTACTTTTGCGAACTAGTCCCTGGTTTTTCGCCCGATCGGAAACAGACCAGTCTAAGACAATTCTCTGGACTCTCTAGATCAATAATTATCAAAAAAAAGTTGAACTTTACCCTATGGTTCACTATAACAGGGTCATTTAGAAAAGGGGCGTGTCAAAATACACTCAAAAGCCTATAAATCGTAAATAAAAAATCAGAACTTCACAAAAATTGATGAGCATATGTGTCATAACATGGTGAAGAAGCATGCACAGTTTCATGGAGATCGGACCATAAGTGGCGCTATAACTGTTAAAAAGCTTTAAAACCATATATATCTTATGGTAAATTGCCTGTTTAAAACCAGTGCAGTACAATTCTCTGGACTCTCTAGAATAGATCAATAATTGTCAGAAAAGGTATAACTTCTTCATTTGGATGGCTATAATAGGGTGAAAGACCAGCTGTGATGACTATATTAAACAGCTTTGATGACTATAACAGCCAATAAGTGGCATTTTACAATAAGTGGACCTGCTGTCATTTTATCATACTACTCCCTAATATTGTTATATATAATTCATATTTAGACTTTATAAAATCATTATTTTAACATTTACAATCACATTCATGTATTATTCACAATTGTGTCACAGGAAGGCTCAGGCTGAAAACGAACGTTAGGCCACGCCCTCACAGTACAAATTCACTCATAACTCGAAAACGCGAACTCCCTGCGCGCTCAAATTTGGATGGTAAAGTCCTCTATTGGGCCTTGATCGAAATCTATCGTCGCGGGCCTCGGGAGCGCCCCCCCGCGGATCGCTAATTCGAGAGACCCCCGAGTTTGAACGGCTGTAACTCTCGACCTAGACCACCTAGATTCTTGTGCGATAGCTCGTTAGAAAGGGCTCGTCCTCATCTAGCTTCGATTCGAGTTTGGTGCGATTCGGCCAGGGCATTCCCGAGATATAAGCCCCAAAATATATGCTTTTGAACGGGCATAACTCCCGGCCCCGATCGGCCACCAACACCGGGATGGTCTCGTTCAACAGGGCTCTTCGGACATTATCTAAGTTCTGAGTTTCAGATTTTTTCACTTTCTCGTTCCCGAGATATAAGTGAAAAACCAAATTTCCATTCATTCATTTCAACTCTATATAGGCTGTAATACCACTGTTGTCCACTAGAGGGAGCAGCAGTATTAGACATGTTCAATCTTTTTATCAGCTTTCAGCATTGGCTAACAAACAAATGCTTAAAGCTATTTTTTTAAATTAGTTGTATATTATTACATCACAAAGAAATATGTGAAATGCTTATAGACCATTAAAAGAGATTTCAAAAATAACATATCCCACACGTGTGTGTGTGTGTGTGTGTGTGTGTGTGTGTGTGTGTGTGTGTGTGTGTGTGTGTGTGTGTGTGTACTTGTACAACTATCTTTGTGAGGACCAGTTTGAGTTTTAGACCATTGGAGTGAGGACAAAGAGAGTAAAGTGAGGGCATTTTGGCCGGTCCTCACTTTCTGAGACCCCTTTAAAGGCTTGAGGGTCAAGACTTGGTTTTAGGGATACGGTTATAATTAGGTTAAGGGTAGGTTTAGGGTAAGGGTTCGGGTTAAGCACTTAGTTGTGATGAGTAAGGTTAGGTAAGCGGCTAGAGATTGCATTGTGTCAATGAATGTCCTCATAAAGATAGATGTACAAGAGTGTGTGTGTGTGTGTGTGTGTGTGTGTGTGTGTGTGTGTGTGTGTGTGTGTGTGTGTTTGTGTGTGTGTGTGTGTGTAAGCATGCATTATGGAGTTAACATGAAAAAACTGGGTTGCCTTAGTGCAGGATTCTAGTGAAACCAAGTTGTTTAAAATGAAAGTGAGCCAATAAGTGGTCTTCTACTGCCCTCTGCTGGCCATTTTACTTCTTAAAGCTATTTTATTATTATGATGGATTGGTAATATAATCATAGCTGTCAACCCTCCCGTTTTTTCCGGGTTTCTCACGTATTTTAGCTCTTTTCCCGCTGTCTTCCCGTTTTAGTATTTTCCCGTAAAATATCCCGTATTTTTACGCTCTGATTGTGTGAGACGTACAAGCTCCGGCAGATTCGGCTTGTTATTATTATTATTATTATTCCGCCGTAAAACGCATCGTGCAGCCCAAACCGTAAGAGCTGGAGCTTTGAAACTTTGCCAGATGGTAGTACAAAAATCGAGGAGAGGTTATCAAAGTATGAGCCCGATTGGCCCATAGGTGGCG
Source organism: Gila orcuttii (assembly GCA_026230005.1). Classification (NCBI taxonomy): domain Eukaryota; kingdom Metazoa; phylum Chordata; class Actinopteri; order Cypriniformes; family Leuciscidae; genus Gila; species Gila orcuttii. The sequence continues at coordinate 18,130,909 of JAPDVR010000013.1, read as the reverse complement.
CTATAGCAATCAATTGCGCGTAACTGCTCATAACTCCTAGACCGTAAGTCGTAGACTCAAGTGTCTTATATCATTGGAAAGCTGGATGCCTGTAGGATAAAATGTATATCTCCGATTTTATTTTTGGTATGCAAACTTGTCCGCCATTTTGAATTATGTTAAAAACCTACTTTTGTGAACTAGTCCCTGTTTTTTTGCCCTATTGGAACCAAACCAGTGCAGAAATGTTCTCTGGAGTCTGCTTATCAATAATTATTGAAAAAAAGTTGAAATTTCAAATTCCGGTCGCTAGGGGGAGTAAAATTAACGTTTTGGGAGGAGCCAATTTTACTAAAATGGCTATAACTCGAGAAGTAAATGAGATATCTTCACCAAACTTGGTACTCATATTTATGAGTTCAAATCAAGGTCACAGTAAAAAAACTGCGTCGATTGGCCACATGGTGGCGCTATAACATTAAAAAAACATAAAAAGGGGTGTGGCCACCTGACCGTTAGTCCGATTGACTTGAAAATTGGTATGCAGTGTCTTGGTCCAAGGCCCCATGTATGTGTAAAAGGATATTGGCGTATCTCAAAAAACATGGCCGCCATCGACCAATGAAGTTTGAGAACCTATGAGACGAGGTTAACGGAGGCCGATCGGAACGAAACTCGATGGGCATGTTCGACTCATGGCCCTAGAGGCCTGTAAGAATTTTGAAACAAATCGGCCACTAGTTGGCGCTAACAAGTTTTACGGCTCTGTAATCACGTGGTGTTGCACACATCCCCACAAAATGCATATCATTTGATAGATCTCCTCATGTTGAACAACTTTGCCTCTAGAACCATTGTTGTCAATCAAATCGTTCATTAAATATTCACAATTATGTTAAAAACCTAATTTTGCGAACTAGTCCCTGGTTTTTCGCCCGATCGGAACCAAACCAGTATAGGGCAATTCTCTGGACTCTCTAGATCAATAATTATTGATAAAAAGTTGAAATGTTGCATTTGGGTGGCTGTAACAGGGTCATTTAGAAAAGGGGCAGGGTAAAATACGGTCAAAAGCCTATAAATCCTAAACGAAAAGTCAAAACTTCACAGAAATTGAAGAGCATATGTCTCATAACATGGTGAAGAAGCATGCAAAGTTTCATGGAGATCGGACCATAGGTGGCGCTATAACTGTTAAAAAGCTTTAAAACCATAGATTTCCTATGGTAAATTGCCTATATTGGCTGTAAATGGTTTTTTCCATCTATTATGTCAGTGTTTAAATGTATGCTAAATAAAATGTACTGTCTTTTGATGCTTTTGTGCTTAACGGCCTTAAAGGCCTTACCTGCTTGAACACCGCTAAATGCTGCTTGCAGCTTTAATTATTATTATTATTATTTTTCTTCCACCGTAAAACGCATCGTGCAGCCCAAACCGTAAGTGCTGGAGCCTTGAAACTTTGTCAGATGGTAGTACAAAAATCGAGGAGAGGTTATCAAATTATGAGCCCGATTGGCCCATAGGTGGCGCTATAGCAACCAATTGCGCGAAACTGCTCATAACTCCTAGACCGTAAGTCGTAGACTCAAGTGTCTTATATCACTGGAAAGCTGGTCACCTGACGAAAAAAACGTATATCTCCGATTTAATTTCCGCCAATATAGATTTTCCGCCATTTTGAATTTTGTCAAAAAACTACTTTTGCGAACTAGTCCCTGGTTTTTCGTCCGATCGGAACCAAACCAGTGCAGAAATGTTCTTTGGAGTCTGAATGTGAATAATTATTGAAAAAAAGTTGAAATTTCGATTTTCGGTCGCTAGGGGGCGCAAAATGAACATTGTGGGAGGAGCCTATTTTACTAAAATGGCTATAACTCGATAAGGAAATGAGATAGCTTCACCAAACTTGGTACACATGTGAATGAGTTCGATTTGAGGTCACAGTAAAAATATCGCGACGATCGAACACTAGGTGGCACTATAACATGAAAAAAACATATAAAGGGCTGATCGTTAGTCCGATTGACCTGAAAATTGGTATGCAGTGTCTTGGTCCAAGGCCCCATGTATGTATAAAAGGACATTGGCGTATCTCAAAAAACATGGCCGCCATCGGCCAATGAAGTTTGAGCACCTGTGAGACGAGGTTAACGGAGGCCGATTGGAACGAAACTCGATGGGCATGTTCGACTCATGGCCCAAGAGGTCTGTAAGAGTTTTGAAAGAAATCGGCCACTAGTTGGCGCTAACGAGTTTTACGGCTCTGTAATCACGTGGTGTGGCACACATCCCCACAAAATGCATATCATTTGATAGATCTCCTCATGCTTAACAACTTTGCCTCTAGAACCATTGCTGTCAATCAAATCGTTCATTAAATATTCACAAATATGTTTAAAACCTACTTTTGCGAACTAGTCCTAGGATTTTCGCCCGATCGGAACCAGACCAGTCTAGGACAATTCTCTGGACTCTCTAGATCAATAATTATCAAAAAAAAGTTGAAATTTGCCATTTGGTTGGCTATAACAGGGTCATTTATAAAATGGGCGTGGCAAAATATAGTCAAAAGCCTATAAATCCTATACGAAAACTCAGAACTTCACAAAAATTGGTGAGCATATGTGACATAACATCCTTAAAAAGCATGCCAAATTTTATGGAGATCGGACCATAGGTGGCGCTATAACTGTTAAAAAGCTTTGAAACAATGTATTTCCTATGGTAAATTGCCTGTATTTGCTGTAAATGGTGTTTTGCATTTATTATCATGTAATGTTCATATCATAATGTTCAAAACCAGTGCAGTACAATTCTCTGGACTCTCTAGATCAATAATTATCAGAAAAAGTTGAACAACTTCATTTGGATGGCTATAATAGGGTCACTTCACAATGTAGCCATGACCTAGTGTCCCCAAAAGCTTATATCTCTTCAATGAATGCTCAGATCTTCTTAAAAACAAGTCAGAACATGTGCCATATGACTCCAAACAATCATGAAAAATTTCAGACAGATCGGACAAAATTTGCCTCTATAACAGTTAAAAATGGGAAAATTAAATGAATATAATGGCATATTAAGCCAATAAGTAGTATTTTACTGCCCCCTGCTGTTTAAAATATGAATTATACTTGAGTAGTGTGACAAAATTACTATTTAGACTTTATAAAATTACTATTTTAACATTTACAATCACATTAAGTCAAATTTCATCTATTGAAGTATCACTATTGACAATTCTGTCACATTGACAAATGTGAATCCTGAATGAGACATAGTTCAAATCTCTGTATCTACAACAGAATGTGTGTGTAGTCCTATGTTTCTGAATAAATTCTGAATAATCTGATTAATAGTTTGCAAAGACATGTATGAAATAACATTCAAATATATTTTCATAATGATTTTGTGTGTGTGTGTGTGTGTGTGTGTGTGTGTGTGTGTGTGTGTGTGTGTGTGTGTGTGTGTGTCTGTGTGTAAGCTTGCATAAAGGAGTTAAAATGGAAAAACTGTCAAAATGAAAGTGGCCAGCAGAGGGCAGTAGAAGACCACTTATTGGCTCATTCTACTTATTAATGAAGTCTTTTAACAGGTGCATTCATATTTAGACACTATAAAATCACTTGTATAACAATTGCTATTATAACACAATCATATTTTGTCAGAGTTTATCACTTCATTTGTACTGACACTTCACATCAATGCTAGCAATGTGGTAAATCATGATAAACTATGGTAAATCATGCTAGAATCACGGTACTCTATGGCAGTGTTGGGAACCCTAATCAAACACACCTGATTCAACTCATCAGCTCATAATCACATAGGTTAATGAGCTGATGAGTTGAATCAGGTGTGATTGATTAGAGAGACAGAGAAAACGGGTCCTTCAGGACAGGTTTGGGAACCACTGCTCTATGGTAAATCATCCTAGAACGTAGTAAATCATACTAGAACTTGGTAAATCATGGTAAATCATGCTAGATTCATGGTAAATCATACTGGAACATGGTAAATCATGAAAAATCACACTAAAATGTGGTATATCATGGTAAATCATGCTAAAACATGGTCTATTCCATCTATGATATCAGTGGTTAAATGCTTGCTACATAAAACGTAATGTCTTTTGATGCTTGTGTGGTTAAAAATCTTAAATGCCTTAACTGCTTGAACACCGCTAAATGCTGCTTGCAGCTTTAATTAGGTGTTCAAGCACGAAGTGCTGAAAACCTATTGTATTTGTACTGATTTTTATTATTATTATTCTCCGCTAAAACGCATCGTGCAGACCAAACCGTAAGTGCTAGAGACTTGAAACTTTGTCAGATGGTAGTACAAAAATCGAGGAGAGGTTATCAAATTATGAGCCCGATTGGCCCATAGGTGGCGCTATAGCAACCAATTGCGCAAAACTGCTCATAACTCCTAGACCGTATGTCGTAGACTCAAGTGTCTTATATCTCTGGAAAGCTGGAAACCTGAAGTAAAAAACGTATATCTCCGATTTCATTTCCGCCATGATAGATTTTCCGCCATTTTGAATTTTGTCGAAAAACTACTTTTGCGAACTAGTCCCTGGTTTTTCGCCCGATCGGAACCAAACCAGTGCCAAAATGTTCTCTGGAGTCTGAATATCAATAATTATCGAAAAAAAGTTGAAATTTTGATTCACGGTCGCTAGGGGGCGCAAAATGAACGTTGTGGGCGGAGCCTATTTTACTAAAATGGCTATAACTCAAGAAGTAAATGAGATAGCTTCACCAAACTCGGTACACATGTGAATAAGTTCATTCTGAGGTCACAGTAAAAAAATCGCGACGATTGGGCACTAGGTGGCGCTATAACATTAAAAAAACATAAATAGGGCTATGACCACCTGACCGTTGGTCCGATTTACTTGAAAATTGGTATGCAGTGTCTTGGTCCAAGGCCCCATGTATGTATAAAAGGACATTGGCGTATCTCAAAAAACATGGCCGCCATCGGCCAATGAAGTTTGAGCACCTGTGAGACGAGGTTAACGGAGGCCGATCGGAACGAAACTCGATGGGCATGTTCGACTCATGGCCCAAGAGGTCTGTAAGAGTTTTGAAAGAAATCGGCCACTAGTTGGCGCTAACAAGTTTTACGGCTCTGTAATCACGTGGTGTGGCACACATCCCCACAAAATGCATATCATTTGATAGATCTCCTCATGCTGAACAACTTTGCCTCTAGAACCATTGCTGTCAATCAAATCGTTCATTAAATATTCACAAATATGTTTAAAACCTACTTTTGCGAACTAGTCCTAGGATTTTCGCCCGATCGGAACCAGACCAGTCTAGGACAATTCTCTGGACTCTCTAGATCAATAATTATCAAAAAAAAGTTGAAATTTGGCATTTGGTTGGCTATAACAGGGTCATTTATAAAATGGGCGTGGCAAAATATAGTCAAAAGCCTATAAATCCTATACGAAAACTCAGAACTTCACAAAAATTGGTGAGCATATGTGACATAGCATCCTTAAAAAGCATGCCAAATTTTATGGAGATCGGACCATAGGTGGCGCTATAACTGTTAAAAAGCTTTGAAACAATGTATTTCCTATGGTAAATTGCCTGTATTTGCTGTAAATGGTGTTTTGCATTTATTATCATGTAATGTTCATATCATAATGTTCAAAACCAGTGCAGTACAATTCTCTGGACTCTCTAGATCAATAATTATCAGAAAAAGTTGAACAACTTCATTTGGATGGCTATAATAGGGTCACTTCACAATGTAGCCATGACCTAGTGTCCCCAAAAGCTTATATCTCTTCAATGAATGCTCAGATCTTCTTAAAAACAAGTCAGAACATGTGCCATATGACTCCAAACAATCATGAAAAATTTCAGACAGATCGGACAAAATTTGCCTCTATAACAGTTAAAAATGGGAAAATTAAATGAATATAATGGCATATTAAGCCAATAAGTAGTATTTTACTGCCCCCTGCTGTTTAAAATATGAATTATACTTGAGTATTGTGACAAAATTACTATTTAGACTTTATAAAATTACTATTTTAACATTTACAATCACATTAAGTCAAATTTCATCTATTGAAGTATCACTATTGACAATTCTGTCACATTGACAAATGTGAATCCTGAATGAGACATAGTTCAAATCTCTGTATCTACAACAGAATGTGTGTGTAGTCCTATGTTTCTGAATAAATTCTGAATAATCTGATTAATAGTTTGCAAAGACATGTATGAAATAACATTCAAATATATTTTCATAATGATTTTGTGTGTGTGTGTGTGTGTGTGTGTAAGCTTGCATAAAGGAGTTAAAATGGAAAAACTGTCAAAATGAAAGTGGCCAGCAGAGGGCAGTAGAAGACCACTTATTGGCTCATTCTACTTATTAATGAAGTCTTTTAACAGGTGCATTCATATTTAGACACTATAAAATCACTTGTATAACAATTACTATTATAACACAATCATATTTTCTCAGAGTTTATCACTTCATTTGTTCTGACACTTCACATCAATGCTAGCAATGTGGTAAATCATGATAAACTATGGTAAATCATGCTAGAATCACAGTACTCTATGGCAGTGTTGGGAACCCTAATCAAACACACCTGATTCAACTCATCAGCTCATAATCACATAGGTTAATGAGCTGATGAGTTGAATCAGGTGTGATTGATTAGAGAGACAGAGAAAACGGGTCCTTCAGGACAGGTTTGGGAACCACTGCTCTATGGTAAATCATCCTAGAACGTAGTAAATCATACTAGAACTTGGTAAATCATGGTAAATCATGCTAGATTCATGGTAAATCATACTGGAACATGGTAAATCATGAAAAATCACACTAAAATGTGGTATATCATGGTAAATCATGCTAAAATATGGTCTATTCCATCTATGATATCAGTGGTTAAATGCTTGCTACATAAAACGTAATGTCTTTTGATGCTTGTGTGGTTAAAAATCTTAAATGCCTTAACTGCTTGAACACCGCTAAATGCTGCTTGCAGCTTTAATTAGGTGTTCAAGCACGAAGTGCTGAAAACCTATTGTATTTGTGCTGATTTTTATTAGGTGTTCAAGCACGAAGTGCTGAAAACCTATTGTATTTGTGCTGATTTTTATTATTATTATTATTATTATTATTATTATTATTCTGCCGTAAAACGCATCGTGCAGACCAAACCGTAAGTGCTAGAGACTTGAAACTTTGTCAGATGGTAGTACAAAAATCGAGGAGAGGTTATCAAATTATGAGCCCGATTGGCCCATAGGTGGCGCTATAGCAACCAATTGCGCAAAACTGCTCATAACTCCTAGACCGTATGTCGTAGACTCAAGTGTCTTATATCTCTGGAAAGCTGGAAACCTGAAGTAAAAAACGTATATCTCCGATTTCATTTCCGCCATGATAGATTTTCCGCCATTTTGAATTTTGTCGAAAAACTACTTTTGCGAACTAGTCCCTGGTTTTTCGCCCGATCGGAACCAAACCAGTGCCAAAATGTTCTCTGGAGTCTGAATATAAATAATTATCGAAAAAAAGTTGAAATTTTGATTCACGGTCGCTAGGGGGCGCAAAATGAACGTTGTGGGCGGAGCCTATTTTACTAAAATGGCTATAACTCAAGAAGTAAATGAGATAGCTTCACCAAACTCGGTACACATGTGAATAAGTTCATTCTGAGGTCACAGTAAAAAAATCGCGACGATTGGGCACTAGGTGGCGCTATAACATTAAAAAAACATAAATAGGGCTGTGACCACCTGACCATTGGTCCGATTGACTTGAAAATTGGTATGCAGTGTCTTGGTCCAAGGCCCCATGTATGTATAAAAGGACATTGGCGTATCTCAAAAAACATGGCCGCCATCGGCCAATGAAGTTTGAGCACCTGTGAGACGAGGTTAACGGAGGCCGATCGGAACGAAACTCGATGGGCATGTTCGACTCATGGCCCAAGAGGTCTGTAAGAGTTTTGAAAGAAATCGGCCACTAGTTGGCGCTAACAAGTTTTACGGCTCTGTAATCACGTGGTGTGGCACACATCCCCACAAAATGCATATCATTTGATAGATCTCCTCATGCTGAACAACTTTGCCTCTAGAACCATTGCTGTCAATCAAATCGTTCATTAAATATTCACAAATATGTTTAAAACCTACTTTTGCGAACTAGTCCTAGGATTTTCGCCCGATCGGAACCAGACCAGTCTAGGACAATTCTCTGGACTCTCTAGATCAATAATTATCAAAAAAAAGTTGAAATTTGGCATTTGGTTGGCTATAACAGGGTCATTTATAAAATGGGCGTGGCAAAATATAGTCAAAAGCCTATAAATCCTATACGAAAACTCAGAACTTCACAAAAATTGGTGAGCATATGTGACATAACATCCTTAAAAAGCATGCCAAATTTTATGGAGATCGGACCATAGGTGGCGCTATAACTGTTAAAAAGCTTTGAAACAATGTATTTCCTATGGTAAATTGCCTGTATTTGCTGTAAATGGTGTTTTGCATTTATTATCATGTAATGTTCATATCATAATGTTCAAAACCAGTGCAGTACAATTCTCTGGACTCTCTAGATCAATAATTATCAGAAAAAGTTGAACAACTTCATTTGGATGGCTATAATAGGGTCACTTCACAATGTAGCCATGACCTAGTGTCCCCAAAAGCTTATATCTCTTCAATGAATGCTCAGATCTTCTTAAAAACAAGTCAGAACATGTGCCATATGACTCCAAACAATCATGAAAAATTTCAGACAGATCGGACAAAATTTGCCTCTATAACAGTTAAAAATGGGAAAATTAAATGAATATAATGGCATATTAAGCCAATAAGTAGTATTTTACTGCCCCCTGCTGTTTAAAATATGAATTATACTTGAGTAGTGTGACAAAATTACTATTTAGACTTTATAAAATTACTATTTTAACATTTACAATCACATTAAGTCAAATTTCATCTATTGAAGTATCACTATTGACAATTCTGTCACATTGACAAATGTGAATCCTGAATGAGACATAGTTCAAATCTCTGTATCTACAACAGAATGTGTGTGTAGTCCTATGTTTCTGAATAAATTCTGAATAATCTGATTAATAGTTTGCAAAGACATGTATGAAATAACATTCAAATATATTTTCATAATGATTTTGTGTGTGTGTGTGTGTGTGTGTGTGTGTGTAAGCTTGCATAAAGGAGTTAAAATGGAAAAACTGTCAAAATGAAAGTGGCCTGCAGAGGGCAGTAGAAGACCACTTATTGGCTCATTCTACTTATTAATGAAGTCTTTTAACAGGTGCATTCATATTTAGACACTATAAAATCACTTGTATAACAATTACTATTATAACACAATCATATTTTCTCAGAGTTTATCACTTCATTTGTTCTGACACTTCACATCAATGCTAGCAATGTGGTAAATCATGATAAACTATGGTAAATCATGCTAGAATCACAGTACTCTATGGCAGTGTTGGGAACCCTAATCAAACACACCTGATTCAACTCATCAGCTCATAATCACATAGGTTAATGAGCTGATGAGTTGAATCAGGTGTGATTGATTAGAGAGACAGAGAAAACGGGTCCTTCAGGACAGGTTTGGGAACCACTGCTCTATGGTAAATCATCCTAGAACGTAGTAAATCATACTAGAACTTGGTAAATCATGGTAAATCATGCTAGATTCATGGTAAATCATACTGGAACATGGTAAATCATGAAAAATCACACTAAAATGTGGTATATCATGGTAAATCATGCTAAAACATGGTCTATTCCATCTATGATATCAGTGGTTAAATGCTTGCTACATAAAACGTAATGTCTTTTGATGCTTGTGTGGTTAAAAATCTTAAATGCCTTAACTGCTTGAACACCGCTAAATGCTGCTTGCAGCTTTAATTATTATTATTATTATTATTATTATTATTCTGCCGTAAAACGCATCGTGCAGACCAAACCGTAAGTGCTAGAGACTTGATATTTGGGTTTAAGGTAGCACAGAAATCGAGGAGAGGTTGAGAGAATATGAGCCCGATTGGCCCATAGGTGGCGCTGTAGTAACAAAAACGCGAAACTGCTCATAACTCCTAAACCGTATGTCGTACACTCAAGTGTCTTATATCATTGGAAAGCTGGACTTCTGACTTAAAAAACGTATATCTCCGATTTCATTTCCGGTATGCAAATTTTTCCGCCATTTTGAATTTTGTCGAAAAACTACTTTTGCGAACTAGTCCCTGGTTTTTCGCCCGATCGGAACCAAACCAGTGCAGAAATGTTCTCTGGAGTCTGAATATCAATAATTATCAAAAAAAAGTTGAAATTTTGATTCATGTTCGCTAGGGGGCGCAAAATAAACGCTGTGGGCGGAGCCTATTTTACTAAAATGGTTATAACTCAAGAAGTAATTGAGATAGCTTCACCAAACTCGGTACACATGTGAATGAGTTCATTCTGAGGTCACAGTAAAAAAATCGCGACGATCAAACACTAGGTGGCGCTGTAATGTGAAAAAAACATAAAAAGGGCTCTGACCAGCTGACCGTTAGTCCGATTGACTTGAAAATTGGTAAGCAGTGTCTTGGTCCAAGGCCCCATGTATGTGTATGAGGACATTGGCGTATCTAAAAAAACATGGCCGCCATCGACCAATGAAGTTTGAGCACCAATGAGACGAGGTTAACGGAGGCCGATCGGAACGAAACTCGATGGGCACGTTCGACTTATGGCCCTAGAGGCCTGTAAGAATTTTGAAAGAAATCGGCCACTAGTTGGCGCTAACGAGTTTTACGGCTCTGTAATCACTTGGTGTTGCACACATCCCCACAAAATGCATATCATTTGATAGATCTCCTCATGTTGAACAAATTTGCCTCTAGAACCATTGCTGTCAATCAAACCGTTCATTAAATATTCACGAATATGTTAAAAACCTACTTTTGCGAACTAGTCCCTGGTTTTTCGCCCGATCGGAAACAGACCAGTCTAAGACAATTCTCTGGACTCTCTAGATCAATAATTATCAAAAAAAAGTTGAACTTTACCCTATGGTTCACTATAACAGGGTCATTTAGAAAAGGGGCGTGTCAAAATACACTCAAAAGCCTATAAATCGTAAATAAAAAATCAGAACTTCACAAAAATTGATGAGCATATGTGTCATAACATGGTGAAGAAGCATGCACAGTTTCATGGAGATCGGACCATAAGTGGCGCTATAACTGTTAAAAAGCTTTAAAACCATATATATCTTATGGTAAATTGCCTGTTTAAAACCAGTGCAGTACAATTCTCTGGACTCTCTAGAATAGATCAATAATTGTCAGAAAAGGTATAACTTCTTCATTTGGATGGCTATAATAGGGTGAAAGACCAGCTGTGATGACTATATTAAACAGCTTTGATGACTATAACAGCCAATAAGTGGCATTTTACAATAAGTGGACCTGCTGTCATTTTATCATACTACTCCCTAATATTGTTATATATAATTCATATTTAGACTTTATAAAATCATTATTTTAACATTTACAATCACATTCAAGTATTATTCACAATTGTGTCACAGGAAGGCTCAGGCTGAAAACGAACGTTAGGCCACGCCCTCACAGTACAAATTCACTCATAACTCGAAAACGCGAACTCCCTGCGCGCTCAAATTTGGATGGTAAAGTCCTCTATTGGGCCTTGATCGAAATCTATCGTCGCGGGCCTCGGGAGCGCCCCCCCGCGGATCGCTAATTCGAGAGACCCCCGAGTTTGAACGGCTGTAACTCTCGACCTAGACCACCTAGATTCTTGTGCGATAGCTCGTTAGAAAGGGCTCGTCCTCATCTAGCTTCGATTTGAGTTTGGTGCGATTCGGCCAGGGCATTCCCGAGATATAAGCCCCAAAATATATGCTTTTGAACGGGCATAACTCCCGGCCCCGATCGGCCACCAACACCGGGATGGTCTCGTTCAACAGGGCTCTTCGGACATTATCTAAGTTCTGAGTTTCAGATTTTTTCACTTTCTCGTTCCCGAGATATAAGTGAAAAACCAAATTTCCATTCATTCATTTCAACTCTATATAGGCTGTAATACCACTGTTGTCCACTAGAGGGAGCAGCAGTATTAGACATGTTCAATCTTTTTATCAGCTTTCAGCATTGGCTAACAAACAAATGCTTAAAGCTATTTTTTTAAATTAGTTGTATATTATTACATCACAAAGAAATATGTGAAATGCTTATAGACCATTAAAAGAGATTTCAAAAATAACATATCCCACACGTGTGTGTGTGTGTGTGTGTGTGTGTGTGTGTGTGTGTGTGTGTGTGTGTGTGTGTGTGTGTGTGTGTGTGTGTACTTGTACAACTATCTTTGTGAGGACCAGTTTGAGTTTTAGACCATTGGAGTGAGGACAAAGAGAGTAAAGTGAGGGCATTTTGGCCGGTCCTCACTTTCTGAGACCCCTTTAAAGGCTTGAGGGTCAAGACTTGGTTTTAGGGATACGGTTATAATTAGGTTAAGGGTAGGTTTAGGGTAAGGGTTCGGGTTAAGCACTTAGTTGTGATGAGTAAGGTTAGGTAAGCGGCTAGAGATTGCATTGTGTCAATGAATGTCCTCATAAAGATAGATGTACAAGAGTGTGTGTGTGTGTGTGTGTGTGTGTGTGTGTGTGTGTGTGTGTGTGTGTGTGTGTGTGTGTGTGTGTGTGTGTGTGTGTGTGTTTGTGTGTGTGTGTGTGTGTAAGCATGCATTATGGAGTTAACATGAAAAAACTGGGTTGCCTTAGTGCAGGATTCTAGTGAAACCAAGTTGTTTAAAATGAAAGTGAGCCAATAAGTGGTCTTCTACTGCCCTCTGCTGGCCATTTTACTTCTTAAAGCTATTTTATTATTATGATGGATTGGTAATATAATCATAGCTGTCAACCCTCCCGTTTTTTCCGGGTTTCTCACGTATTTTAGCTCTTTTCCCGCTGTCTTCCCGTTTTAGTATTTTCCCGTAAAATATCCCGTATTTTTACGCTCTGATTGTGTGAGACGTACAAGCTCCGGCAGATTCGGCTTGTTATTATTATTATTATTATTCCGCCGTAAAACGCATCGTGCAGCCCAAACCGTAAGAGCTGGAGCTTTGAAACTTTGCCAGATGGTAGTACAAAAATCGAGGAGAGGTTATCAAAGTATGAGCCCGATTGGCCCATAGGTGGCGCTATAGCAATCAATTGCGCGTAACTGCTCATAACTCCTAGACCGTAAGTCGTAGACTCAAGTGTCTTATATCATTGGAAAGCTGGATGCCTGTAGGATAAAATGTATATCTCCGATTTTATTTTTGGTATGCAAACTTGTCCGCCATTTTGAATTATGTTAAAAACCTACTTTTGTGAACTAGTCCCTGTTTTTTTGCCCTATTGGAACCAAACCAGTGCAGAAATGTTCTCTGGAGTCTGCTTATCAATAATTATTGAAAAAAAGTTGAAATTTCAAATTCCGGTCGCTAGGGGGAGTAAAATTAACGTTTTGGGAGGAGCCAATTTTACTAAAATGGCTATAACTCGAGAAGTAAATGAGATATCTTCACCAAACTTGGTACTCATATTTATGAGTTCAAATCAAGGTCACAGTAAAAAAACTGCGTCGATTGGCCACATGGTGGCGCTATAACATTAAAAAAACATAAAAAGGGGTGTGGCCACCTGACCGTTAGTCCGATTGACTTGAAAATTGGTATGCAGTGTCTTGGTCCAAGGCCCCATGTATGTGTAAAAGGATATTGGCGTATCTCAAAAAACATGGCCGCCATCGACCAATGAAGTTTGAGCACCTATGAGACGAGGTTAACGGAGGCCGATCGGAACGAAACTCGATGGGCATGTTCGACTCATGGCCCTAGAGGCCTGTAAGAATTTTGAAACAAATCGGCCACTAGTTGGCGCTAACAAGTTTTACGGCTCTGTAATCACGTGGTGTTGCACACATCCCCACAAAATGCATATCATTTGATAGATCTCCTCATGTTGAACAACTTTGCCTCTAGAACCATTGTTGTCAATCAAATCGTTCATTAAATATTCACAATTATGTTAAAAACCTAATTTTGCGAACTAGTCCCTGGTTTTTCGCCCGATCGGAACCAAACCAGTATAGGGCAATTCTCTGGACTCTCTAGATCAATAATTATTGATAAAAAGTTGAAATGTTGCATTTGGGTGGCTGTAACAGGGTCATTTAGAAAAGGGGCAGGGTAAAATACGGTCAAAAGCCTATAAATCCTAAACGAAAAGTCAAAACTTCACAGAAATTGAAGAGCATATGTCTCATAACATGGTGAAGAAGCATGCAAAGTTTCATGGAGATCGGACCATAGGTGGCGCTATAACTGTTAAAAAGCTTTAAAACCATAGATTTCCTATGGTAAATTGCCTATATTGGCTGTAAATGGTTTTTTCCATCTATTATGTCAGTGTTTAAATGTATGCTAAATAAAATGTACTGTCTTTTGATGCTTTTGTGCTTAACGGCCTTAAAGGCCTTACCTGCTTGAACACCGCTAAATGCTGCTTGCAGCTTTAATTATTATTATTATTATTATTTTTCTTCCGCCGTAAAACGCATCGTGCAGCCCAAACCGTAAGTGCTGGAGCCTTGAAACTTTGTCAGATGGTAGTACAAAAATCGAGGAGAGGTTATCAAATTATGAGCCCGATTGGCCCATAGGTGGCGCTATAGCAACCAATTGCGCGAAACTGCTCATAACTCCTAGACCGTAAGTCGTAGACTCAAGTGTCTTATATCACTGGAAAGCTGGTCACCTGACGAAAAAAACGTATATCTCCGATTTAATTTCCGCCAATATAGATTTTCCGCCATTTTGAATTTTGTCAAAAACTACTTTTGCGAACTAGTCCCTGGTTTTTTGTCCGATCGGAACCAAACCAGTGCAGAAATGTTCTTTGGAGTCTAAATGTGTATAATTATTGAAAAAAAGTTGAAATTTCGATTTTCGGTCGCTAGGGGGCGCAAAATGAACATTGTGGGAGGAGCCTATTTTACTAAAATGGCTATAACTCGATAAGGAAATGAGATAGCTTCACCAAACTTGGTACACATGTGAATGAGTTCGATTTGAGGTCACAGTAAAAATATCGCGACGATCGAACACTAGGTGGCACTATAACATGAAAAAAACATATAAAGGGCTGATCGTTAGTCCGATTGACCTGAAAATTGGTATGCAGTGTCTTGGTCCAAGGCCCCATGCATGTCTATGAGGACATTGGCGTATCTCAAAAAACATGGCCGCCATCGGCCAATTAAGTTTGAGCCCCTATGAGACGAGATTAACGGAGGCCAATCGGAACGAAACTCGATGGGCATGTTCGAATCATGTCCCAAGAGGTCTGTAAGAGTTTTGAAAGAAATCGGCCACTAGTTGGCGCTAACGAGTTTTACGGCTCTGTAATCACGTGGTGTGGCACACATCCCCACAAAATGCATATCATTTGATAGATCTCCTCATGTTGAACAACTTTGCCTCTAGAACCATTGCTGTCAATCAAATCATTCATTAAATATTCACAAATATGTTTAAAACCTACTTTTGCGAACTAGTCCTAGGATTTTCGCCCGATCGGAACCAGATCAGTCTAGGACAATTCTCTGGACTCTCTAGATCAATAATTATCAAAAAAAAGTTGAAATTTGGCATTTGCTTGGCTATAACAGGGTCATTTATAAAATGGGCGTGGCAAAATATAGTCAAAAGCCTATAAATCCTATACGAAAACTCAGAACTTCACAAAAATTGGTGAGCATATGTGACATAACATCCTTAAAAAGCATGCCAAATTTTATGGAGATCGGACCATAGGTGGCGCTATAACTGTTAAAAAGCTTTGAAACAATGTATTTCCTATGGTAAATTGCCTGTATTTGCTGTAAATGGTGTTTTGCATTTATTATCATGTAATGTTCATATCATAATGTTCAAAACCAGTGCAGTACAATTCTCTGGACTCTCTAGATCAATAATTATCAGAAAAAGTTGAACAACTTCATTTGGATGGCTATAATAGGGTCACTTCACAATGTAGCCATGACCTAGTGTCCCCAAAAGCTTATATCTCTTCAATGAATGCTCAGATCTTCTTAAAAACAAGTCAGAACATGTGCCATATGACTCCAAACAATCATGAAACATTTCAGACAGATCGGACAAAATTTGCCTCTATAACAGTTAAAAATGGGAAAATTAAATGAATATAATGGCATATTAAGCCAATAAGTAGTAATTTACTGCCCCCTGGTGTTTAAAATATGAATTATACTTGAGTAGTGTGACAAAATTACTATTTAGACTTTATAAAATTACTATTTTAACATTTACAATCACATTAAGTCAAATTTCACCTATTGAAGTATCACTATTGACAATTCTGTCACATTGACAAATGTGAATCCTGAATGAGACATAGTTCAAATCTCTGTATCTACAACAGAATGTGTGTGTAGTCCTATGTTTCTGAATAAATTCTGAATAATCTGATTAATAGTTTGCAAAGACATGTATGAAATAACATTCAAATATATTTTCATAATGATTTTGTGTGTGTGTGTGTGTGTGTGTGTGTGTGTAAGCTTGCATAAAGGAGTTAAAATGGAAAAACTGTCAAAATGAAAGTGGCCAGCAGAGGGCAGTAGAAGACCACTTATTGGCTCATTCTACTTATTAATGAAGTCTTTTAACAGGTGCATTCATATTTAGACACTATAAAATCACTTGTATAACAATTACTATTATAACACAATCATATTTTGTCAGAGTTTATCACTTCATTTGTACTGACACTTCACATCAATGCTAGCAATGTGGTAAATCATGATAAACTATGGTAAATCATGCTAGAATCACGGTACTCTATGGCAGTGTTGGGAACCCTAATCAAACACACCTGATTCAACTCATCAGCTCATAATCACATAGGTTAATGAGCTGATGAGTTGAATCAGGTGTGATTGATTAGAGAGACAGAGAAAACGGGTCCTTCAGGACAGGTTTGGGAACCACTGCTCTATGGTAAATCATCCTAGAACCTAGTAAATCATACTAGAACTTGGTAAATCATGGTAAATCATGCTAGATTCATGGTAAATCATACTGGAACATGGTAAATCATGAAAAATCACACTAAAATGTGGTATATCATGGTAAATCATGCTAAAACATGGTCTATTCCATCTATGATATCAGTGGTTAAATGCTTGCTACATAAAACGTAATGTCTTTTGATGCTTGTGTGGTTAAAAATCTTAAATGCCTTAACTGCTTGAACACCGCTAAATGCTGCTTGCAGCTTTAATTTATTTTTATTTTTTTACACTGACTGATTTATTGATTTTTATTTTATTATATTTATTGTTTGTGATTATTTGTTCATTGCATGTGTAATGGCCAATGCTTTGGCAATACTGTACAAGTCATGCCAATAAAGCTCATTTGAAATTTGAAATTGAGAGAGAGAGAGAGAGACTTGACTTTAACAACTCTTTATTTACTAAGATTAGTGAAAAACTTTTTCCTCTAAAGAAATATTACAAAAAAAACAACATAACCAAAAATGACCTCATCACATATAACATATGTACATTAACATCAATCCATGTACATTCACACAAAATTCAACTTAAGAAAATTAAAAAAAATAAATTAAAACATAATTACAAATTTAAAAATAAAATTTCCTCTTGGTCAACCACACACAACACTTCTGCCTGTCCCCAAAACTAACTGAATGCAACCACATTTTTGGTTAATTTAAAAAAAGCAAATTCTGCTTTAATCCTTGCAGATACAAAAGCCTTTAAAATAAGTTCAGGTTCAGTCGTTCCACTATCTTTCCGCTTATTTTTCCGTGTAATCCATATTGCCAGCTTAGCTTCACCAATTAAAAAATTGATTAAAGAAATTCTTTTTTTATCTGTTGCAACATATTTTGGGCCAAAAATAAATATATTTTCATCCATATCTTCTCCTAGTGTTCTAAGCCAACTCTTTAAAATCTGAAACAAACCATTTAGCCTTAAACAATCCAAAAATAGATACTTCAATGTTTCTTCATGATCACAAAAGATGCATTCTCTCCCCACAGTGGGGTCAACATGTGCCAAGTATCTATTAGTCGCAATTGCAGAATGCACAATCCTCCACTGAAGATCTGCAGTGCGTTTTTCTATAGGTGATTTATAGAAGGACCTCCAGCATATCCTAGGAGAAGAGCCCTGGCCAAACACATCCAACCATTTTGATTCTTTACAGTTCTTCAGTTCAGATTGATGAGAGACTTTCACACATGATAAGTACAAGGCTTTCTTTGAAACATCTTCAAACAAATTCAGTTCAGGTATACAGAAAACAAGAAGTGATTCATTTTCAGGCTTATCATCTACTATCATTGAAACCTGAAGTTTTGGAAAACTCTCTTTCATTTCATCCTCTTGTTCACCACAGCGATTTTCTTGTATACTTTGTCTATAGATAGAAGGAAGAGCTGAAAAAATTTCCTTCAGTAATTTATCCATAAATCTCACAGACTTAATGCCCGTCAAACTACACAGTTCTTGGGGACTTTTCCACTCGTTTCGATTCTTTAGATTAGACAAACATGTACATTTTGCTCTCACCATTGATGTTTGCAGACTTCTCAGTTTCAACACATCTGCCTGTATTAGTGGATTGTTAAAGAGTGGTTCTTTTTTTATCCAACCCTCAAGGTTTGAAACTCTCCTTACTTGAAAGACAGACTTCCACACTTTCAAAACTGACTTATAAAATGGAGAAGAAACATTCCATTCCATATCCTTCAGACTGATTAAAAACAGATTAAAATCATATTTAAACAAATTCATACTGCGTAATAAGGAACAAGCTGTATCAGCCCAACAGATCCTTCCAGAATACAGCAACTTCTGTGCAGTCTGCAGCCTAAAAGCCTTGATTCTGCTTTGTATATCCATCAAGCCTTGTCCACCCTCACTGACTGGCAAATATAAAACAGCAGACTTTACCCAGTGCTGACCAGACCAAAAGAAATCATTTATTTTCCTTTGTAGTAAATTAACTACTTCATCAGGTGGATTTAACACGTTTAGTTTGTGCCAAAGTGCTTAAGCAGCCAGATTGTTTGCGACCAAGACTCTCCCCCTAAATGACAACTGAGGCAGGATCCATGTCCACCGCGACAAATGCTCACTCATCTTATCATACATTCCTTCCCAGTTCTTCTGAATATAGTTGTCAGTTCCTAAATGAATACTTAATATTTTCAAGCCTTCTTTACCCCATTTTACACCTCCTGGTAAGACTGATGGTTCTTCTTCAGGCCAATTCCCTAAAATAAAACCTTCACTTTTTTCCCAGTTTACCTTGGCTAAAGAGGCATTTTCATACTTCTTTAAAACTTCTTCTAGAGCAATCACATCTCTTTTACTTTTGATAAAAACGGTAACGTCATCAGCATAGGCAGAAAACTTGGGTTTAACTTTTTGATCTTCAATTAGCAAGCCATCTAAATTTTTCCCCAATTGACGAAGCAAAGGTTCAATGGCTAAGGAATATAGCATTCCCGACAAAGGGCATCCTTGTCGAATGCCTCTACGTACTGACACTGTTTGGCTTAGCCCTCCTCCAACCTTTAACATTATAGATGCATCAGAATATAACAGTTTGATCCATGAAATAAAAAGATCACCAAAGCCAAAAGCTTTAAGGGAACTAAACAAATAAAAGTGACTGACTCGATCAAATGCCTTTTCCTGATCAATTGCAATTATTCCAATATTGTCACCATCCCTTTTTGCAATATCAATGATATCACGTACAAGAAAAATGTTATCCATTATAGTTCTGTTAGGAATACAATAAGATTGATAATCGTTTACTAAGTGTTCTAAATACAATTTCAATCTATTTGAAAGACATTTCACTAAAATTTTATAATCAGTACATAAAATTGCCACTGGTCTCCAGTTCTTTAAAAGACCAAGATCACCTTTCTTTGGCAACAAAGACAAAACGGCTCTTTTACAGCTTGTTGGCAACTCTTTTTTCCTATAAGATGATTTAAAAACATCAAACAAATCATCTCTTATTAAGTCCCAAAACTGTTTATAAAATTCAGCCGGAAGTCCATCGATTCCCGGTGCACGTCCACTGGATAGCTGATTAACAGCCTTTGCTATTTCGTCAATGTCCATTTCAAACTCCAGTTGATTCCTCTGTGTATCAGTCAACTTTGGTAGATCTTTAAAAAGGTCCTCCATACAGCCAATGTCACATGTACCATCCGAAAAAAGTTCTGTATAAAAATCCATAGCCATTGTTCTCATTTCTTTAGGATTAGTTGTCACAGTTCCATCTGGTTTCTTTAGATGTAGCATTGACTTCCGTGCTCCTTCTCGTTTTTCAAAACTAAAAAAGAAAGAACTTGGTGCATCCATCTCTCTTAGAGAGAGGAAGCGAGCTCTTATTAATGCTCCTTTAGCTCGCTCATGAAAAAGTGAGGCCAAAGCTTTCTTTTTTTCATTCAGTCTTTCAGTTGATTCACCATTTTGATTAAATAGACTTCTTTCAATTGATTTGATTTCATTTTCCAATTCCACAACAGTTTTTTTAAAACAATAACTTGCATTAGCTGTGTAATTTTGACAAAAAATCCTGATGTGTGCCTTTCCTACATCCCAGCAATGCACAACATCATCAAAGTCAGTCTTTCGCTCTCTCCATTTTTCCCAAAAAAGGTGAAATTTTTCACAAAAGAAAACATCCTGCAACAATTTTACATTAAAGTGCCAATAGTAACTATGACCTCTTGTCTTTTGTAAGATAAAAACAATCATACATAAATGATGATCTGAAAAGCCACTGGGGTAAATACAGGCCTTAAAAATTCTGTTACACCAGTTTTTATTAATATAAAAACGATCTAATCTAGCAAAGCTGATGTGGTCGCTTGAAGACTTCGACCAAGTGCTTCTCTACCGGATGTTGTAGTCTCCAAACATCACACAAATCAAAATTGCTTATCATATTATTTAAAATCTTAGCAGAAAGAGGGCATGGCTCTTCTCCATTCCTGTCTAAGGTAAAATCTGATGTACAATTCCAGTCACCACCCAAAACTAGACAAGCACTTTTATCATAATTCCCCATTAAATTTTGGCAATTTTTAAATACCTTTATCCTTTCTGCACCATTATTGGGTGCATAGACATTAACAAAGACAAATGAAAACCCCATCAAATTAGCATGAACAGCCAAAATTCGACCCTTCTCTATTTCATCACTTGATTCAAAAGCTATGTCAATCCTCTTAGAGAACAAGATAGCAACACCACCCTTAGTATTAGTGCCATGACTTAAGAAAATATGGCCTCCCCACCACTTCTTCCATTCTGTCTCATTAGCTATGTCACTATGCGTCTCTTGTAAGAAAATTATATCCATATCCTTATTTTCAATATATTCCTTCAACACTGCTCTTCTTCCACCATCCCTTCCACCATTAATATTAATTGTTCCCATCTTAATACCTCCCATCAAAAGAAAAGAAAGATCAAGAAAGAAAAAAAGAAGGGTTAGCAAAAAAAAGGACAGAAAAAACACCCCAAGTGATTTAATCATTAAGGAGTTGTTAGACCTTTTTTAAGGGTAATTTTTCTTCTCAATTTAGTTACAATTTTTTTTTATCTAAATCTTTTTCTTCTACTCAATTCATCACAACTGGCTGTCTGTTGAATTTTCACAGCTGATTGCAAAAAAAAAATTTGCATCAGGAAAAAATTCACTTAACTCTTTTGTTTTCCCAAAGGTCGCATCCAGGAAGTCATTAACCTCATTTACAGTGTACAATTGGTCTTCACTGAATTGAGAAAGAATATCCGATGCTTCTGAAAATCTATCATCATCTTCCATGTCATCTTGCTCCTCAACGTCAGTTAACTGGGACAAACAAATCTGCCCAGTATTCTCTGCATCATTTGTAACAACTTTTGGTAACTTAGAACGAAGACTCTCTTCGTTTTCGTTATCACCGTCATTAACATCTACACATGGATTTTCTCTCTTTTCAAAACCAACTAAACTGACAGTTGAGCTTCTTTTCCTCTGATTGCTCGTCCCTTCATCTGTATTTTTGTCTTTGTTTTTGTTCAATTGTTGTTTTGTTTGGTTCCTCGCTGATATCTACATTGTCACCAATGACACTAGAAATAACTTCAATGTCACTTACAATATTTTCTAGCTGCGTTTTGTTATGTGGGCAAGCGATCTTTTTATGTCCAACATCTCCACATTCGAAACATTTCAAATGTCCGGTACTCGTGTAAATCATGTACGATTTACCCTCATGTTTGATTCGGAAAGAAATGTCTAGCGTTTGTTGATCAAGAAACATGAATAGCTGACGCCTAAACGAAAGGACAATTCTTTTTCAATGTCACTATTTAATATAAAGGGGGGCACATTAGAGATCGTAACTCTAACGGATTGTGACACAAGCGGTGACACAACAGTAAACGCTCCATTTACCCAAACGCCAATTTCAATAAGTCTACTCACCAAACTTTCATCTTTAAGGAAAACCACCACTGCTTTATTCATCCTTGATGCTGAAATTATATTTCCGTATCCAATCTGTTCACCAACAGCGACAAGCACATCTTCCACATTAGAGTCCGCGTCAGGTACACACCTGACTCCATGGCGGCGCGAGAGCGAGGCTACACCCCCGCTCGGGTGAGCCTCCATCTCGGGCCTCCGCCACGAAACCGAAAATTTACGAAAACCGAAGCGTGTATAGGCTACTCGAAATTATACACAAAACATAAAAAAACATGAAGGAAGTAAAAAATCGCTCTTCTCACCCGTTTGTTGCTCCCATAACCCAAACCCCCAGCATGCACACAGAGAGAGAGAGAGAGAGAGAGAGAGAGAGAGAACTTTATTTAGTTTTTTTTTTTTTACAAATTTTCATCTCTTCACAAAAAACTTGACCAACAATAGCTAAAACATTCAACACATTACACAAAGGATATTAATACCTAATGCAATTACAAAGAAAAAAACAAATCACCTTCACAAACCACCATAGCTGCACCATATTGATTCAAAAGTCGAAAGGTCTCTCATAGTTTTATAAAACCGAAAATCAATCAAAACTCTAGATTTTATCGAAGATAAAAAACATACATTCACATCATCGCTACCCTTTTGTTCCACTCTGTTTTTCCTGCTGATATAAATAGCCATTTTTGCTTGCCCTAAAATAAAATTCAACAATTGATAAATGAAGCGTTTTTTCTGAAAGTACTTAAAACCCAGAATGAAAGTCTCAATACAAAAAGTTTCATCAAACCTACAAAACAATTCTTTTAATGTCATAAACAAAGGTTCTAATCTCAAACAATGCATAAAAGCATGAAAAACAGTCTCCCTTTGAAGACAAAAAGGGCAAGCAGAATTAACTTCTGGACTCAACACCGAAATAAAAGAATTGACAGCAATGGCACCATGGAGAATTCTCCATTGTAAATCACCAAACCTTTTTGACAATGGTGGCTTATATAATGATCTCCATTCAGGTTTTACATCATTTCTTAGTTTTAAAACAGAACGCCATGGTGTATCGGTTCTTTTTTCTAACATTTTCTTGTTAAAAACCAAAACACAGGCTCTATACAGTTTTTTACCTTCGCTTGACATGAAATCTAAAAACAAAGATTCATCTGATTTCAACAAAAAAACTATACCCTCTTCAAGATTGGGTTGAATAATCAAACATGGAAAGGGATCCTCAACATCACGAGTACAAACCCCCGTAAAAAAGTCTCTTAACAAATGTTCTTCATCAACTGTAAAACATGATTTAAGTTTGACAAAAAAACGTGTTAACAAACGAATAGATTTGATTCCTAAATATTTGGATGCAACGTCCACATTCTCAAAATGAGGCCCAGTTAAATTCAACAAATGTCCCAAAGTAAAAACCTTGGATTTCAAAAATATGGTGCTGAACCCCGGCAGATAGCAGTGAGTAGCAATGTCCAGACGGGCCCCAAGTATCAGTGGTTCTTGCCAAAGCCAGTGGAGAGAAAAAAAGTTCTCAGTCTTGTGAACACGAAAGAAGCTCCACACTTTAAAAAGATTTTGATAGAAAGCAGGCAGTTCCGATAGATCCAATTTGGTTGGATCCATTAAAAAAAGGGATTTATCCAGTCCGAAACCCCCAATAGTGTGCAAAATGGTGCAACTCGCAGCACGCCAGCTGAAATCTGTAGAACCATCAAGTAATCTTTTTAAAAACTGTAAACGAAAGGCAGCCATTCTACTTTGTAAGTGAATCAAACCTTGCCCACCTTCATCTTTGGGGAGGTATAAAACACTCTGAGGGACCCAGTGCAGTTTATCCCAAAAAAAGTTAACAAGAGCAGCTTGAACTTCTGCTAAAAACTGTGGTGAAGGGTCTACACATGCTAATCTATGCCAAAGTGAAGATGCCACTAAATTGTTGACAATGAGAGTTCGCCCCCTATAGGACATATTTGGTAATAACCATTTCCACTTATCCAAGCGTCCCTTAACTTTTTCCATCAGTCCCTCCCAATTTTTTTGTAACACATTGTCATCCCCTAAATAAACTCCTAAATATTTTATACCCCCACTTCCCCAACACAACCCCTCAGGAAGGCAAGGTTTACCATCAGATCATTGTCCCAACAATAAAGCATCACTCTTTTTCCAATTAACCTTTGCAGAAGACAACAGTCTAAATTCTTCAATTAAATTAAGTAAAATCTGCACATCACTTTGTTTGTTAATCATCACTACAATATCATCGGCATAGGCTGACAAACAAATCTTATCATTACAAACTGGTAAAAACAAACCACTTAATTGACCTCTTATTTGTTGAAGCAAAGGCTCAATGGCCAAGGAATACAACATTCCAGACAAGGAGCAACCTTGTCTGATACCCCTAAGAACCTGAAAAGGAGCACATAAGCCACCATTTATTTTTAGCATACTCTCAACGTCACAATAGAGTACCCTAATCATGTCTATAAAATCTTTACTAAAACCAAAAGCTGTTAAAGTACTCCACAAATATGAGTGCTCTACTCGGTCAAAAGCCTTCTCCTGATCCAAAGATATCAAACCACAGTCCAAGTTTAACAATTTAGAGACATGAAAAATATCCCGAATTAAAGAAATATTGTCAAATATAGATCTACCAGGGATACAGTACATCTGGTCCGGATGGATAACCTGACCCAACACTCCAGCCAATCTGTTACCCAAAGCCTTAGAAAGTATTTTGTAGTCGCTGCAAAGAAGCGAGACAGGGCGCCAGTTCTTAATATCTGTAAGGTCCCCTTTTTTTGGAATAAGAGTGATCACCGCTCTTCGGCAACTCAACGGCAAACCGCCCTTTGACAAGCTGTCCTTCAGTACCTCCAGCAGATCTACACTCAACACCAACCAAAAAGCCTTATAGAAATCCACCGGGAGGCCGTCCATTCCTGGTGCCCTCCCAGACTCCATGCTTTGCAGGGCCTTATAGAGCTCTTCCAGGGTCAACACTCCTTCGAGATCGTTATTAGCCTCCTCTGACACCTTTGGTAGGCTGTCAAGGAAAACGTTCTCCACACAACACCCTGACTTGAGCTCACTCCTATACAGATTTTGATAAAAAAGAACTGCTCTTCTCCGAATACCAGCAGAATCCGACAATAACACTCCATCTTCGGAGCGCAATCCATGAATGAACCGTTTCTGGCCATTCTTTTTTTCCAAATTGAAAAAGTATTGGGATGGTGCATCCATCTGATCAATGCTTTGAAAGCGTGAACGGACCAGAGCCCCCTGTACTCTATGCCCCAGTAGATCAGCTAACTGGGCTTTCTTCTTTGAGCAGGCTTCTAAATAAAATATCTCACTAGTAGATTGAGCCAAATTTTTAGATTCAATTATCTCTCTTTCCAAATACTCTAAAGAACGGGTCAACTCCTTAGTAACGTTGTGAGTATACTGTTGGGTAAATTGTCTTATTCGTATCTTACCAACATCCCACCACTGTTGCAAGGAATGAAAAGAAAACTTCTTTGTTCTATAAACTTCCCAAAAATACTTAAATGATTCCTTAAAAAAAATATCATTTAACAAATTGGTGTTAAAATGCCAGTATGCACTTTTTGGTTTTATTGAACTTAAAATAAGCTTACAATGCACCATACTGTGATCTGAAAAACTTACTGGTGTTATATAATATTTAGTAAAAATACTAAAATGGTGATTAAAACTGTAAAATCTGTCCAGCCTAGCTAATGACATAACATTATCACGTGTGTGAACCCAAGTGTACTGTCTCTCATTACCATTTAAAGATCTCCAAACATCACATAAATCATACTTTTTAACAATATGAATAAAAC
The DNA here is from genome assembly GCA_026230005.1 of Gila orcuttii. Classification (NCBI taxonomy): domain Eukaryota; kingdom Metazoa; phylum Chordata; class Actinopteri; order Cypriniformes; family Leuciscidae; genus Gila; species Gila orcuttii. The sequence continues at coordinate 18,104,400 of JAPDVR010000013.1, read as the reverse complement.
GTTTACGCGAAGCCAAATGAGGCTCAATGTGATTTCGATCTAGATTGTGCTCCGTACAATTAAAATCACCGCCTATGAACAAAAAATCTTCAGGGCAGCAGTTTTGTAAAGTTGAACACAGTATGTCTAAAAAAAAACATCCTTTCAACTGGTGCAGTTGGAACATATACACAAATAAAAATAAACACATAACTTTCAACAACAGCTCTAACTTTTAAAAGCCTACCTTTTACGATTTCATCAACATCATAAGAGATAGGATTACATTTTTTTGTGAATAAAATGGCAACTCCCCCACTTATCGAAGTGTTATGGCTTAACACAGGGATACCATCAAACTCCCTCGCCCAGTCAGCAGTATTTTTCAAGTCGCTATGAGTTTCTTGTAACAAAACAACATCAATATTTTTCTGTTTAATTACTTAATATATTGTAGCTCTTTTCCTAGATTCTCTTGCACCGTAACATTCAAAGTAGCTACATGAATTTCACTCATAAAAAAGAAAAAGGAAAAGAAAAACCACCCACAAATCCAAAAAACATCAGCCATTCTATTTTTAAAATGAACAGACATAATTATTTAAAGCAGTATTGAGATTCTTCACAATTTTCTTAAGTCGATAGACTTCTTTGTTAGTAAAGCAACTCTCTGCCATTAGGCTTCTTGCTTTTTCAGCAAACTGTTTGACATCAGGAAAATATTCTTGCACGCGCACACCTCTTTTATTTTTTGTTGATCTAAGGAATAACTTAATGTCATCAAGTCCGTAATCCCGACCAATGAACTCCCCCTGAGAAAGTGTCATACTAGAGTCAGAAGACCCACCATCACTCTCTGTATCCTGATCCATAACATCTTGCACTTCACCCTTTTTACTTATTTTGGCATAAAAGGTTTTTTCAATCATCTTCCTTTTATGTGGCATTTTGAAAGAATGCTCTTCCTCCACACAATCCGTCTCACATGTCACTGAACTGTTCTCTACAGCACTTTCATTTTGCTCATCTCCTTTATCCTCAGAGAACTGTGCCAAGCTCGGTAAATCTTTGACACTAGCCTCTGAAACTATTTTGTTGCTTATCGTGCCCAAATGTTCACAGTGCAGTGAAATCGACGCAACAACATTCTCACCGGGAACACCTGTAGCCGTCGCCGCCACAGCCGAGCTCGGCCCCGGCAATGCCGCCTCAACTATGTCGGCAACACCCTCCGCAACACCACCACCTTCAGTACTCTCATTCACTGCGTTCGTTTCCTTTTCTGTAGCTTTGTCGGGACAATTACGAATTAAATGTCCAGATTTACCGCAACCAAAACACTTAGATTTCGCGGTAGTAACAAAAACAACGTATTCAAAATCATCAATACGAAAAGTTAGTGTCATGTCTAGCTCGACATCGTCCTGAATGATCATATACGCGAATCTCCTGAACGAAACGATATGTTTCAACAGCGGTGATCCGCTATTGATTAGGATCTTTTTAATAGGAGATACCAATTTTCCATATCGAGATAAAGCTTGTGTCAAAATTTCATCACTTACGAATGGTGGAACATTTGACAAAGTGACTCTCTTAGCTGGCAATGAAAGAGGAAGAACAGAGACAAAATCACCACCAATGACTATTCCGTGTTCGACTACTTCATTGACTTTATCTACGCTATTAAGAAACACCACAATGGCACTATTCATTCTGGAGGCAGATAGCACGCTCTCATGCCCCACAATCTCACCAATGGCCAAACAACATTCCTCCACACTCACCGGCGGCCACTTTAACCGCATTACGCCGCGTGAGTGAACTCAAAACCTGCACAAGTGGGGCCGACATACTTCCCCGATAAAGTGGAAAGCACGCGGCCCAAAAAAACAAACAAAACACTAACTAACAAAGACCAGAAAAAACAGCAAAGGGAGAAAAAAGAAAACAGTTTCACTCACAAACCCTCTTGACACGCTCACACACTCCGTCAACTCGCACCCAGACACACCGGAAGTGAGATAGATAGATAGATAGAGAGAGAGAGAGAGAGAGAGAGAGAGAGAGAGAGAACGAGAGGAGATTTCGGCTGGATTGCGGGTGGAAGCCTTGATTGCACAGTGAGTCTGTTGAATTGCAGTTCTATTGTGGGAATGAGCACGAGTGAAATCTTACAGTGTATTGGTGAATATGCAAGTGTGGGAATGGTGTTGCTGCTGTTCACTCGCAGTCCCAGCTGTTCATATTCTCCCTCTGTCTGAGCCCCGAAGAGGAGAACGCCGAAGAAGAGAACGTGGAAGCTGTGAAGTATGTCATTCTTCTCTCTGTCTGAAACTGCTGAGTTACGTTCATTTATGTTCATATCTCCCTCTGTCTGAGCCCCGAAGAAGAGAACGCGGAAGCTGTGAATTATGTTCATTCCTCTCTCTGTCCGAAACTGCTGAGTTACGTTCATTTATGTTCATATCTCCCTCTGTCTGAGCCCCGAAGAAGAGAACGCCGAAGAAGAGAATGCGGAAGCTGTGAATTATGTTCATTCCTCCCTCTGTCTGAAACTGCTGAGTGACGTTCATTTATGTTCGTATCTCTATCTGTCTGAGCCCCGAAGAAGAGAACGCCGAAGAAGAGAACGCTGAAGCTGTGAATTGTTCATTCCTCTCTCTGTCTGAAACTGCTGAGTTACATTCATTTATGTTCATATCTCCCTCTGTCTGAGCCCCGAAGAAGAGAACACTGAAGAAGAGAACGCGGAAGCTGTGAATTATGTTCATTCCTCTCTCTGTCTGAAACTGCTGAGTTATGTTCATTTGTGTTCATATCTCTCTGTCTGAGCCCCGAAGAAGAGTGTCCCGAAAGAGAGAATGTTCAAGAGACTATTAATATTGTTTTTATTACTTAATAAAGAACATATTTATTTTAAATTCTGTGTCTGCCTCCCTCGTGTCCACGGTCAGCTCCTTAGGGGCGGTGCTCAAGTGAGGGGTGGGTGGCCCGCTAGTGCTCGCCCCGGCCTGTGACAAGTGGCGTAGTCGGCAGGGTTTCCGGCCTGAGTTGAGCGACCGTGGGCCGAGGGTATGGCAACCAGTTTTTTTTTTTTCTCTTCTTTTTTTCAGCGCCCCGCTCTAGGGACTAGAGCGGACTGGTGGGGGAGGATGTCACGGGGTGGCCGGAGCCGGAACCTTGTGCACGGAAGTTGTTGTTACAGGGGAGCACTTCCGGTGCAACACCAGGCCGGTTCCGGTTTTCACCGTGTGTTATGGCCGATCGGGGCAATTGATGAGTGGAATTGCTGACAGGTGTGAGAGGAGGAGAGTTTGGGCTGGCCATTGGGACTCGGTTTGCAAAATGGATTATAAAAGGGAGACGCGACAGCCATGAAGGGAGAGAGGGTGCACGCAGCAGGTGAGAGGCCGAGGGGCCAAGGCCGAGGCAGCGGAGGGAGGTTGCGAGGAAGAGAGGGAGAGAGAGAGAACGAGAACGAGAGAGAGGAGATTTCGGCTGGATTGCGGGTGGAAGCCTTGATTGCACAGTGAGTCTGTTGAATTGCAGTTCTATTGTGGGAATGAGCACGAGTGAAATCTTACAGTGTATTGGTGAATATGCAAGTGTGGGAATGGTGTTGCTGCTGTTCACTCGCAGTCCCAGCTGTTCATATTCTCCCTCTGTCTGAGCCCCGAATAGGAGAACGCTAAAGAAGAGAACGTGGAAGCTGTGAAGTATGTCATTCCTCTTTCTGTCTGAAACTGCTGAGTTACGTTCATTTATGTTCATATCTCCCTCTGTCTGAGCCCCGAAGAAGAGAACGCGGAAGCTGTGAATTATGTTCATTCCTCTCTCTGTCCGAAACTGCTGAGTTACATTCATTTATGTTCATATCTCCCTCTGTCTGAGCCCCGAAGAAGAGAACGCGGAAGCTGTGAATTATGTTCATTCCTCTCTCTGTCCGAAACTGCGGAGTTACGTTCATTTATGTTCATATCTCCCTCTGTCTGAGCCCCGAAGAAGAGAACGCCGAAGAAGAGAACGCGGAAGCTGTGAATTGTTCATTCCTCCCTCTGTCTGAAACTGCTGCGTTATGTTCATTTATGAATATCTCCCTCTGTCTGAGCCCCGAAGAAGAGAACCCCGAAGAAGAGAATGCGGAAGCTGTGAATTGTTCATTCCTCTCTCTGTCTGAAACTGCTGAGTGACGTTCATTTATGTTCATATCTCTCTCTGTCTGAGCCCCGAAGAAGAGAACGCGGAAGCTGTGAATTATGTTCATTCCTCTCTCTGTCTGAAACTGCGGAGTTATGTTCATTTATGAATATCTCCCTCTGTCTGAGCCCCGAAGAAGAGAACGTGGAAGCTGTGAATTGTTTATTCCTCTCTCTGTCTGAAACTGCTGAGTTACGTTCATTTATGTTCATATCTCCCTCTGTCTGAGCCCCGAAGAAGAGAACGCTGAAGAAGAGAACGCAGAAGCTGTGAATTATGTTCATTCCTCTCTCTGTCTGAAACTGCTGAGTTATGTTAATTTATGAATATCTCCCTCTGTCTGAGCCCCGAAGAAGAGAACGCCGAAGAAGAGAACGTGGAAGTTGTGAATTATGTTTATTCCTCTCTCTGTCTGAAACTGCTGAGTTACGTTCATTTATGTTCATATCTCCCTCTGTCTGAGCCCCGAAGAAGAGAACGCTGAAGAAGAGAACACGGAAGCTGTGAATTATATTTATTCCTCTCTCTGTCTGAAACTGCTGAGTTATGTTCATTTGTGTTCATATCTCTCTGTCTGAGCCCCGAAGAAGATTGTCCCGAAAGAGAGAATGTTCAAGAGTCTATTAATATTGTTTTTATTATTTAATAAAGAACATGTATTTATTTTAAATTCTGTGTCTGCCTCCCTCGTGTCCACGGTCAGCTCCTTAGGGGCGGTGCTCAAGTGAGGGGTGGGTGGCCCGCTGGTGCTCGCCCCGGCCTGTGACACTCACGCTTGCAGTGTGAAACGGCCGTAATTCACAGTAGCACCTTAATGCAGTACATGAGATCCACGGGGAGGAGTCGGATCAAGATCCAAGGGGTGGAGATGGGTAGGATTAGGAGTGGGTTTAGGGATTAGGGGTGGGTTTAGGGATCAGGGGGCGGAGATGGGTAGGTTTAGGTATATGTAAGGTGGGAGGAGTTGGATCTGGATCCGACTCCTCCCCGTGGATTTCATGTTCTGCAGTGAGGACCATCTCGTAATTCACAAGGTTTCCTACATGTGTAGGAATATGTCAGACTGACCGGCCGGTCGCCGGTCATGGCCGATCACGTGAAAATCGGCTGATTCCGGTCACCAGCCGATCAATCGGTGCATCTCTAAATATATATATATATATATATATCATCAAATGTGTCAAGTCCGACCTAACAACTCAAAATATACATTAAATCAATATTCTAAGCTTACATTCGAGAATTGTGGCAAAACACAGTTTTAAACACTGATTTTTCATGTATTTACTCAATAATACAATTTTGTTAATTTTTACCTGAATCTTCCATGGTGTACTCTTAACCAAAAATGATTACTTGAAAAATATTATAATTTAAATGATTGTGAATACACTGTTTATACTGACATGACCTTTCTGTGTTTTAAAAGGAGTTTGAATCATATTATAGAAATTACAATTTGGTGGGCTCCATTTGCTTTCTGGTTTAGGTCATCATAGCCCTGTCGGAGAAGAATAGGTCCCACATCCCCTACCGCAACTCCATGATGACCTCTGTGCTTAGAGACAGTTTGGGTGGTAACTGCATGACCACCATGATCGCTACTGTGTCTGTGGAGAGGATGAACATTGCTGTACATCTCTTAACCTCAATTTTCTTTTTAAATTAGCATGAAAGGCAACTCTTTTTTTTTACTTTTTTTTTTTAATCTTCACATCACTCATGCACATCATTCCCCTCCTACCCTCCCTCCTCCTTCTCTCTTAGGAGTCTATGTCCACCTGTCGTTTTGCTCAGAGAGTGGCTTTGATTAAGAATGATGCTTTGCTTAATGAAGAACTGGATCCTGCTCTGGTGAGTCTTACATTAACATGTGTAAAATTACACTACTTTTAAAGAAATAAAAAATAAGGTCAAATGATAGAGTATTTTCTTGTATCCCAGTATAATGGGCAGGGGTAAATATAAATAAGACATTCATAGGTTGAATTCCTGGAATTTCTGGAACCCTATTGTGTTTGTACTGATATTCCTCTTCTTCCTCTTCTCCTTCTTCTTTTTTTCTGCCATAAAAGTGTATGGGTGTTGAGGTGCAGTCACATTTACCATTGTTCTCCAAAATGTTCTCCAAAGCGTTTTTATTAAAATGCCTCGCCTTTCCTGCGGCTCGTGTAGAGCCCCGCTCAGTGCAGGAGACCGCCATGTAATTTGCGCTCTCTGCCTGGGCCCAGACCACGCAGCCCTCGCCCTAGATTCGGGCGGCTGCGAGCACTGTGAAGCCCTTCCGTTGTCGACCCTGTGGGCTCGCTGTCAATCCACCCTTTGGGCCGCGCAAAAAGAGGGGCCGTGCGCAGTTGATGCCGGAGCCTGTGGCCATAGTGAAGTACTCGCCGGATTGCATCCCGCCAACCTCACTCTCTCCTTCTCCGCCCCTCCCGGACGCACAGCCGCCGGCTTCGGCCCGCACTGCTGCCACCTCAGGGGACGAAGCTGAAGGGGCATACCCAGGTGACAGCTGTTCCATCCTGGCATCGGACAGCGAGGAGTGGTCGAGCTCTCATCACTCCGCCTCCTCCTCGATCCAGGAATCCAGCAGGACTCGGGCTGGCGTGGACGCCGAGCTTATGCGCCTCCTTTCAAAGGCCGTCGACCAACTCGGCCTGGATTGGTCACCGCTTAAGGAGCCCGCGCCCAATAGGCTCGACGGCTGCTTCCTTCACAGCCGCGCGTTCGCCGCCGCCGCCGGACAAGCTGCTTCCGCCCTGCACTCGATGGCTGTGCTGCAGATCCTCCAGGCTGATCTCCTCCGCGAATGGGATGAGAAAAGCAAGGACCCAGCCGCCATCACGGATTTAAGGAGCGCGACGGATCTCTCACTTTGTGCGACGAAATACGCGGCTCAGGCAATGGGCAGATGCATGGCCTCGCTCACCGTCACAGAGAGGCACCTCTGGCTGACGCTTGCGGATATGAGGGAGTCAGAGCGCTCCGCGTTTCGACGCGCCGATCTCCCCTACTGGTCTTTTCGGCCCAGCGGTGAACGGGATCGTCGACCGCTTCTCCGAAGTACAGAAGACCTCGCAGGCCATGAACCTTTTCCTGCCTCGACGTTCTAGCTCCTCTGCAAGCGCCCACGTTAGCCGCCTGCATGGCACGCCAGCCAGCGCCCAGCTCAGCCCCAGCCTTCGCAGCGTCGACACAGTGCTTCGCAGCGTAGATCACGCTCTTCTGGACGCAGGCCGCCTCCCCCCCGGGGACCCCGGCCCAGGGTTGCGCTAAAGCCCGAGCAGGCAAAGTCCTCCTAGCAACACCAGAGAGGAAAAGACGGCTGGGTCTCGCTGCGGCCGGACCACCGTCAAAATATCTTGTCCTGTCAGTCCCCTCAGAGAAGGCTACTGCAGACGCACATTTAGCAGCCAACGAGTCGGCAACGCAGCCTGCTCGCCTGCACACAAACGCCGTTTTTATGGCGACCCAGAGAAATCTCAGAAAAAGTATAAATTCTGGTTATCCGACTCACGCCAATGGTGTTTTAAGTGTTGAAAAAGTGCCCACAAATCTGTGCTCTCACCTACTCGCTGCCCGCTCTGTTACACGGCAACAGCCTCACAGCGGCCAAGTTATGAATGTAAGTCACGTGCCCGCCCACGAGCGCTCACGCTTACTGACAAACACTTCGCCCCAGGCTCCGCTCGCACTAAATACCGTCACAAAATGTTCCCCATTCCCAGTAATCAGGTCATCTCAAGTGATACAGACAGTCACAGCTGTCAGCGAGCCGCCGTTCCCGAGATCAGAGGGCGCGCGCGCCCCGCACACACCTCCGGTTCAGTTTCCCGAGCCCGCGAAGCGTGGCGATCGGAACCCGGAGTCCATTCTGCCCCTAGCTATACATGTAGAAGCATGGAAGGCTATTCCAGGTGTGTCAGATTGGGTGCTGAGCACAATAAGACAGGGCTATTCGCTTCAGTTCGCTCGCCGCCCCCCTCGCTTTCGAGCACGGACCGAGACGAAAGTGAAAGCGGATGTAGCGCATCTACTCCAGACAGAAATAGCCAAACTGCTGTGCAAAGGGGCCATAGAACCAGTACCTCCTTCTCTGAGCGAGTCAGGCTTTTACAGCCGTTATTTTCTCGTACCCAAGAAGGACGGAGCTGTAAGACCTATCTTAGATCTGAGATATTTGAACAAAGCTCTCATGAGACGGCCGTTCAAAATGCTCATGACCAGACAAATCCTCGCGCTAATTCACCTGAGGGACTGGTTTATCTCTCTCAATCTGAAAGATGCATACTTTCAGATCCCGATAGTCCCCCGTCACAGGCCATTCTTGAGATTCGCCTTCGACGGTCGGGCATATCAATACACCGTCCTCCCGTTCGGCCTGTCTTTGGCACCCCGTACATATACGAAGTGCATGGATGCGGCTCTCGCCCCCTTGAGAGTGAAAGGGCTGCGAATTCTGAACTATTTGGACGATTGGCTGATTTTAGCACAGTCAGAGATAGAACTGTTATCTCACAGAACAGTGCTTCTCAGCCATCTGGACAGCTTGGGCCTCACGGTCAACTGGACCAAGAGCTTATTACTGCCCAGTCAGTCAGTTTCCTTTCTAGGAATAGAGCTGGACTCTGTAGCTATGACGACCTGCTGTATCGACACAGCGCGCGCGCCGTGTTCCGACACCTGGCCGCGTCTTTCCAGGAGGGCAGCATCACATCTCTGAAGACATTCCAGAGGATGCTAGGCTGTATTGCATCAGCTGCGGCTGTGCTTCAGCTGGGCTTGCTGCGCATGCGCCCGCTACAACGCTGGCTGAACCCCCAAGTGCCTCACCAGGCTTGGGTTTCAGGCTACAGACGAATCAGAGTGACTCAGAGCTGCGTTTTGGCTCTGCAGCCCTGGTTAGCGGCCGACTGGTACCAGCGGGGAGTGACAATGGGGGCTGTCTCACACCGAAAGGTCATCTCGACGAACGTCTCCAACTCAGGTTGGTGTGCCGTCTTCGAGGGCAGACCGCTCTTTGGCCTGTGGTCAGACCAAGAGAGACGCTTCCACATAAACTGTCTGGAAATGATAGCGGTCGAGAACGCGCTCAAAGGCGGCCGTTGCAGCGTTCGCTGAGTCAACGCGCGGCCAGTCAGTAGGAAGAGACGAGCTCGTCATCCGCTTCCTTAGAGGAGTCAGACGGATGAATCCCCCGCGACCCCCGTCGGTTCCCATATGGGATCTTTCGTTGGTCCTCGAGGCCCTGAAAGCTTTCCCCTTCGAACCGATAGACTCCGTGGACCTAAAGTACCTTTCACTCAAAACCGTTTTCCTGACAGCTCTATCGTCAGTCAAACGTGTGGGGGATTTACACGCGCTGTTAGCGCGGCGTGTCTTGAGTTCGGGCCAAATGACTCTAAAGTCATCCTTAAGCCAAGACATGGTTATGTCCCTAAAGTGCTGGGCACCCCCTTCAGAGCGCAGGTCATTTCTCTTTCGGCTCTGCCAGCATCCGATAGTGAGGGTGATGTTAATCTCCTCTGCCCCGTCAGGGCGCTGAGGGCTTACATTACGAGCTCCGCCTCTTTCAGGCGTTCGGATCAGCTCTTTGTCTCGTTTGGTGGGCGCACCAAGGATCTCGGAAAAATGCAAGTTAATTCTTCTAAATTTCTCATACGTTTTAATTCATTCCAAGGAAGAATTGGAAGATGTTTTTACTGTTCTCCAAGCAAAAGATATGTCAATATTTACTCACCCTCATGTCGCTCCAAACCTTTATGGCATTCTTCCTTTTTCAAACAAAAACATACAATGACTAAGATTCAAAAAGAACACAAAAGCATCATATGTGTGTTCCTGATGCCACTTGGCCTCTAGTCATAGAAATAGCTCAGTCATTAGCCACGGTTTATCCAATCGTATCCCCTTATCCTTTATCCTCTTAATCACAAACTCAGTGGTCAAAGCAAGGGACTCTACTAAATATATGTAATAATCAGTTATAATCAATAGTGAAACTTATTGCTAGTATTTGTCAAATTTTAATCAAGGCTTTCATTGTCTAATAAACAAGTGATCTCCCTTTTATCTGGTGCATTTACTTGTGCTGCTGCCAGAATATATTATGCATAATTTTAGAAACAAGTGCTGAATGCAATATAGATTGTTTCAAAGCAGCTTCACAGTGATAATAGGAAATTACAGTAACAGAGATTGTTTTGGCTTTACAGCAGCTCTAGAATAAAGTTATTGTCCAGCTAAAGTTAGTTTTGAGTGATTCACTTCCGTTGCAAACATCATTAGTTATTAACTTAACACGACACCGTTCTAACAAAAAACCCTTAACATGCTCCGGCCCGCTCATTTGCACAACACCAGTGCCTGGTGGCTCGAGAACGCAAACAGTGCCATCCGTTTTGTTACCAAAGCCCCATATACTACCCACCACTGCGACCTGTATTCTCTCGTTGGCTGGCCCTCACTACATATTCGTCGCCAAACCCACTGGCTCCAGGTCATGTATAAGTCTTTATTAGGTAAATCCCCAACTTATCTCAGTTCGCTGGTCTCCATAGCAACATCCACCCGTAGCCCGCTCTAGCAGGTATATTTCACTGGCCACCTCCTTTGGCCTCCATTCCTTCCAGTTCTCTGCTGCCAATGATTGGAACGAATTGCAAAAATCCTTGAAGCTAGAGGTTCCTATCTCCCTCACTTTAACTCCCTAACTTTAAGCATCAGCTGTCAAAGCTGCTTATCGATCACTGCACCTGTATGTAGTCGTCCTGTAAATAACCCACCCTACTTCCTCATCCCCATGTGTAATATTTATTTAAAAAAAATTTTTTTTTTGTTTTTACTTCCGCTCATGTTGCAGTCCAGTATCTCTATTTGCATGTCTTACTTGCACATTCCATCATTCTTGTGTTAATGCTAATCTGTAATTTATTTTGCCACCATGGCCTATTTATTATCCTATCTTCCTAACCTTACTGCATTTTGCACTACATTTGCACTTTGTATATAGATTTTCTATTGTGTTATTGACTGTACGTTTGTTTATTTCCCATGTGTAACTCTGTGTTGTTGTTTTTGTCACACTCCTTTGTCTTGGCCAGGTCCCAGTTTTAAATGAAAACTTGTTCTCAACTGACCTACCTGGTTAAATAAAGGTTAAAGAAAAAAAAAAAAGAAAACACCTTGTAATAGGTTCCAAGGTGCAAGCCTTGAAATTTTTTTTAAAAAGTTATAAACTTCACAACACGAATCTGTGAAAACACTGACAGCGTGCACATTGTTTAGTCTATAGTTATGCGCGTTTGAATATATATGTGCACAGACGTGTAGTCTTTCTTTACAAATTGACCTCAACAAATTACTTGTCTGGCCTTAAAAATGTATAATACATAATTTTTTTTATCTCTTCCGCATAGCCATGTGAACTGGAATTATTTTGACAACGTTATATTTAATGTGTGACGCGCCCGCTATTTATGCTGCTGAAATGTTTGTTGTTTGTCTGGAAGCTGATTGTCCGTTTGAAGAAGGAGATTCGGTCTTTGAAGGAAGAGCTGGCTCTAGTGACTGGAGAACAAAGAAGTGATAAGTTAAACCAAGAAGAGATCCAGCAGTATGTACCCATCAATTCCTCAATTCTCAATCTGTTAAAACATAAACTAATAATGAATTGAGATTACTGATGGCACTGTTTTTTGAGCATGTGAGATAATAGATCAGAATGAATAATTTGTTCACGATTTGGATTAATTGGGTCTCAGCAGTTAACAGCACACTGAAATATTTTCCATAAAAACAGATGACTAAATAATTAACTTGACATTGGCTAGTTGTTATGGTTGCTGGAAAGAGAAAGGGAGTTGAGCTGTGGATCTAATCGCACGGAACAGAAAATAATAGAAAAATGAGCAACCACAAACCCATACAGTTTGGCAGCAAAACAGTTGTTCCTTTTTTACAATTTCTTCAATTTTGCTACGTCGCTGGATATACTCACGCCACACAGCCAATGGTAGTTGTTGCTCATGCCACCTTAAACGGCCAATTCACATTGAAAATTAATGAATTCATATTGTTTTGTTGTTGCAGTTTGCTTTCTTGTATGTGTTAATGCCTTTTAGTGTTTAACAGTAGGAGGCATAAGTATTTTTCCTGTTTTGTAGGTTGGAAGAGCAAGTAAATGTGTATCTGGAAGACCCTGACAATGAAGTAACATTAGACCTGGGGCCTGATATGAGGAAAATCCACTTTTGTTTCTTTCTTCTAAAGGTACAAGCTCTTTGTGATTATATTTTGTGTGTGTGTGCTTTCTCTCTAGTCTTTCCTCAACATTATTATTTAATATTGGCTTTTTGTTTTGACTGTAAAAAACTGTAAAAAATTATGTTATTTGAGTTTCTGTTCACTAAACTTTAAGCAAAAGCATGGTTTGAAAAATAGATTTCTCCACAAGTTTTACTTCCAATGCATGCAGAGTACAGAGAAACAATATTCACTTAATTTGTTTTGGCTTACACTGAAGCCAGGGGCCCATGTTGTAGGGCCCTATGATTTCCGCGATGCGGAAAACGCGGACGGAATCACGGAATTTACACATGAAAACGGAATTCTCTTATACACGCGGAATTTGCATATATTTTGTTGACATATTAAATAAACAATTTTTTTTTACTTCCTTCTCATTTTTCAGTTTAAAACAACAAACGTAGAAAGGTCTCTACCTAAACCGTGGCCAAATGGCATTGTTAAACATGTTGCCTAGTAACGTTAACCATACGTCCTCACTTTCACACGCAGGGAAAAAATCGAAGCGAGTGGCTCCTGATAAGCTGTACTTTCACAACGCCGCCGACTTGAGCGACAAAGAAGCTCTGGCCGCCCTGCCAAGGACGCTTGTCAAAAAGTACGGGGAAGCTTGTTGACGCTTTGGCCGCTCTGGCTGCTCTGACGTAGCAGGGAGAAGAGAAGTGTCACAACATTAAATGTAATAAACAGAAAAAACAAGCAATATATTGAAGAAACCTTTTATAATGACAGCATTTTTATAACCGTTTTGGTTACATTTGATCGGGGGAAAAAAAGAATAATTAGCTATTATTATTATTATTATTATTATTGTTATTATTTGCATTATTATTTGCATTAGTGCAGTTGGTCAAATCGGTGTTACCGTGAGCAAATGAATTGCATTCCCGCTTGAAACGAGCGTTCGTAAATATTTCAAATAAAAGTTGCGCTCATTCTCAAACGTGTATCACTGGATCATGGATAATCGCGAAGTTGTTGTGTTTGGTGCTGCTGTATTGTATTTGCGGAGAAGACGTCGGACTCGGAGATTTTGGGTTCATGACACCCTCCAGGACCGTTATCTATATGCAAACAACGTGATATGGTGATATCATAAATGATAGGACACCCAGCAACGGTGATGATTAGCTTCTCCTCCATTTTCTCGGAACTAATGTTTTGGTAGGAACGAAAGTTTACATGGTATGTTTCTCTGGAATCAGCCAGCGCGAAGGACGTCTATATTCCGATTGGTTGCTGGCTTTTGCCGCTGCTTGCCGCTGAGCCGCGTCATAGCTCATTACCATAAAGTTGAGCTACTTTCAACTTTCTGATTGACGCCATAGTTGCCAAGTCCGCTTATAATACGCGACTTTGGGCTTTTTTTTTTAGTAAGTCACGTTAAAACAGCACAGGTTGCGGGTTGCGTTTTTTTGGGCTTATTAAAAAAAATATGGTTGCTTTTTAGGAAAATCTGACAAGCAACTTTGTTTACATCTATGGTCACGGTTGCCGTTTTTTCAATCTCTAATACATTGATTGACACTGTCTGCTCACAGCTATAGCCAATCAGTGCAATCATACAAGTGCTGTGGCGTAATTCATCAAAACATTCGGCCGAATCCGCCCCCTTATCCCCCTCATTGGAGAAAAATCCCGTTCAACGTGCAGGCAGGCGTTGCGCGCGACGCTGTAATCCAAGCTATGATAGAGTAAATAAATACACATATTTTATATTTCTACAAACAATGCTTCCAACGAAGTGGTCCAAGTATGGCAAAAAGATAAACAACTTAAAGACTGGATAGGTCAAGTGGTTGGTGATCAGAGTAAAGCGATGTGCAGGTACTGTAAAACGGAGATTCGTGCTCACCATGGAGACCTCCGACAACATGTAAGCACAGAAAAACACAAGCGGAATGCCAAACCATTTTCCTCAACACGTCTAACAGACATCGGTTTTACAGTGTCAAAACCTTCGACTACAAATCAAATGGCTGAGCTTCAGCTAGCAAGCTATATAGCTTGCCACACAGCAGTTAGTTCAGTTGATCACTTGGGTGAATTGGTAAATTCGGCCTTTGAAAAGGACGTAAGCATCCATCGTACAAAATGTACAGCACTTATCAGCAATGTCATAGCCCCCTGCATGTTTAAAGACTTGCTAAAAGATATTGGAGAGGCTCTGTATTCACTGGTAATCGACGAGAGCACAGATGTCGCTTCGGTGAAGCAGCTGTGTGTGGTAGTGTGTTACTTCAATGCTGATCATCAACTTTCTTTGTCAACTCCAATTCCTCTTTGTCAACTAAATCTTACAAAATTATTATAAATAATCATTGCTAAAAGCCAGACGATTTGGTCTTTAAAAAACATTTGCTATTGTCAAGTCACCTTTATTTATACTATTGCAAAGTGCCCTAGCAAAATCAGTTTTTGTGTGTGTTTTTAGTAATTGTTGGTTTGGTGTGTTTGAGTGCTCATTGTTACAATTAAACAGCAAAAGTTCAGTGACATTTTTATTTGTGCATGGTAGAAAGCAAATACTGACACTGACATACACTGTATGCTCTTACACAGGAGCCTAAACTCTGAGAAAACGATAACGTTAAGCGCACCAGAATAAAATATAATATTCAGAATTAAACAGTGTAGCTGACTTACAGATTCAGTTAACATCCACAAATGAATTAGCGTGACGATTCAGGGGAGGTTCAGACCTTGGCTGGAGCAGCTACACAGTGAACTCCGAGAAAACGCTACGTTTGAGCAAACAGTTTGTGAATAGGCTACTACAAATGATGGCCGTGAATAAAATATAATATTCAGATATTTTTAAACTACAACCCTCTAATGTCAGAATGTTTATTTTGGGGAGTGGCCACTCAGTGTGCAGTGTGAGCCAGAGTGGCCAGCGGCTAGAGCGGCAAAAGCCAATGTGTGCTTCTTTTACTGATATATTTACCGATATCTTTTGCATTTCTAATCCAAACAACGTCAAACTTGGCACTGCACTTACTCGTGCCCGTAGCAAAACACCTGTCAAGTTTGAAATCCATCTGACTAACCATCTGAGACATATGCAAATAACAGAAATGCCCGTTCAAAATCAGTTTTTGTGCGTGTTTTTAGTAATTGTTGGTTTGTTGTGTTTGAGTGCTCATTGTTACAATTAAACGTGTTCTGAAAAGTTCAGAGACATTTTTTCCAAACAAAATCCTTGAAAAAATTATAAACGACCCCGCCAAATCACAGAGATTCCGATTCGCACTGGACTAATATTATCACAGGACCTCGGTGTTCGGCAAAATATGGTAGGTCATTTGCGGGGGAATTTTTACTTTACAAATTACAGACATGGCCGATTCGCACTGGATTAAGATCACAGACAACCTCCGCAATTATTACAAATGACTAGAGGTTACCAGGTAATACTTATCCCGTGCGAATAGAGCTATAGTCATTCATATTTCTAAGGTCAATCATCATACATCATACATTGTATACATCATACACTGGTCATTGGCCAGAGGAGAACTTTTGAGAGCTTTTGGCATGCTTAGTTGGGGACATTTAATATTCTTATTAAACATTAGACATTATTATATCTGCCTGCATTGACACTATTATATGAGAACTGAACTGAGCTGGACAATGACATCAGTTTTCTCCAGAGCGGCTATATATATATATAAATTAACTAAATTAATAACTTTTTACAACAAAAATTAATCATCACTGAACTTACTTAAGCTGGACTATGATACTATTTTCTTCTAGAAACAAACTTTGTTGCATTATTTTCCTGTTATCTCTGTAAAGCTGCTTTGAAACAATCTGTAGGGCTATATAAATAAAGGTGAATTGACTTGACTTAAAGTGCCCCTTTTATGCTATTTTAAAGTTTCCTAATGTTGTTTTGGAGTCTCCTACAACAGGTTTACATGCATCAAAGGTAAAAAAACTGTTTAATTTCCTCATAATATACATTTGCACATCACCACATTTTCAATGATTGTCAAACGACTCGTCAGATGAATCAGTCTCTCTAAATCCCTCCTTTCCGCGAGCTGCTCTGCTCTGATTGGCCAGACAGCTCAGTCTGTTGTGATTGGTTTACCGCGTACAGTGCGCGTGTCGAAAAACAAAAACGCCGATTGCCAAAACAACGTCAGCTCTGCTTGTCCTGAGGCTTCCTACACCGTAAACTAAACACTGTAATGTGTCTAAAACTAAACAATGACGTCGATTTTACCATATCAATCCAAGCGCGAGTCCGATGATGAAACATTGGAAGAACTAATTATTCAACCCGAACCTCCATCGCAAGGACGACTCGAGCAGGACGTTTCTCAGTGATACGCTACTCAGTTTGAGGTACATTATGAGATGTTGCAACTGTAATTCCTCACCATCAGCATTAACAAGTGCATGTCTATCAACAAACTGATTATTTTACTTGTACTAATATATTTACAGAGTATTTTTCTAATATGTTGCATTGAACACGTGGAAACTGTATAACAGTGCATGTATGCAATGTATACATTAGTCGAGCTCTAGCATAAATGACTGATGTAACATAAATCTTGCTCCATGCTTAATCTTTCCTCAAAGTAGTGAGAACGACAGACAATCTGCATTAATAGACACAGTTTCATGTAATAGTGGCCCACAGCTGATTACCAGAAGTATTTCAGTAAGACAGTAATAACATGAGTTAGCCAGTTAGCAGGAGATCTACACAATATAAAACTCAAAACTAAGTATTTTGAACACCATCTTCAAGAGCAAGCGGTTTGCGCATCCTGCATTGAAGTCCAAGATTTGAGAAGCAGTCGTAAGTAAAATAAAGGGAACACAGCAAAAGTTTAGGATTATACTGCTGTGGTATCGTGGTAAAAATGAATTTTAACCACTAATTCTTGACATGCTCATCTTTGGGCAGTGAAAAAAAATGGCTTTACCTTCACATTGTAGAGCACAGCGTCTTGTTTTTCTTGGTGTCTGCGTCTTGTATATAATATACTGTGTATATATATATATATTATTGCGCAGCTCCCCCTGTCAATGTTCTAGCACTCCCTCAGCACCTGCGTTAAAAATTATCTGGTGCTGCCCCTGCTGCATGTGCAATAAGTGCGCTGGCAATATTTTAATGTTTCGTCTTGACGTCACAACGAAACGGCTTATGACTCGTTTGAAAAACGATTAATTTCATTGACTCAGAGTCGACTCTTACTTTTGAAAGACAATAACTTTATATACGCTGCACTTTCAGATTTAAAACTTTTTAGGATGTTTTCATTCACTTAGAGCTATGTTTCACACTACATGAAAGGTAATTTTCAAAAATCCATAATAGGGGCCCTTTAACAATTGATTGATTGATTGATTGATTGATTTTATTTGACCACTTAAATATAAAAATATGAAACAGTATAAAACTGTGTCATACATTAAAATAAAATACATAAGTAGTCAGGGATAACACAATAAAGCCCGAAGACTTATTTCCATTGTGGTCCCTTATAAAGGCAGTGGAAGAGGACAAGTGGCAGCAAATCACACATCAATCATTCATCATACATTAAACAAATTCATACATATTATGCAGAAAAAAAATTATCATAAAAATAGACTATGGTATTATAATAACTACAATTGGCACCTAAACCATACTTTCAAACCCTGTTTAAAACTACCTATACTTCTAACTGACTTAAGTGTACCAGGTAACCGATTCCAAAGGGTAGTTCCAGCATAAAGAAAAGACTGTTTGCCCAGATTTGTATTAAATCTGGGGGGTACAAAATCGGCTGAGCTACCCCTAGTGGAGTACCTGTGAACTTCGTTTACTCTATTAAAATAATTTCTAAAATATTTGGGAACATCTCCATAAACAATTTTATGTACCATACCCAGCTGGATCTGAGACACTCGATCCTCAACTTTCAACCATCCTACCCTTTCAAAGTGGGATGATTCCAGATGAGTTCTTATGGGGAGGTCAAAAATTAGCCTTATTAATTTATTTTGAGACGTCTGAAGCCTATGTTTTAGGTTCCCTGTGAGACCATTGTACCATGCGCCACACGCATAATCAAAATAAGGCTGTATTAAAGCTCCTGCCAAAACTAGCTTTGTTTTTTCATCCAAAAATTTTGATATTCTGGCCAAAAAACGAACTCTCTGATTAACTTTGGTGATTACCTTTTGGGCCTGACCTACTCCAAATAAATTACAATCTAACATACATCCAAGATAACTAATTGATTCCTTGGCAGTAATTACAATATCTCCAGCTAGGACCTTAAAACATGAGGCTTTCTTTAACTTTATCTTTGTTCCAAACAATATGGATTCGGTTTTCCCTAAATGAAGTGATAATCTGTTATCAGCCATCCACATCCTAACATTTAGAAGTTCTGTGCTAAGTATGTTTTCAATCATATTATTATCCTTGTGAGAAACAATCAGCGCAGAATCATCTGCATATAAAAAAAGACTGCATGAACAAGCAGACTTTAGATCATTTATATATAGTAAAAAGAAAAGTGGACCCAAAACGCTTCCTTGAGGTACCCCACAGCCCATGCCTTTTGGTTGAGACATTTTCCCCCCAATGTCCACTACTTGCGTTCTATTTTCCAGATAGGAGCCCACCCATTTCTGTGCTAATTCACTAAAACCCATGGCTTTCAATTTATACCTTAAAACACAATGGTCGACTGTATCAAAGGCTTTTTGTAAGTCTAACATAACCATGCCACAGAAGTTTCCATTATCTACCTCCTTTTTTATATAGTCAGTTAAAAACAGTAAACAGGAATCCGTAGAATGAGATTTACGAAAACCAGACTGGAACTCATAAAGTAGGTTTTGTGATTTTAAGTAATTATCAATCTGTTCGAAAATGATACTTTCAATTATCTTTGACAGACAACCAAGAATTGAGACAGGTCTATAATTACCAGGGTCTGGTTTACTCCCTTTCTTATATATTGGAATCACTCTGGCAATCTTGAGGTCATTGGGGAAGTATCCTTGTTCTATCGACCTGTTTATAATATGAGTAATGCTCGGAATAATGATCTCAGCGGCATCCCTCACGAATCTAGATGGAATATCCTGTGGCTTTAGAGCCATCAAGCCTCTTCAGCTTCTCAAGAACAAGTGCCTCCCTCACATTTTCAAAAGAGAAACTCCCCGCCTGAACACCTAACTGAGAGTAAAAGTCCTGCACATGACCTTCACCATATTGACCAGTCTGGCCAGCTAACTTTTCCACAAGCTTCCTGGCAACTGATGAGAAATACTTATTAAAGCTATCTGCCACTATCTCCTTCTCTGATGTAATATTGTTGCCAAGATCTAGAGTAATATTAGTGTTTTTTGTTTTTAGCCTTTTACTGTAGCCAAGGTGCTTAAGGGATTTCCATAGCTTTCCTGAGTCATTTCTGTATTCAGCTATTTTTTCATTGAAATATGCCTTTTTAGTATTGACAACCAATTTGTTAACTAAATTTCTTGCCTTTTTATAATCAGCCCAACTCGGCTCATCCTTTTTTTCTCTGAATTTCCCATACTTCCTGTTTCTTAACCTATTTGCCTCAAGGATGTCATCATTTACCCAGGGTTCTGTTCTCTGCTTTATTCTGATTTCCTTATATGGGGCTATTTTATCTATAGCTTCTAAAAACATACTTTTAAATAAGCACCATGCTTTGTCCACATCACTACATAGCAAAACCGTAGACCAGTTCATTTTAATTAAGCAGCCATTCAGCGCTTCTTTGCTATACTTTTTCAGTGACCGGATCTTAATAGAAGCATGACAGTTAAGCACTGCTTGCTTGATCTTTCTAGTACAGAAGATAATAGAATGGTCACTCAACCCATATTTTATAACCCCGCTTTTAGTTATCCTAGATTTGTCTGACACTAGGACAAGGTCAATCGTGGTTTGGGTGGTAGAGCACACACGTGTAGGTTCATCAATCAACTGATGTAAACTATAGGAGCGACAGAAATGCATCAATGCTTTATACCCAGAAACATCCCTTATCTGAAAATCAGTGTTGAAATCCCCCAACATGATAACTTCTGATTTAACCAAGTCCATGCAATTTGAACAAACATCCGGTCTCTAAAAGTTCATAAAACTGTGTTTGATCAGGCGGTCTATAACATGCGCAAATTAGTATGGGCTTACTCTTCGGTAACAAAATATCTAACCAGACCGCTTCAACCTGCTCACTATTTAAATCCATTCTATGATTAAAACCAATGTCCACTCTTACATATATACACACCCCTCCACCTTTGCGGTTTCGATCTCTCCTAATTACGAAATAGTTCTCCAGTTTAATTTCAGCGTCCGTAATGGAGTCATCCAGTGATGTCTCGGTGAAACAAAATATTCCCACCTTTCTGCTTTTACTGAGGTGTCGGATCTCTGTAATTTTCGGGAGAAGGCTTCTGACGTTGAGATGAAGCAGGTGTAATCCTCTCGTCGACAAGAAAGAATCCATATTCGATCTCATGTCTCCCAGTTCCGGATCTCCACCACTTCTCCCGGCGCTTCCGCGCACGCTTCCACTCCCTTCAGCGACACTCATGGATAGGAGTTTGTCCCCGGCGTTTGGATGTCTAGAGCAAGCCATTGCACATGCAGAGGGCCTACTTGACATTGTTTTCGTTGTTCCAAATTTCCGCATCGGGCCCGGGCATTGATGTATATCTCCAGATAATAATAGGCAGATACAAATTATAAATTGGTCGCCATTCACTTGCCTTTTGACGCCACCTTTATCTCCTTTATCATTGCGCTTGGCTGGATACCAACATGGATAGAGAAATGTGTCCATAAAGATTTTCTTCCCATAACCAAATTGTTTTTTAAATAAAAGTTTGTTTGAGTGAGCATAACAACTATGTAAATGCCCCTCAAAACAGGTTTTAGGGCCGTTTTCTAAAAAATTATAATAAATATGTATGCTAAAAGCACCACAAGCACACCACACTTGCCAGCTGCCATCTATCAATCACCACGATAAGCTGTTCACTTTTGAGGGAACTCAACGTTGCATCATGATGTTGATGCTTTAGGAACACTTCTGTCCAACCTGTGTCTGAGGCCCTGTCCACACGGAGACGCGTTTAGTTGTATACGTAAAAATTTTGTATCGTATCGGCGTTTCTTCCAGACGGATCCGGCGTTTTTGACTGAACCGCTATTTTTTTTAAACCGGATCCCAGAGTGGATTAATCTGAAAACGACACCCTTGCTTTTTCGTGTGTACTGCCAATCCGTATATTTTGTGAAACGATGATGTATGGTGAATACTAGTGTATTCACGTGTAACATGTGTCGCCCCACGTTTGATTTATTTATGTTTTATTTATGTAATTTAAAAGTATTACATATCAATCAAGTTTCCTTTCTCTTCAGGTGAAAGTGCGAGAGAGACTCTCTGCTCAAAATGGGGTGAGTAATGGCAGCAGTCCTCCTTTAAAGGGCATGTCTGATGAAGAGGACAGAAAATCACATGCTGAACTCCAAAAGCTGCGGGACACCGTAACCCACCGTGATAACGAGATCAGTATCCTTTACTCAACTTCATAATAATATAGTTATTTTATAAACCTTAGATTTTGTGTCTCACTTGGTCTAATTTAAATATGATAAATCTGAGGTGCTAAAACAGTCTAATGATCACTCTGTTGTTGCTTTATTCTCAGCCCAAAAAAAGTAGGTACACTTAAATTGATTTCCAATAAAGTATAACAGTCTGGTTAATGTAAATGATGAATAATGAAAAATATTATTCAAATGTATGCAAATAAAATCTAATAACTGGATGTTTTATATAGTTTGTTATACTTGATATTTTTTCACCGTAATTTTTTCTATCATGATAACTCTAAAGATTTTAGCATGGTAAGGAACATGACACTGTTAATGTATTTGGTCTTGGCGTAATAGATCTACTACGCTGCTGCTGCTGCTGATATTGCTGCTGTAGTTGTAGATTATTGCTGCTGCAAGAGCAAGTGCATGGGCTTGCTACTGCCAATATAAACACCAATACGCTGCTGTGGCATGTAAGACATACTGCTGCTGCACAAATAGCATATAAAATTGCCTCCAACACAGCTGAAAATGAACAAGCCAAAATGTGTATTTGCTGCTTTAGAATGTTGAACACACTGCTGCTATATGATAAGCAGGAGACAAGATGAATGATGTCCCTCCCCAAAAAACAGGCAGATCAATCGCCACGACATACTGCATGTACTGCTGCTGCTCCGAGAGCCATAAGAACCACAAGTTTGCTATGTTTGTGTGCCTTGACCTGCTTTGACGAATAGCTTAACACTAGTGGACTACTGCAGTGTGTACCTGGTCGCTTGACCAAGTCAAGTCACCTTTATTTATACACTCACCTAAAGGATTATTAGGAACACTATACTGATACTGTGTTTGACCCCCTTTCGCCTTCAGAACTGCCTTAATTCTACGTGGCATTGATTCAACAAGGTGCTGAAAGCATTGTTTAGAAATGTTGGCCCATATTGATAGAATAGCATCTTGCAGTTGATGGAGATTTGTGGGATGCACATCCAGGGCACGAAGCTCCCGTTCCACCACATCCCAAAGATGCTCTATTGGGTTAAGATCTGTTGACTGTGGGGGCCATTTTAGTACAGTGAACTCATTATCATGTTCAAGAAACCAATTTGAAATTATTCGAGCTTTGTGACATGGTGCATTAAGAAAACATCCCCCACACCATTACACCACCACCACCAGCCTGCACAGTGGTAACAAGGCATGATGGATCCATGTTCTCATTCTGTTTACGCCAAATTCTGACTCTACCATCTGAATGTCTCAACAGAAATCGAGACTCATCAGACCAGGCAACATTTTTCCAGTCTTCAATTGTCCAATTTTGGTGAGCTCTTGCAAATTGTAGCCTCTTTTTCCTATTTGTAGTGGAGATGAGGGGTACCCGGTGGGGTCTTCTGCTGTTGTAGCCCATCCGCCTCAAGGTTGTGCTTGTTGTGGCTTCACAAATGCTTTGCTGCATACCTCGGTTGTAACGAGTGGTTATTTCAGTCAAAGTTGCTCTTCTATCAGCTTGAATCAGTCGGCCCATTCTCCTCTGACCTCTAGCATCAACAAGGCATTTTCGCCCACAGGACTGGCGCATACTGGATGTTTTTCCCTTTTCACACCATTCTTTGTAAACCCTAGAAATGGTTGTGCGTGAAAATCCCAGTAACTGAGCAGATTGTGAAATACTCAGACCGGCCCGTCTGGCACCAACAACCATGCCACGCTCAAAATTGCTTAAATCACCTTTCTTTCCCATTCTGACATTCAGTTTGGAGTTCAGGAGATTGTCTTGACCAGGACCACACCCCTAAATGCATTGAAGCAACTGCCATGTGATTGGTTGATTAGATAATTGCATTAATGAGAAATTGAACAGGTGTTCCTAATAATCCTTTAGGTGAGTGTATAGCGCTTTTTACAATACAGATTGTTTCAAAGCAGCTTTACAGAGATAACAGGAAAATAATGTTGTAATAATATTGTTAAATATAAAATTAAATGTACCCAACTAAGAAGAAAGGCGAAAAGGCGACAGACTACTAGTGACTTGACTTATGTGTATCTGGGCTAGTGAAGGCCAGGCATAATATCTAGTGCCTTAACAATGTGAACCTGGGTGCCTTAGGAAAAAGCCTTAGGTTTTTTAAAGTAATGACCTAAATAGCTACGTGTGCCTGAGCAATAAAGCTCAAACTTAACTTGTTAGAAATGCACACTATATGTGTGTTGTTAACAAAAATAATATCATGTTGCAAGCTGATAGAGAAAATAACCCCCAGCAACCACCTGAGCAAATATGTTTAAAATCCATTGTCACTCGATAGTTGTCATTGTCATTATCCACTTACCAATTAATTTTTTCTGATTAATATTCTTAGCAATGTTATTGTAATCAGACATGCAGCTCTGATTCCGCATGCAAAACAATGTTGCCCTTTGAAAATAAAGAATCATTGAAGGTTTTGCATGAGATTTATGTTGAGATGTGAAATATTGCCACTTCTCAACTGCTACTGCTCACTTATTTGCATATTAAAAAAGCCACATCAAATTCAAATTACTTAATTTAAATCTACATATACGTATATATATATATATATTTAATATCTCTCATATGAGAGAAACAAGCATAGCATAAGGCTACATGAGAGGTGGTCATGATTTCAGATTTCTCTGTTCCCCATTTCTCTATTCTCTCACCCCATCATGCCAGCTGTAAATGGTTTCTCTGTGTTTCTCCTCCCTCACCCCCTCATGCCTCTATTTCTCCTTCCTCTCACCCCATCATGCCTTTATGTTTCTCTGAGGTGGTACAGTAAGATTGAGCTTATATACACCACTCTGGGACTTACAACTTCCTTGTAAGGTAGAAAAACATGTTGCTTATGTTGTAAATGGAACGTATACCTCATGCTTACACACACTTTTCATATTAAAGGGTTAGTTCACCCAAAAAGGAAAATTATGTCATTAATGACTCACCCTCATGTCGTCCCAAGCCCGTAAGACCTCCGTTCATCTTTGGAACACAGTTTAAGATATTTTAGATTTAGTCCGAGAGCTTTTTGTCCCTCCATTGAAAATGTACGTACGGCACACACTCTTTGTCCAGAATGGAAATAAAGACATCATCAAAGTAGTCCATGTGACATCAGTGGGTTAGTTAGAATGTTTGGAAGCATCGAAAATACATTTTGGTCCAAACATAACAAAAACTACGACTTTATTCAGCATTGTATTTTCTTCCGGTTCTGTTGTTGATCCGCGTTCACGATTCCGCAGTGACCCTGCTGACGTAAGACGCTGATGACGTGTTATCTGGAGATTAGGACATCCGCGACATGCACACCTACGCACCTTTTTAAAAAAAAATATAGCAATACAAAAATACAAACAATGTAGAATAGCTTGAATACAGCGCCCGTCTCCCTCAAACTGTAAACGAAGCTCGGGCGCACCAGATAACGTCATCAGCGTCTTACGTCAGCAGGGTCACTGCGGAATCGTGAACGCGGATCAACAACAGAACCGGAAGACAATACAATGCTGAATAAAGTCGTAGTTTTTGTTATGTTTGGACCAAAATGTATTTTCGATGCTTCCAAACATTCTAACTAACCCACTGATGTCACATGGACTACTTTGATGATGTATTTATTTCCATTCTGGACAAAGAGTGTGTGCTGTACGTACATTTTCAATGGAGGGACAAAAAGCTCTCGGACTAAATCTAAAATATCTTAAACTGTGTTCCAAAGATGAACGGAGGTCTTACGGGCTTGGGACGACATGAGGGTGAGTCATTAATGACATAATTTTCATTTTTGGGTGAACTAACCCTTTAAGAAACTATTTCTCAGTGTATACATTCGTGGTACATTTGCATCAGTTGAAAAACATTCCTTTCCTTGTAAAGAACATGCCAATTGTACACATTTAATGTATCATCATCATTGGAACATCTCTGCTCAGTGAAAGTTGCATTGCACACATACCTCTTAGCAAAATATATAACTCTCCCAGCTCCCCTCCCTGTGTCTAAAATATGATCCTTAAGCACATGTGTCCGTGCAATCTATAGTCTAACTCATGCATTTTAAACTTCATAAGATAATACAACTGATTATGAATACTAATAAAGAATAATAATACAGATACATAATATTAAATAATGAAATTATATTAAAAGATGAAATTTTAGTCTTCAGCGGCTCAGGCCTAAACCTTAGGAATTAGTCTCAAGACAGGTGAAGGTCAGAAACTGCGTGTGGACCAATGAGAAGTCCTATCCTTCTGGGACTTGGTACTACTGGTCTTACACTTGCCCTCTAATATGTCTCTGTCAGTTGTCCTAGCATCCTTATCTGATGGCGTTGGACATTTGTTTGTGCTAGTCCACCAAGATCCGAGAGTCAGAGATAGGCCCCGCATAAAACTGGGCCTTGGAATGTGCTGTTCACTACAAATGATTTAAACATGAATCTGGTTCTAGTTAAACTCACTAATGATCAAGTGACAATGGTTGTCGGAATAGAATAATGAGTGAATAGTGACTAAAATTTTGGTCTGTTCTTCACACAAATCTTTCATATTGATTTTGTAGGCTTGGAATATTGTACATAGTTGTAAGTTGTACTATTGATCAGGATTTTAGCTAAACTCTGCAGGGCAGTGGCAATCCAGGGCCGGATTTGCAGAACCCTGCACTACATTCTTGACCAGTTGTTACAAGAATATTAAAGTCATGATTTTGAATCTTCAGAAACTCTTGCTGTTTTTCATTTGATTGACTGTTTTGCATTTAATTATCCTTGTAACACACAGATCTCCAGGCCAAAACAAATCATTATCCTTAATTTAAGCTTCTCAGGTATATTAGTGAGCATGCTCAAGAGAGAAAAGAGGAAAGTTCAAGATGTTACTTCCCAGCTGGCACAGTTACACAATCAAAACCCATCAACCTACAGCTCATCACGGTCACCCACAGCCCTACAGGCGGAGGAGAGTGAAAAATGTGACACCTCTATTGATTACACACATGCTCATCATTTGATAACCAGAAAAAGGGGTGAGTTACCACAAACCAGATATTTATAGCCCTATATTACATGGCATTCACTACATATTGCATCCTTTCAATTGCCTAGCCACTCAAACAAAATGTGCAGATTCACTGCCACTTACTCAACAGGATAATGCAGCTGTTAAAAATAAAATGAGTCAGGCTTGTTTCATAAGGCAGTGTTGTCAGGTGTGCCATGAAAAATTATTAAATTCCAAAAAATAAGTAAAAATAAATGCTACAAATGAGAAAATGTCATAGTGCTGTCAGGCTGAAACCTCATATCTTTATATTTCGTAATTTTTGTTTTATAAAATTAATGCTATTGGTCATCCTTTATGTCTGTATGTGGGTTTTATAAATATTTAACCAATAAAAAGCATTTAAAAGAGGTTGTGACTAAAAATCCATTGTTTCTTCAAACTGTCAGTCAAACCTCATAACTCCACCACGCCTAGAATTTAGAAAGTGGCGCTTGCACAGTTTGGAGACCCCTGCTTGTTTGTGATGCAAGGGTAAATAAAGAACTGATGTTTGAATAAGTACAGTGTTTTCTTCACTCAAGAAACATGACTAAATAGTCTTAGTCTTTCCCTTCTAGTTAAGGCACATATACTGTTTTTAATTATACTGTTCATAACGCTTCATCATTTGTATCATGAGAGTTCAACAACAAGAAAACCGAGCGCCCATATTGCTTCAATAAACGTTATATCCTGTAAGTTGATGAAAATGTAATGCTATGCCTCAGATGCGACTGTTCCAGTGACAGAGAAAATATATCGATACTCGGTTACTAACGTAACCTCGGTTCTCTCTAGAAGAGGGAACGAGTATTGTGTAAGCTAGCTTACGCAACGGGTAAAGTCATCTTTGCTCGAGATATTGAAGCCAAAAAATTATCCTTCATTTTGTATTTATTGTCAACGCAGTGCAGCAGCCAGCAGATCTAGAGCAGGCCATATTGCGTGCTCATTGGCTGCCCTGCGGCAACTGCTGCAGCCTACCACTGAGCCTCACGCGTGACGTCACGTTCAATGAGCGTTCATTACGCGTCATAGCCCGCCAAAATGGGGGTGGCTTAGCGTATAAAAGCCAGGCTCGTAGGCTGCGTCACTGGTTTCATCAGCTGAAGCGAAAACGCTTGTGGCGCCTGCACGGTCAGGTTACGCAATACTTGTTCCCTCTTCTAGAGAGAACCAAGGTTACGTTAGTAACCGAGTATCGTTCTCTTACGAGAGGTTCTCTCTTATTGCGTAAGCTAGCTTACGCTACGGGAACCCATTGTCAACGCCGTGCGCGCCCAGCCTCCACTTCATGACTCCCAGGGATTCCCGGGGAACATAGATAAGTGGGAACAGGTGGCCGGCAAGGCGGGCCAGCACATGTTATAAGCACATACAGGGTATGCAGAGTGGCGTCGCCGGTCCATATAACTATTCACCGTATAGATCTCTCTATCAGCACACCATTTGGAGAACACTGACCATTTAGACGCGTAAAGCCGCCTTGTAGAGGGAGCTCTGGATTGCGTAATCGTGTTCATCACTCCTTCTGGCAGTACAACGGGTATCCGTTGATTAACCATACATGCAGAGACCAGCGCTCTGGATGGGGGTGCCAGATTGAGCCACGGGCTTGAGAGAGGAGATCTCTCCTTACCGGAATCGGCCAAGGGGCTGTGTGGGACAGCCGCATCAGCTCCGGGAACCAGGTTTGATTCTCCCAGCGCGGGGCTATAAGGAGCACCGAGTGGCGCGTTTCCCTGATTCTCTTGATTACCTGTGGTAACAGAGAGACCGGAGGGAAAGCATAAAGTGGGAGGCTGGGCCAGATTTGGGCCAGCGCATCCTCGTTCTTTGAAAAGAACAGCGGGCAATGAGCGTTGTCTTTTGACGCAAACAGGTCGACTTTCGCTTTGCCGAAGAGGCGCCACAGTAACTGGACTGTTTGGGGGTGCAGGGACCATTCCCCTGGGGGAACGTAGTTCCTGGACAGTTTGCCTGGACCGTCGTTCAAGTGGCCTGGCACATGCGCGGCTCTCAACGAGCGCAGGCGGCCCTGAGACCCTATAAGAAGGCGTTCCGTCAGATGGCAGAGGTTTCTGGATCTGACGCCGCCCTGATGGTTTATGTAGGACACCAAAGACATGTTGTCCGAGCGGACCAGTACATGGTGGTCCTGTATGAACGAGAGGAAGCGTTTGAGCGCATTCTCGACCGCTATCATTTCCAGACAGTTTATATGAAAGCGTTTCTCTTGTTCTGACCACAGGCCAAAGGCCGGTCTGCCCTCGAAAACGGCGCCCCAACTTAGGTTGGAGGCATCCGTCGAGATGACCAATCGGTGTGAAACAGCCCCCATTGTCACTCCCCGCTGGTACCAGTCGGCCGCTAACCAGGGCTGCAGAGCCGAAACGCAGCTCTGAGTCACTCTGATTCGTCTGTGGCCTGAAACCCAAGCCCGGTGAGGCACTTGGGTGTTCAGCCAGCGTTGTAGCGGGCGCATGCGCAGCAAGCCCAGCTGAAGCACAGCCGCAGCTGATGCATTACAGTCTAGCATCGTCTGGAATGTCTTCAGAGGTGTAATGCTGCCCTCCTGGAAAGACGCGGCTGGCTGACGAACACGGTGTCGATAAGCGGGCCGTCATAGCCACAGAGTCCAGTTCTATTCCTAGGAAGGAAGCTGACTGACTGGGCAGTAATGAGCTCTTGGTCCAGTTGACCGTGAGACCCAAGCTTTCCAGGTGGCTGAGAAGCACAGCTCTGTGAGATAACAGTTCTATCTCTGACTGGGCTAAAATCAGTCAGTCGTCCAAATAGTTCAGAATTCGCAGCCCTTTCACTCTCAAGGGGGCGAGAGCCATATCCATGCACTTCGTAAATGTACGGGGCGCTAGGGATAGGCCGAACGGGAGGACGGTGTATTGATATGCCCGACCGTCGAGGGCGAATCTCAAGAATGGCCTGTGACGGGGGGCTATCGGGATCTGAAAGTATGCATCTTTCAGATCGAGAGAGATAAACCAGTCCCTCGGGTGAATTTGCGCGAGGATTTGTCTGGTCGTGATCATTTTGAACGGCCGTCTCATGAGAGCTTTGGTCAAATGTCTCAGATTTAAGATAGGTCTTAGAGCTCCGTCCTTCTTGGGTACGAGAAAATAACGGCTGTAAAAGCCTGACTCGCTCTGAGAAGGAGGTACTGGTTCTATGGCCCCTTTGCACAGCAGTTTGGCTATTTCTGCGCTGAGTAGATGCGTTACATCCGCTTTCATTTTCGTCTCGGTCCGCGCTCGAAAGCGGGAGGGACGGCGAGCGAACTGAAGCGAATAGCCTTGACTTATTGTGCTTAGCACCCAATCTGTCACACCTGGAATAGCCTTCCATGCTTCTACATGTGTAGCTAGGGGCAGAATGGGCTCCGGGTTCCGCTCGCTGCGCGGGCTCGGGAAACTGTACCGGAGGCGTGAGCGGGGCGCGCACGCTCTCTGATCTCAGTAGCGGCGGCTCGCTGACAGCTGTAACTGCCTGTACCACTTGATATGACCCGATCATTGGGGATGGGGAACATTTCGTGGTGAGCCTTGGGCGAAGTGTTTGTCAGTAAGCGTGAGCGCTCGTGGGCGGTCATGTGACTTACGTTCATAACATGGCCGCTGTGAGGCTGTTGCCGTGTGACAGAGCGTGCAGCGAGTAGGTGTGAGCACAGATTTGTGGGAACATTGTCTACTGTACATCTAACACTCGAGCGGCATTTGCCAGCTTTATGAGAGTGGGCTCTGTGAGCATGTGAGATACATGGGGCATAGTGTTTACGTGTAGGGGTGAGCACTGACTTGTGGGCACGTTTACTACACATAAAACACACTCGGCGTGAGCCGGATAACCAGAATTTATACTCTTTCTGAGATTTCTCTGGGTCGCCGTAAAAACGGCGTTTGTGTCCAGGCGAGCGGGCTGTGTTGCAGACTCGTTGGCTGCTATATGTATGTCTGCAGTAGCCTTCACTGAGGGGACTGACAGGACGAGATGCTTTGACGGTGGTCCGGCCGCAGCGAGACCAGCGTGTCTTTTCCTCACTGGCGTTGCTGGGAGGACTTTTCCTGCTCGGGCTTCAGCACAACCTTGGGCCGGGGTCCCCTGGGGGAGGCGGCCTGCGTCCAGAGGAGCGTGATCTAGGGCGGCCGCCCTGTCGACGCTGCGGAGGCTGAGGCTGGGCTGGGCGCTGGCTAGCGTGTTGTGCAGGCGGCTCACGTGGGCGGCTTGCAGAAGAGCTAGCGTGTCGCGGCAGGTAAAGGTTCATGGCCTGTGTGGTCTTCTGCACTTCGGAGAAGCGGTCGACGATCCCGTTTACCGCTGGGCCGAAGAGACCGGAAGGGGAGAGCGGCGCGTCGAGGAACACGGCCCGCTCAGACTCACCCATGTCCGCCAGCGTCACCCAGAGGTGCCTCTCTGTGACGGTGAGTGAGGCCATGCATCTGCAGATTTCATAGCGCGAAGGGAGAGATCCGTCGCGCTCCTCAAATCCGTACTGGTGGCCGGGTCCTTGCTTTTCTCGTCCCACTCACGGAGGAGA
Source organism: Gila orcuttii (assembly GCA_026230005.1). NCBI lineage: Eukaryota > Metazoa > Chordata > Actinopteri > Cypriniformes > Leuciscidae > Gila > Gila orcuttii. The sequence goes on along the minus strand of JAPDVR010000013.1, from coordinate 18,072,667 downwards.
TCAGCCTGAAGGATTTGCAGCACGGCCATCGAGTGCAGGGCGGAAGCAGCCTGTCCGGCGGCGGCGAAAGCGCGGCCAACAAGGGCTGAAGTGGTCCTGCAGGCTTTGGACGGGAGGGCAGACTTTGAGCGCCATCTCGCGGAGGGCGGTCAAAGGTGCGCTGCGCCTGCCTCTTCCACTGTGGGGATAGAGGTGTATCCCTTCTCGGCGGCGCCGTCCACTCGGGAGAGCGTCGAGGAGACATTAGAGTGGAGCCTCGCGGAGAATGGTGCCTTCCACGATTTTGACAGCTCAGCATGCAGCTCCGGCAGAATAGGTGCAGATCTGGAAACGGGCGGGGGGCGGCGGCTGTGCAGAAAACAGCCATCGAGCCTGTTGGGTGCGGGCTCCTTCGGCGGTGACAATTCGAGGCCGAGTTGGTCGACGGCCTTAGAAAGGAGGCGCATTAATTCGGCGTCCACGCCTGCCCGAGTCCTGCTGGATTCCTGGACGGATGAGGAGGCGGAGTGATGTGAACTCGACCACTCCTCGCTGTCCGACGCCAGGATGGAACAGCTGTCCACTGTGTGGCCTCCTTCAGCTTCGTCCCCTGAGGCGGCGGCAGCGCAGGCCGAAGCCGACAGCTGTGCGTCCGGGAGGGGCGTAGAAGGAGAGAGTGAGGCTGGCGGGAAACGTTCCGGCGAGCACTTCACTGTGGCCACAGACTCCGGCATCCTCTGAGCACGGCGCTTCTTCCTGCGCGGTCCAGAGGGTGGAGTGACAGCGTTCTGTGTGAAGGCCTCAAGTCGAGCCCGCAGGGTCGACAGCGGAAGCGCTTCACAATCCTCGCAGCCGCCCGCATCCAGGGCAAGGGCTGCGTGGTCTGGTCCCAGGCAGAGAGCGCAAATAACGTGGCGGTCTCCTGCGCTGAGCGGGGCTCTACACGAGCCGCAAGAAAGGCGAGGCATTTTGGAACAAACGCTCGGGCTCTTTTAGTGAGAGAGAGAGTGAGTGTCAAGGCGGCGAACACACACAGTTTGCAAGTACAAAAGGATACACGCCGGATGGCGTAGCAGGCACGAATGGCTGAAGGTGGCGAAGACGGCCGGCTTCTTCAGGCACTTTCCTCTGCTTGCTAGTCGCTGGATTCAACGGCGGAAGGCTTCTCTCAGAGTCCAGCGATGCGGAGAGCTTCGCTGAAGATGATGAAATCAGTGACGCAGCCTACGAGCCTGGCTCGTTTTTTTTGGCGGGCTATGACGCGTAAGGGCGCGAAGTCACACGCGAGGCTCAGTGGTAGGCTGCAGCAGTTGCCGCAGGGCAGCCAATGAGCACACAATATGGACTGCTCTAGGTCTGCTGGCTGCTGCACTGCGTTGACAATAAATACAAAATTAAGGATAATTTTTTGGCTTCAATATCTCGAGCAAAGATGACTTTACCCGTAGCGTAAGCTAGCTTACGCAATACGAGAGAACCTCTCGTAAGAGAACTGTCATTTGCTCATCAAAAAACTCGTAACTTCATTTGAGCTTAATTTTCATAATCATAGCTATATAAAGCCACAATACCAACTTCAACGACAATGTTTAATTAAATATGATGTTTCCACCTAACAGTGAAGATATGTAAATTTGTTGTTTTATCATCACCAACAACATCATATCAACCTATATGAGCTTATTGTGTTCTAAGTTTCAAATTAAATGTGAGCACTAATTATAATATAATATCTAGTTTTAATATGCCATTTGAAGCAATGCATGTTTGTGCAATTTTTTTTATATTTTTATAGTGTTGTGCTGTGGGATTTTTTACTTATCAAAACTGCCGTGTCAAAAAAATAAATAAATTTGGAAACACTGTCATAGAGCGATATGCTACATGGTCTCTTAGGGTTAGGATGTTAGGGCTTTGCTTGGGGTAGTGTTTTTTGTTCTTGTCTGGAGCTTGGTTTAGGAAAGTGCAATGTCTTAATCACAAAGTGCAGAAGCTTTTACTTGAATTAAAAAATAAATCTAAAGTGATACATAAACTACCCTGAGGGCAGAAAAACACAGTCCAGACATGCAAAGACAGCGCTTGATTTTGCATGGTAAACAGGACCATCTACACAGCAAACCAACCACACCAATCTGGCGCACAAGGAGAATAAATAGGGAATTAAATTTTGAGGGTAATGAGAATACAATTTTATTATATATAATGATATGTTGACATGTCCTTATTAGAGACCATATTTGCATGACCTTGGTAGATAACAGTCTCATAACTTTAACTAACTATGCACTCTCTTTTTCAGTGCCGAAATTATCTGTTGGTAAGCAGGCAGCATTTGAAGTCTTTCTGAGGGACCATGAAGACCGTTTAACAATTGAAGATAACAGGGCTGTCCTGCAACAAAGGTTGGTGTATGCTACAGTGTCAGGACCCTACTCTGACTGTCTTGTTATCTGAATTTTGCTTATGTTTAGTATGTCTGTGTTTGTTTTGTGCCTGAGAATATGTCTCTGTCATGTGCCCTTTTGTCAGTGTCTTGTCTCGGTCCTGCCTCCTTGTTATTTTTATTATTTCATTTACCCCACCTGCTCTTCCCCGTTACCCTCCTAGAGTCCTATTTCCTTCCTTATTTATTCTCCCTGTTTGCTTTTTTTTGTGCAAGATTGTTGTGATGGTTTTCCCCTTTTAGGTGCCTGCCTGTTCCTGTCAGTCTTACCTGTTCCAGTGTGGTACTCCAGCCTAGCCAGTTCTCTTATGAGAGGTTCTCTCGTATTGCGTACGTTTAGCTTACGCTACGGGAAAGATTCATCTTCTCGAGATATTGCAGCCAAAAATTATCCTTAATTTTGTATCTATTGTCAACGCAGTGCAGCAGCCAGCAGACCTAGAGTCTAATCTGCACTCTCTGCCTGGGCCAGGAACACGCTGCTCTTGCCCTCTCGTCGGGAGGATGTGAGCACTGCGAGGAGCTTTCGATGTCGACCCTGCGGGCTCGATTCAAAGCTTTCACCCGAAGAAGCTGTCTCTCCGCCCTTTGTAGGACCGCGCAGGAAGAAGCGCCGTTCTCAAAGGCCGCCGGAGCCTGTGGCCGTGGCGACGCGCTCGCCGGAGTCCCTCCCCTGAGCCTCGCCCTCGCCTTCTCCGCCTCTCCTCACCGATGCACAGCCGCCGGCCGAGGCCCGCACTGCTTTCGTGTCGGATGACGAGGCAGAAGTTTTCGTCACGGGAGACAGCTGTTCCATCCTGGCTTCGGATAGCGAGGATTTGCCGGGTTCCCATCACTCCGCCGCCGCCTCGATCCAGGAATCTGGCAGGACCCGCGCTGGAGTGGACGCTGAGCTGATGCGCCTCCTCTCGCAGGCCGTTGACCGACTTGGGCTCGAGTGGTCACCGCCTAAGGAGCCCGCGCCCAACAGACTCAACGGCTGCGTCCTTCATCGCCGCTGCCAAGAGCCCTCAGCCAGGCCTGCTCCCTTCTTCCCAGAGCTGCACTCTGAGCTTTCAAAATCGTGGAATGCACCTTTCTCCGCGAGGCTCCCCTCTTCTGTCTCCGCGTCGCTCTCCCAGGTGGACGTTCTCAGAATCGTTCTCAGAATCGACGCACGGCCAGTCAATAGGAAGGAATGAGCTTGTCATCCGCTTCCTTAGAGGAGCTAGGAGGATGAATCCCCCGCGCCCCCCTTCTGTTCCTATGTGGGATCTTTCCTTGGTCCTCGAGGCCCTGAAAGCATACCCCTTTGAACCTTTAGACTCTGCGGATCTAAAATATCTGTCACTCAAAACCGTTTTCCTGATTGCGCTGTCATCAGTCAAACGTGTGGGGGACTTACATGCGGTGTCTGTTAGCGCTGGGTGTCTTGAGTTCGGACGGAATGAATCAAAAGTCATCCTCAAACCTAGACACGGATATGTTCCTAAAGTGATTGGCACTCCGTTCAGAGCACAGGTCATTTCCCTATCAGCTCTGCCTGCATCCGAGAGCGATGTTAATCTCCTCTGCCCGGTCAGGGCACTGAGGGTTTACATTACGCGCTCCGCCCCTTTCAGGCGCTCGGAGCAGCTTTTCGTTTCGTTTGGAGGGCGCACCAAGGGTCTCGCCGCCTCGAAACAGAGCCTATCCAGATGGATAGTGGACGCTATTGCGGCTGCTTTTGCGTCAAAAGGTCTGCAATGCCCTTTGGGCGTCAGGGCTCATTCCACCAGAGGCATGGCCTCTTTGTGGGCATGGTCCAGCGGAATTTCTATTCATGACATATGTGTGGCGGCAGGCTGGGCCTCCCCGTCCACCTTTGTCACTGCGTGAAAAGAGCTGTAATCGGGCATGTAAAACTCCTGAGTACTCCTGTGTACTCCACAAATAAACGTGTGTGTACGGGAGTTTGCTGTCCCGTCACACAATCCCGAATACTCCTGGATATGTACCAAGTTTGGGGCACAGCAGGGAGCCACTAAGGGCCATCAGTTACCATGGTGAATAATCCCCCGGTCGGGGTCAATGCAAGGGATATTAGCATTTCACACCTTTGGGACACAAGGCAGTGGCCTCCTTCAATTGGTCAGAGGTCTTACATAGGATTGGCTGCTCAATGCTTTGTCCCTCCTCTAAACCCCCACACTATTGGTCCAGTTTATGGCCTCATTTGGGTTTATTATTACTCATTATTAATATTTATTATCATTGGTGTTCATGGTTATAATGTCAAGACAATCAGATAGACAAAGTTGAGTTTGTTATGTTTATTATTTGTAAATGACACTGGGCACATGACATATATATATATACACACAGTCAAAATTCTATAAATAAAAATACGTTAGCACAGAATACACTTTACTATTAGTCATACAATATATAGCACAGCACAGACAAAACTGTACTACGGGTTGGAGGCCGAACAACCCACACCGACTTTCCATCCAAGATGGCATCCTCCTCTTCAGACATGTGTTCAACTGTTGCAGTCTTCCAGATAGCTGCCTCTTCCTCTGTCTGGAGAACGCCAGTCCTGCTGCTCAGCAGCTGCAAAATAGGAGGGAAAAAGTAATTAAACCACTGAAAATATCAAATGGGTTGGGATGGAAGCCTCTCCCAGGCTGAGTCTTTTACTGAGATTTATATTTATTTATACTTACTCTTCTTTTTCTTTGTCTCATGCGCGCAATGATCCTGCTGTCCTCCATCTTGTCTTTGTTCTCATCTTGGCCCATCCTGTAACCCCTTCTAACAGTTTCAAAATACATCTTGCAGGATGCTAGAGAGAGGGAGATAGTGAGGGGGGAGAATGTGTTTATTTAATTAAAAATATAATTTAGAAGAAAGGACTGTTATGAAACAATAGTTTTAAAGATATACCTTGTCTGTGGGTCATATTTGTGTATGTTGTTTTCCCCATTGTGCAATCTCCGTACAGCTTCCTGTAAAAATCCAACATAGTATGAGGGCTCAATTCAAATACATTAATAAATAAAGCACACAAAGTTAAGCAGACACCGCCAAATGTTTGTGACGGTCAGAAAATAACTTACCGCAACAGAATTATTCCCAGCTCTCTTTAATTTCTTTGAAGCAGGCTCCTCTTTTGCCTCTTTGAGCTCATTGATGTCAGCCTCCATTTTATCCAACCTTTTGTCCATCGTCTCCAGCTTTTCAAATATCCTCTTCAAACTTGCATTTACCATATACACCAGTCTGTTTTCATTCGGACTCGGAGTTTGAATAGCCACATACACCCAGGACACCCAGATACAAACAGCCTAATCACCTTTCCTGAATACTAATGAGGGGGGCAGGGGAATAGGGGCAATCTTGAGCTGCCAGTCCCAAAACAAATTAGCATTTACAAAGCCAAGCCATCAACTAACAGCATGTGGTCAGACAAGTTCCTGTTTTCGGGCCTTTGCGGGCATTTACAGGTACGCATAACAAAGTTCCAAAGATCCCTGCCAAACAGCACATTTAGTGGGCGTATTCATTGTCTGAATTCTCCCGTATACACCCCTTTTGACGCAGTGTGTCAGGTTCTACAACCTGGAAGTTCCCGCCCTGCAGGCTAAACTGTTGTCAGTATAAGTGAGAGGTCAGTTCTGTCCAGGTATTGTCGTGCGCAAGCTACTCTCATATGACTCAGCTCTTCTGGTTGAGCTGCACTGTATCAGGTTATGTGCTATATGCTTATACATTGACCGGCATCGCCGCTCTGTATTCCCTGTGAGTGCTTATGTGCATGCGCTTTTTCCCGCTCATCGTGGTTCCCCGAGCTTCTCTGGGACTCATGTAGTTGATGCTGGCGCGCACGGCGTTGACAAAGGGTTCCCGTAGCGTAAGCTAAACTTAGGCAATACGAGAGAACCTCTCGTAAGAGAATGAATCGGTTACCTAACGTAACCTCGGTTCTCTCTAGATGAAGGAACGAGTATTGCGTAACCTGCCGTGCTTGCGCCACGAGCGTTCTTTCGCTTCAGTCGATGAAAACCAGAGCCTCTGAGCCCCGCTTATACAGGTCCTTCTCAAAAAATTAGCATATTGTGATAGTTAATTATTTTCCATAATGTAATGATAAAAATTAAACTTTCATATATTTTAGATTCATTGCACACCAACTGAAATATTTCAGGTCTTTTATTGTTTTAATACTGATGATTTTGGCATACAGCTCATGAAAACCCAAAATTCCTATCTCAAAAAATTAGCATATTTCATCCAACCAATAAAAGAAGTGTTTTTAATACAAAAAAAGTCAACCTACAAATAATTATGTTCAGTTATGCACTCAATACTTGGTCGGGAATCCTTTTGCAGAAATGACTGCTTCAATGCGGCGTGGCATGGAGGAAATCAGCCTGTGGCACTGCTGAGGTGTTATGGAGGCCCAGGATGCTTCGATAGCGGCCTTAAGCTCATCCAGAGTGTTGGGTCTTGCGTCTCTCAACTTTCTCTTCACAATATCCCACAGATTCTCTATGGGGTTCAGGTCAGGAGAGTTGGCAGGCCAATTGAGCACAGTAATACCATGGTCAGTAAACCATTTACCAGTGGTTTTGGCACTGTGAGCAGGTGCCAGGTCGTGCTGAAAAATGAAATCAGATGGAAGCATGAAGTGCTCCAAAATCTCCTGATAGCTAGCTGCATTGACCCTGCCCTTGATAAAACACAGTGGACCAACACCAGCAGCTGACACGGCACCCCAGACCATCACTGACTGTGGGTACTTGACACTGGACTTCAGGCATTTTGGCATTTCCTTCTCCCCAGTCTTCCTCCAGACTCTGGCACCTTGATTTCCGAATGACATGCAAAATTTGCTTTCATCCGAAAAAAGTACTTTGGACCACTGAGCAACAGTCCAGTGCTGCTTCTCTGTAGCCCAGGTCAGGCGCTTCTGCCGCTGTTTCGGTTTCAAAAGTGGCTTGACCTGGGGAATGCGGCACCTGTAGCCCATTTCCTGCACACACCTGTGCACGGTGGCTCTGGATGTTTCTACTCCAGGCTCAGTCCACTGCTTCCGCAGGTCCCCCAAGGTCTGGAATCGGTCCTTCTCCACAATCTTCCTCAGGGTCAATTATTTACCTCTTCTCGTTGTGCAGCGTTTTTTGCCACACTTTTTCCTTCCCACAGACTTCCCACTGAGGTGCCTTGATACAGCACTCTGGGAACAGCCTATTTGTTCAGAAATTTCTTTCTGTGTCTTACCCTCTTGCTTGAGGGTGTCAATGATGGCCTTCTGGACAGCAGTCAGGTCGGCAGTCTTACCCATGATTGCGGTTTTGAGTAATGAAACAGGCTGGGAGTTTTTAAAAGCCTCAGGAATCTTTTGCAGGTGTTTAGAGTTAATTAGTTGATTCCGATGATTAGGTTAATAGCTCGTTTAGAGAACCTTTCCATGATATGCTAATTTTTTGAGATAGGAATTTTGGGTTTTCATGAGCTGTATGCCAAAATCATCAGTATTAAAACAATAAAAGTCCTGAAATATTTCAGTTGGTGTGCAATGAATCTAAAATATATGAAAGTTTAATTTTTATCATTACATTATGGAAAATAATTAACTTTATCACAATATGCTAATTTTTTGAGAAGGACCTGTATACATGATGAATCTTTCCGTAGCGTAAGCTAAACTTATGCAATACTCGTTCCCTCATCTAGAGAGAACCGAGGTTACGTTAGGTAACCGATTCGTTTCCCAGTGCCTGTTCTGGACTGTTTCTTTTTTTCACATTGCAAATCTGTGTTTGAGTCTTTGCCTTCCATAACTCCTCACATGACAGAATAATCTGTCAAAAAAAGGACTCAGAAAAAGGACTCTGCAGAGCTACTATAGGCGTCTTCATATTCTCGTCTCCTAGCCACCGCTCGCCAAGCAGTGGAGAGTTTCAGCAAGCTCTTTTCTCTCCAGCTGAGGGGGCCACCGTTAAGTAGTTTGCCTCTGGGTTGTGTTGTAGACTGAGTCCAATTCTAGCCGTTTCAGTTGTTACTGCGGTAGAATGTTCTGTCCTGTTGGAAAGTCAGCTCATGCTTGTTCAATCCTGGAATCCTCTCAAGGAGGCCTGATGAGACAATAACTAACTTTGTGGCTGAGCGACGCAAACTCATACAGCTTAAATGCACAAAAAAAGCATAAAATGCACGTGACAGTATAATGAAAACAGGATCCGTGCACTAGCTCTTAAAGTGACAGCAGCCATATGTGTCTGTCATTAATATTGTCAAAACAAAAGAAAGCTTTAATTATAAGGAATCTGGATTTATAGCCAATGTATTTAATTTAGTCAGGACTAAAATACTTCCCAAATGTTATTTTACATTTAATTACTTTAAGTTTCTGTAGTATTTCTGAATACTAGTGTTAGACCTATTCAAAAACTTTTCTCTTTATTGGTAGGCTCTCTTTATTCTATTGTATTTATTTGTTTAAAATGATTTCAATGTAAAGAAATTACTTTGTTTGGTGCACATTCCAACACTTATTTCATTTAACTCTCATTCTTTTTTCATGACAAAAACTAAATAGTTTTTCAGTTATCACAACTGTTATAACACTGTTTATTCAATAAAGAAATTACTGTTACTGAACTCTGCTCAAAAGAAATTTAAATTCCAAAGTGATCCATATCGTGATACGTATCGTGGCTTTAGTATCATGACATTGTTGGTGATACACAGCCCTAGTAATTATGGTGATATACTGCAACAGATGGTGAGAGACTAACTTGTATGTGAAGTTAATGATGAACGAATCCAAAGAAGATTATTATTGGACAAAATCTGACCTTTGATTATGCGCTGAAAATCGCACTCTCTTTGGAGGCGGTGGATTAAAATGCACAGGAGCTGCAAAGTAATTGTCATGTTAAATGGAGGATACAAGGTGCAAGTAACAACAGTTTATTAGTAAATGAAGTGTAGGGCAAAGTCCAAACAGTCTGGTGCAGGAATGGTCACTCTGAGTGATGCAGGGAGGTCGACAGGCAACCCGATCGGTGATGTCAGAATTAAGTGAAGAGAGAATCCACGAGAAATCCAGCATGAAGCAATAACCTCCAGATGAGCAGTAATGCAGAACAACAGGAACTAGAATCCAACATAGGCAAGGTGAACAGGAATCAGGACAGGACACCAGGAACTCTCACAACGATCTGACAACACAAGACATCAAACAGTGAACATATAGTATAGGCGTTACTGATAGACAGCAGCTGTCACAGATAATTAAGGTGATTGGCAATCACCCTCACACACACACACTGAGGCTGCGTTTACACTTGGCATTAACATGCGACCTGTATCCGGATGTTGTCCACATACACATTGAAAAGACAAATGTAAACGCACTTCTGATCAGAATCTTATCCGATCAGCGTGTCCAGGTTCGGAGGTAGTCGAGGACGCATTGTGATCGGATCTCAGTGTAATGTAAACGCAATCCAGCCATCGTGTCTGCATTCACAGGTGGACGTCATATAAATCCCCGCCCAGTCTCCCCGCGTGGCTGTCAGAAAATAATGGCCAGACGGAGTTAGACAAGAAATTAAACTTATTTGAACCTTACAATAAACGTCAATCTTTAAAACAGTTTATTTAGACTTACATGATACTGTGTCATTTTTCATTTTAATTGTGCAACATTATCTGAACGAGGCGATCGCCTGTACAATCACAGTCAGTCATGAGATCTTAATGAAGAGCTGCACGCTGCTTTGCGAGAGGAATAATCGGAATCGGAATTTTTTAATGTTTTAAATGTTGAATGTTTTTATTGTTTCAGCATGTTTATCAATCTCCCATTTCTGTCAATATAGTCATTGCACGTTATAACCTTTAAACCCAGATGATCGATGATGATGTGACTTGTTTAACATGACCCAGCAAGTATATGGACGTGTAATGACCGTGGAAAAGACGTCCGTCCGACACGTCCCGTCATGGTTGAAAAATAGTTCCAAAATGGAAGTTGAACCGACGTCTTTGACGTCATCTGACCGTGAATTCCACGTCTTTTCTGGCCGTGAATTCCACGTCTCTTCTGCGCGTCCCTGGACGTCTAAATGCGGCGTCATTTGTGTGTTTAAATGTGTTGCTGCATAATTTAAGTGTATATATAAGCCTGCATTTAAAATAATCACACACATATTGTGTAACATCGTGAAAGGCAATCAAGTCTTGAGGTTTACACATCTTGACAAAGGTTCTAAAAAGGCCCAAAATTGGTCCAGTCAGACCTGACCGTCAATAAAACGTTTTAATCACATGTACATCACAAACAAGAACACATTATTTGTGGACATGACAAAAAAAGAAGCATGTTCTGATGTAGCACATTTTATTGATCTTAAACAGCCAAAATGTCTCTTAATATTTTTTCAATGTTTAACATGTGTTAACCAAACTAAAATACCAATTACAAAATACTGAATTATTATATAAAGGGATAGTTTACCCAAAAATGAAAATTCTTTCATTTACTCACCCTCATGTTCCAAACCTGTATGAGTTTCTTTCTTCAGCTGAACACAAAATAAGATATTTTGAAGAATGTTTGTAACCAAGCAAATAGAGCAACAATTGACTACCATTATTGGAGAAAGATGGGAAGCGACATCTACTTGGTTACAAACATTCTTCCTAACATCTTTGTGTTTAGCATAACATAGAAAGGTATACAGGTTTGAAACATGAGGTTGAGTAAATGACAATTTTCATTTTTGGGTGAACTATCCCTTTAAACACATTGTTTGGCTCATTTTTTGTATCCACCAGCTCTTCCTGGAGCATTTTTCAGGTGTTGCTGCAGCAATTTCAGAGTCTGTAGCATTTGGGCTCCACCTCTTCACAGCATCTAAGGGAAGAGAATATATATATTTTTTTTAGATAAATAATATTATAAATTTGAGGTAAATGATATGCACTTATTTTCAAAATATTTTTATGGTCTACAGCTAAATAAAAAAAAAAAAACATGGAACAAGATGAATGAATCATGAATGAAACATTAGAAAAAGGTAATCAACATGCATTACATTTTATTTTATTGTGTAAAAGATGTTCTGCTTTTATTTTTAAAGCAGTTACTAAAAAGGTATGTTAAAATCCAGCTAAACATTTCATTCCATTTCAGATAATTTACTTTCTGAAAGAAACTCTCAAAAGGCTACATTAATAAGTTACAGTAATAACTTTGACTGTATCATTAAATAATATACTTTATACTATGGTATACCGTTGTATACGTTAAAAGTTACTTTTAGCCTACTGGCTAATTTTAGCCAAACTCAGTAAATTTCAGTTGACTATGTGGGCATCATTTATTTCGGTTCATTCATGTCACACAAGTAAAACTCAAGCACGCTAATAATACAAAATGTACTTACCCAACAGTAGATTTTTAATTATATCGACACAACTCCCTCCTCTCCTCGTGGTTGTTCAAAGTTCCAGAATCTATGGGGAGAACCAGAGCCTTTGCTCTGGGGAGAACGCGTTAACATCTCGCGAGATAATCTATACCATCGCAGGATTTTGTAATATCGCGAGATCTTTTGTTACTACATCTTGGCAGCACAGTTTATGGTTTGGGCAATTACATCCAACTCAGACATAAATGGTGACCGTAGTGATGTAGTACTCGAGTCCGGTCTCGAGACCGATTTCTGCCTTCTCGGACTCGTCTCGGACTTGTACCTTCAAAGACTCGGTCTTGACTCGGACTCGACACTTCAAAGACTCGGTCTTGACTCGGCATTGGCGGTCTCGTCCCCATCACTAGTTAAGGCTGTAACGATAGACCAAACCTACAATTCGGTTCGTATCATGATTTTTTATTTTAGATTTAAAAATAAATAAATCATGTTTTCGGTGCTGATGCAGTGGTGACGCGTTCATGTAACAAGGGTGGCGCTCCCAATAAAGTATCTAAAAGCTGCCACAAAGAACCGGCAGAAGTAATGATTATGAATATGTCAAATATAGCAAGGAGAGATTTTAATTGTTTATTAATAAACAAGGTTTTTCAGTGTATCGGCTTCAAGATGAAGTTGACGATGCTGACTCGCAATCTTCACAAACGCGCCAGAGAGAAATGCAGATTTTATACGGATTACATAAGCAGAGAGCAGTCTGTTTTTCGTTTTTAAATGTTCTGTTTAAAAGTAGACATCAAGCTTTCTATATATTTCTGAAGTCTGTGAGGCAAGTACATTATACGCTGAGTTTCGGTTCATTTATGAGAGTCCAGTTCACGCGCCGGCGACTCTGTGTCATGATGATCTATTTTCTACTATATTTAGGCTACTTCTTATATTAAATCCAGGCAATTGGTTGATGAAACATTAATTAAAATTAAGATACAATTAATAAAAAACGAAATTTACTTTAAAGAAAGGCTTTGTGCTTTCTGAAGTCGCTTTCAGAGCGGTCATGTCCGTAACGGAGAACTGTCACGTCCGTAACATTGTTTTTTTCCTCATAAATGCGAACACGAAAAATACAATAAAAAATAATATTTTATGTTCTGTGGAGGCCGACCCTTCTTCATCCGGTTATTAGCCTACTTTTGTTTTGCGCAGTGTAGCCTAATTCGTAGAATTATTAAAAAATATTTTGCCACCTGAAAGTTAAAGATTTGTTGTGTCACGTCACATGTGTATTTCGCTGAAATTAAATATAAAACGCATGTGTAGACTGATATTTTTCTAATGTCTTGACTCCTTTATTAAGGGGGGTATGGATATATAAACAGACGTTTCAGTATTAAATGCATTTTCTGATAATTTATATTTCAAGTTTTGACTGCACGTCCATAACGCTGGAATTGCCCAATTTTAAATAATTTATCCTCAACTAGTTTTTTGGTGTAGGTCTGCGTATTTTATTATGTTAACTTCAAATAATTCTAATAGTAATTTAAAAATGTGGTAGCCCTACGTCCAACACATCACACTCCACTGTTATGGTGGCAATTTCAGTAGATTTACTCACTAACATTGTTGTGGAAACACAATAAGAATGGAAACTAAAATATGGTAGTATCGTACAGCGCATATTCTATCAGCTGCAGTTCTGGCGCCTCAGTCCCAATACACTCAACCTACATTTATATCACATGTTAATGCCGCGGTAGAGTTACACTCACAGGACATTGCACTTATTCGCAATCACAAAAGTTCATTATTTGCTCGTGCTTTAAAGCTATGCCGGGTAAACATTTCATTGGCGTTCTGTACATGATGCACTTTTTCTGAGCGCCTACTGAAGTGCGCGGGCACTGTCAGACAGCGCCAAACTGGATTTTTCTTGAATCAGACCCATCTGATAGCGATGGGGGACCGAGACCGAGAGAGCTACATAAAACTACATGGAAAAAATATGCACCAAACAAGCCACTTTGACATTTTGCTGTTTTCATGAATACAAAAGTTGGGTGACCCTCCTCCTAGACTAAAAAAAGTTGAATGACCCTCCCCTCAACAAAAAATAAAAAGACATGACCCTCCCCTTTTTTCCTCCGGTGGCCCTTTCCATAAATACCGAACGGTCCTAATTTAGACATGCCAGTAGAAAATTTTAATTTGCTCTGCATGTCCTAATTATGATTAAAAAAGTCAGTGTGGGCTTAACATGTTGATGACAGAGCAGCACTGTTGAAGCATTTTAGAAAAATAGGCAGAAGATGATGCATGTGGTAGGGATTTTTTTAATGATAGTAAAAGCATAGTCCACATTAAGATGTTAAGACTGCTCCTCTAAACAATTCCCAATCTAGCTTAGTCTGTAGGCCTAACTGTTGATTATTAACTGGGGTGATATTAAATCATGAATATCAAAACTGACATGTCGAAACAACATCTCGACTCGGACTTGCTTCCTCAAAGACTCGGTCTCGACTCGGACTCGACCCTTCAAAGACTCGGTCTTGACTCGGACTCGACCCTTCAAAGACTCGGTCTTGACTCGGACTCGACTGTATTTGAAAACCAACGGACTCGGACTCGACCCTTCAAAGACTCGGTCTTGACTCGGACTCGGCATAGGCGGTCTCGTCCCCATCACTAGGTGACCGGGTATATTTTTGTTTTACATGTATATGCATACATTCCATAAAAAATAACAACGAATACATCAGGTACAACAGGTTAAAATAATGACTAAAATGCAGTGGCTTTGCAATCATCCGACTATACTGGGCATTTTGTGATTATAATTTATAAAAACAAGATAAAGTTGATATATTTTCTTTTGTATATATTGTGTGTTTCATAAAGATATAACAGGTTAAAATAATGACTAAAATGCAGTGGCTTTGCAATCACTTACTTGACTATACTGGCCTGGGCATTTTGTGATTATAATTTATAAAAACAAGATAAAGTAAATATATATTCATTTGAATATAAATCGTGTTTATAAAGATTTATAATCTTATATTTATAAAGATTATGTTTATTTATAACTTATATTTATATATATATATACTTATATTTATATTTATACTTTACTTATATTTATAAAGATTTATAATTCCTGATAATTTTTTTCTGTCTTGCAAGACTAGACGTGCAAAAGACGCCAGTGGACGTATATTCACAGCCTGGCGTGTAAAGGACGCCAGTGGACGTCTTCACAACCTCTTAAAAACTTCATGGGCAATTACATTTATTATTGCAGTATACCATGCGAGGATTAAGCGCAGATTTGCATATTTAACAAGGATTTCATAGAGGGTCATGATGGACTATAAATGCACGTGTAAAAGACGTCGCCAGGTGACGTCCTCTCACCCGATACACTAAACATAACTACACTTAGCTAAAAGTTAAAATAACAATTATACATGCAACTGTAGACATGTATGTATCTGAATGCATTTTTAGGAAATGTTATGTTTACATATTTTTACCGATTTATGACGTCCTGGCCCCAACTATTTTTGGCCAGGGGCAAGACGTTGCCGTCGGACCAATGTTTGATGGGGATCAACCCAGTTAAATTTGTATGATCAACTCTGGAAGTATTCCTTCGTTCAAAAAACTTAATTTGATCTAAGACTGGAGATTGCACAGGAAAGTAAATTGAGTGAGTGAAAGCAATGGTACCTTGTTTAATTGCTATCATCTTCTTAATCTGGTGTCATGCCACAGGGTGAACGTGATTTCACCAAGTACCACATGTTCCTGGATCAACATCGTTGTTGATCCTGGATCAACTTTCCAATTAACCAATCAGATTTGAGGGACAAGTTTACAGTTTATGTCAAGTTTAGGCTTAGAACCAAGGTGAAGTACTTAAACATCAGTGTCATTCACCTTTCATTACCCTCTGATTTTAGGGAAAAGTTATGGGTAGGGTTAGGTTTAGGGGTAGGGATTGGGTAAGGACTACATTTTGGGTCAGGAATGTTGATCCAGGATCAACAAAATATGTTGATCCAGGACCATGTCTTACTTGGCAAAATCACGGTGACCCGTGTCACAGACCTAATTTAAATATTATGAGGGAACAGAAATCCGATCGGTTATCCAGATAAGAAGGCTACTTAATGTGAACAAATGTAAACGCTCCATGTCCTGATTGGCTAATGATCTGATCTGCTTGATTGGATCACGGTGATCGCATGTTAATGCCAAGTGTAAACGCAGCCTCACATACGGGCAGAAAGAGAGACAGTGAATTCATGAACCGTGACAGTAATAGCATGGCAGCAGCATGTCACAAGCTGTACAGAAAAGTAGACAGCAGAGTGAGCAGTGAAGAAGAAATGCAAGCCAGTGCAGCATTTAAGTCCTGTTATACATGCAAGAAAATAAATCACTCCTGATTGTAGATTCAAAACAGAGAAATGTCATGCATGTGGTAAAATTAGTCACATCATGAGCTTGTAGAAATAAGGGTAGAACGGTATGGAGTGAAAACAGACTCAAAACCTTCCACAAATGCACACGAGAGATCCGCATGCGCGCGCACCCATCCACAAATGCACGCGAGAGATCCGCATGCGCGCGCACCCATCCACAAATGCACGCGAGAGATCCACACACGCAAATCAATCCACAAATGCACACCATGAGATCCACACACGCAAACCAATCCACAGATGCACACGAGAGATCCACACTAGGAAATCAATCCACAAATGCACGCGACAGATCCACACACACACAAAGCAATCCACAGATGCACGCGAGAGATCCACACACGCAAATCAATCCACAAATGCTGGCGACAGATACACACACACACACACACACACACACAGTAATCCACAAATGCACGCGAGAGATCCACACACACAGCAATCATGCATAATTGTCCTTACTCACATTGCTTTGCTCACAATCCCCAAATGCTTTATCTGTAGGCCTACCTGTAATTTCATGCACAGCGAATCACGTGACTTTTGAGACTGTTGTTCCGCGGCTTGATTCACAAATGCACACAAGTCTATCTGTCCACAAGCCTATCTGTCCACATTACCTGCAAGGATGCGATATGGTGTCTTCCTCCAGAGGGCGTTAACCGGCCTTTGAGCTGAGTCTTTCAAAGGGCTGGATTAATTTCGTTTTCTGATTTGCGAGACAACTGAAGTCTAAACATTTTTCACAAAATATCATATACATAAATGGAAATATAGAGTCAAACCAAATCAAACCTGTGTGAGTTTTTTTCTTCAGCTGAACACAATATAAGAAATTTTGAAGAATGTCAGAAACCAGACAGTTGACAGTAGCCATTGACTTTTTTTTTCTACTATGGAGTTCAATGGGTTCTGTTAACAGTCTGGTTTCTGACATTTTTCAAAATATCTTTTCATTTGTGCTCATTGAATGCATTGTGTGTGTGTGTGTGTGTGTGAGAGAGAGAGAGAGAGAGAGAGAGAGAGGGAGAGAGAGAGAGAGGGGGTGATGAGCCAGGTGGATGATTGGATCATACCAAAAAACATGGTCAGACATTAGCCCAGCTCTGTCATAGGCTCATTGAATGCATTGTTTGTTTGTGTGTGTGTGTGTGTGTGTATGAGTGTGAGTTTTTGCCATGATGAGAATGTTGTACAGGATCAACCCTTCATTTGTGTGTCTGTTAGATATGCATTGTATTGGATCTATTAATTTATTTTTACAAAAAAAAACAAGAAGAATGCTCTAAATTACAGTTTTTCCCATTCATTTCTATGGGTGCCCATTTTTGACCCAAATACAAGATTAAGGAGTTTTTTTTTTCACCCACTTAACATTGTAGAATTGAGTCAAAAAAATTGTGTGTGTTCAGGAGGCAAACTTAGGAAAAGTAGCCAAGTCTTGTACCGCTCAGATCAAGGGAAGTATTTTTTTTAAAAATAAATCAAAATTATTTTGCCCACATTTGTCCAGTTTACGGTTTTAGGGTTAAGAAAGAAACTCATATAGTATAGGTTTAAAACAACTTGAGGGTGAGTAAATGATGTCAGGAGGATTTTCATTTTTGGGTGAACAATGCCTTTTTTCACCCAAATCTGTTTACCTAAATTTAAAGTGGTTTTCATTTTGTGGTTGCTTTGTAATAAACATTGCCTTGAATTGAGTATATCATTCAGTCTCATTATTTAGTTGGTTGAAATAATATTACTGTATATAATAATATCAGAATTACAATAATATAAACAAAAGAAAACGTAGTACAGCCTAGTAGTTGGCTAACAGTTACAGAAATAATTTAAAGACTTTAAAGTTGTCCTGTTATCCGAATGGTTTTCTTAATAGGCTATATATTCTGATTATACGTTGAAGAACAAAAAAAGAGGTTTGGTTTTACTCTATATTTGCATTTATATATATGATATTTAGAGAAAAATGTTTAGACTTCAGTTCTCTCGCAAATCAGAAAACGAAATTAATCCAGCCCTTTGAAAGACTCAGCTCAAAGGCCGGTTAGCGCCCTCTGGAGGAAGACACCATATCGCATCCTTGCAGGTAATGTGGACAGATAGGCTTGTGTGCATTTGTGAATCAAGGCCGCGGAACAACAGTCTCAAAAGTCACGTGATTCGCTATGCATGAAATTACAGGTACAGATAAAGCATTTGGGGATTGTGAGCAAAGCAATGTGAGTAAGGACAATTATGCATGATTGCTGTGTGTGTGGATCTCTCGCGTGCATTCGTGGATCCTGTGTGTGTGTGTGGATCTCTCGCGTGCATTCGTGGATTACTGTGTGTGTGTGTGTGTGTGTGTGTGTGTGTGTGTGTGTGTGTGTGTGTGTGTGGATCTCTTGCGTACATCTGTGGATTGCTATGTGTGTGTGTGGATGTGTCGCGTGCATTTGTGGATTGATTTGCCTGTGTGGATCTCTCCCTTGCATCTGTGGATTGGTTTGCGTGTGTGGATCTCATGGTGTGCATTTGTGGATTGATTTGCGTGTGTGGATCTCTCGCGTACATCTGTGGATTGCTTTGTGTGTGTGTGTGGATCTGTTGTGTGCATTTGTGGATTGATTTGCCAGTGTGGATCTCTCGTGTGCATCTGTGGATTGATTTGCGTGTGTGGATCTCATGGTGTGCATTTGTGGATTGATTTGCGTGTGTGGATCTTTCGCGTGCATTTGTGGATGGGTGCGCGCGCATGCGGATCTCTCGCGTGCATTTGTGGATGGGTGCGCGCATGCGGATCTCTCGCGTGCATTTGTGGATGGGTACGTGCGCATGTGGATCTCTCGTGTGCATTTGTGGAAGGTTTTGAATCTGTTTTCACTCCATAGAACGGCCATTAGAGGGAGAGGGAGATAAATCAGAGATGAAAGAGCCCTGGACGACGTCATTGCATATAAAGTGGCAGAAAGTGACAGCGATAATTCTTTTGATACATTCACACTGGGTTGAATACAACCCATGAACATGCAAATTGACAGGCACAAAATGAAGCTAGAAAGCTGTCCTTTCGTGTCTGTTCATGCCTGCCGTTTCTGTGCCCTGTGCCCCAGTCCTTCTGCAACCTGCCCTGGACTGTATTAGATCTCCTTCAACCTTTGCTGCAGAATATGTACCATGCCTAATCAGCTCAACTGGAATCCTTGATCATTGTTCATTGAGGTTCTATATACATACAAGGATTTTCAAATGCAACATTGGTCTTTCTGAAAAAAAAAATAGGGCACTTTTTGACAATTTGTCAATCGATCAGTATTTAATTATGTTATCCTTGATCAGTATTAATTGATGTTCTGCATACATACAAGGATATTCACATTGGCCATTTCATTTTGCAGGTTTGTTGAAGCTAAGACACTTGGTGAGCAAGTTAACCAGATCAGGATCAGAGTCAGTAAGTAAACTCTACACCTTTTTGTAGCCAGATTTGGACACTTGTCATTTAGCATATACATTTAATCCAGTTCAATTTATAGGTAGTGATGTAAGGGGGGAAAAAACAATATATATATTTCAATAACATTTCAACAAACAATATATTTCTGCCCAACCCATAAATTACTACAGTACATTAATGGTAAATGTTTGTAAGGGTGGTGATTAGGGGATTTAAAGTCTTCTAATTTTGTTCATGACACAATGTTTCTCCTGCTTTTCTCATCAGTCTTGTTGGGAATGTTGAGGCTGTTTCATCCGATTTAATACTAATTAAATCATCGAGTGATTTGTGGTTTGTAAAAGAGAGGTGTCTGTCGAATTGAAACGCTTCCCACTGGTTGTCGCAACGCTGTTTAATAATAGTGTCCGGGACCGGGAGTAAACGCAACTTTGTGCTGGGCCGTGCTGAAACAACTTGTAAAACAAATGAAAACAGCGCTATTTGTTGTTACTGTACTGACCGAGAAACCGCTTCAGATAATTCAGTGACAGAGTGGTCCAAACGAATCTGAATAGTTTTAGGCCGTTATGCAAGTGCGTTTAGAAAGAATCGAACCAAAAGAATGATTAATTCACAAATGATTGATATCGATGGTTCAGTCGATAGAAATACGGGACACATATAATAACTGCAGAAATATTAATATAAAAATAAATATAAAAAATCAGCCTCTGAATTTTTACTCGCTCCTCTTAAGTGGTTTATTTTATTCCCACCAAACTTATTCAACATGATGAAAATACATTAAAGATGCTAAATTGTGAACGGATATTGAATTTCTCAAATGGTTTTGCTATGGCGAGGGATTAAAGTAATGTCAAAAAAAGAATCAGGAAACGTCTAATATCTTCTAAAAATGTAGGCCAAATTATATACCATTTTATTTTTATATGAAACTATACAAATATTAGAACTAAACCCATTTTAATCTGTTTTTTTTTTTCAATTCAAGAGGTATGAAAAAGTTAAAAACAGGCAGAATAGTACTATTTGGTTAACAAAAAAATCATACATAGGGCTATACTGCCCTCTTGTGTCAAATGATATCAAAATAGTACATAAACTTATTTATTTCCTTAACTTAATTAACACTAACTTTATTCTCATCTGAATTATAAATAATTTATTTCTGTAGAAAATAATACTACCATTAAAAAACACATTTGATTTTCTATTTTAATCAATGTAGAATGTGTAACTTATAAATAAACAAATTAGTGCTCTGTTTGAGGACAAGAAATGAAAACCAAGAATGCAATATGATGAATGTCCAAAAAATGGCATCCACAGACTGGTTTTAAATGGGGTTGGATAAATATGTTTTGCTTTTAAACAGTTTGTGTGTGTGTGTGTGTGTGTGTGTGTGTGTGTGTGTGTGTGTGTGTGTGTGTGTGTGTGTGTGTGTGTGTGTGTGTCAGTTGTAGGTTACAGTTTGCCAAAAGCACAATGTTGTGTTTTATTGTGAGTGTACGCGAATATAAGTAAACACTTTGCAGTTTGAATGAAAATACATTAAAGATGCGAAATTGTGAATGGATATTGAATATCTCGAACGGTTTTGCTATGGCAAGGGATTAAAGTATTGTCAAAAAAAGAATCAGGAAATATCTCATATCTTCTAAAATGTAATTATACACCATTTATTTTTATATAAAATTATACAAATATTAGAACTAAATCCATTTTATTCTGTTTTGTTTTTTTTCAATTCAAGAGGTATGAAAAGTTAAAAACAGGCAGAATAGATCTATTTGGTTAAACACATTAAATAAAAACAGGTAATTAAATATGCATGACATGACACCCTAAATATTTCTCATGACACCCTAAAGAATCATACCAACTTGTGGAAAATGGGCATCCGAGGACCCCTTTAACATTAATCGCACAGAATATTAGGCTGCCGGTTCGGCCCTTTAAGACCTGCAAGGACCCAATACATTGGAACACATCTGATTTCTTTTTACAAACAGTTTAAGTTCACTAATGTGGACTGTGGCACGTGTCAGAGAGAGGGGTTGTGCTGCCCGAATATGTGTCGCCTCTATCAATGTCTGCTGACTAGAAAGGGAAGCATAATACACATGTACTGGTGCATAATGACCTGTCAAAGGATATTAGATTGGCCTCTCTAGCGAGATTCCTATTCGTCGGTCACAACGTACGTAGAGAGTGACCGACTGATAGGGAAAACATGTTTCATAATAACTTTAAATTGAAGAGATCAGCAGTGCATATCATTTTGCATTTGTCTTTCTTTATCTCCTTTCACATATTTCCCTCACTTCCAGATGAGCTGAAGACCCAGCTGAAAATTAGACGAAAGCAAATGGCAGCCCAAGGTTGGTGACTTTTAAAATACTTAAGTCCTAGTCTAGTCATTCAGTATTACATTCTTTTTTTCTTACCACATCCTCATCCTTTCCAGTCAAAGATGGGTCCGTTTGTGCAATGGGTCTGGCAGCAACTGCCTTGCAACAGTTCTCTTACGAGAGGTTCTCTCGTACTGTGTAATATTTTACACTAGGGGAAAACCTCTTTTCCACGAGATATTGAAGCCAAAAATTATCCTTAATTTTGAATTACATTTACATTTACATTTATTCATTTAGCTGACGCTTTTATCCAAAGCGACTTACAATTGCTATATTTCAGAGGTCGCACGACTCTGGAGCAACTAGGGGTTAAGTGTCTTGCTCAGGAACACATTGGTGTCTCACAGTGGATTCGAACCCGGGTCTCTCACACCAAAGGCATGTGTCTTATCCACTGCGCCATCACCACCCGTCACCACCCATCACTATCGAATTAATGTAAAACGCGTTGCAGCAGCAATGCAGACATAGGCGAGACAGCTTGCGTGCCTATTGGCTGCCCTGCGGCAACTGCAGCAGCCTATCGAGAGAGGCCCCATGTGATGTCAGATCCAGTGGGGGCGCTTCGCGCCCACTGCGTCACGTCCCGCCGAAACGGGCGTGGTCTGGGCCTATAAATATAGCTCGATGGCTGATACAATCTGATTTTCATCTCTTCAACGAAGCTCACGCATCGTTGGATCCAGAGTGAGAAGCCGCGCCGTCGAGAAAAAGCCTTCAGCGGGACGAGCCATTTGCATCTGAAGCCGCTGGTCTCGCTGCCTTCAGTCGCCGTACCTGCTCTGCTTTCCGGTGCCTATATCCTTTCAAAATTCCCCAACAGGCCCGTTCGGATCTGCCGTCAAAGATCTCGCGGACAGATTCGCTGAGGCCCAGAAAACATCACAGGCTATGAAGCACTTCCTCCCGAAGCGCTTTAGCTTCGCAGCAGGCCACCCAAAACAGCCGTCTGCTCGAAGCTCACAGCCGCAGCCCGCCGCCGCTTCATAACGCCGCCAGGCCCGAGACCAGAGACCACGCTCTCGCTCTTCTAGCCGCCGCCCTCCTCCGCGCAGGCCCCGGCCAAGGATCGAAGTCAAGCCCGAGGCCTCAAAGCCTTCCTAGCACTGCTAGGAAAACGACGGTGTTTAAGTCCCGCTGGGGCCGGACTCCCGCCGAAACTTCTCGCTTGTCCAGTTCCAGAAAAATGTTCCAGTGTATTTTGCAGCCAACAAGCCGGTAACACGACCTGCTTGCCTGCACACAAACGCCGTTTTTACGGCGACCCAGATAAAACTCGCGTTTTATAAGTGTAATAAAAATGCCCACGAATCAGTGTTCATTACTACACACAAGCACAGCCTGCAACAGTACAGGGCTCGCACAAATAAAATCGACTCACGTCGATTGTGCATTAAACGTAGTGAATGTGCCCACAACCCAGTGCCCACAAACACTACAGTATACATGTCAGGTTTCTGTAAAAACGAAACCAACACACATTCAGTCAGCTCAGGCAGACGGTGTTTTGAGTGCAGTAAATGTGCCCGGTGTCACGCGCCCACATTCACTCACAGACATGTTAAAACCCACGGGTTTCACCCCGTTCATTTCCATGTCGCAAATTGCCATAGAGAAATCGAGCGCGGCCAGACCGCCCGCTGTGATCAGCGCGCTCCCCGCCTCAGATGCTGCAAGCACAGTGTTCACTTTACAACACACCGGGGCTCTGCGGCCGCCACTCAATCGCGACCAGAGCCCAGATCTCATTTTACCCTTAGCCATTCACGTGAATGCGTGGGCAAAACTTCCCGGGGTATCACACTATAGAGAGAGCCTATTCGCTGCAGTTGCCTCGACGCCCCCCCCCCGCTACACGGCGCGGGTCGAAACTACGGTAAAAAGTGAAGTAGCTCATCTACATCGAGCCGAGATAGCGAAACTATTGAGCAAAGGGGCCATAGAGCCTTTATCTCAAGCTCAGAGCGAAGGGGGTCTATACAGCAGATATTTTCTGGTACCGAAAAAAGACGGGGGTCTCAGACCCATTCTAGATCTGAGACAGGTGAACAAAGTGCTTGTGAAACGCCAGTTCAAAATGCTCACGACCAGGAAAATCCTCGCGCAGATTTGCCGAGGGGACTGGTTTCTGTCAATAGATCTGAAAGACGCGTATTTCCAAATACAAATAGCGTCACGTCACAGGCGATTCTTGAGATTCGCTTTCGAGGGCCAGGCATATCAAAACACAGTCCTGCCGTTCAGCCTGTCCCTGGCACCCCGTACATTTACGAAGTGCATGGATGCGGCTCTCGCACCCCTGAAACTTCGGGGCATGCGAGTATTGAACTACTTGGACGATTGGCTGATTCTAGCTCGATCACACTCAGAGCTCATAAAACACAGGACCATATTACTCGAACACCTCCAGAATCTAGGTCTCACAGTCAATTGGGCGAAAAGTTCGCTGTCTCCCAGTCAGAGAATATCTTTTCTGGGCACAGAGCTGGACTCGCTGTCCATGACAGCGTGCCTGTCGCCGGAGCACAGACTGAACATTCAGCGCGCCGCGAAATCCTTCCACTGCGGCACTATAGTCCCGCTCAAAAGGTTTCAGAAAGTGCTGAGTCTCATGGCCTCAGCATCCTCAGTACTCCAGCTGGGTCTGCTTCGCATGCGGCCGCTGCAGTTATGGCTAAAAGCGCGAGTACCACCTCGGGCGTGGGCCTCTGGTCTGTTTCGCCTCAAGGTCGATCAGAAATGTGTCCTAGCCTTAAAACCGTGGAAAGCAACCGACTGATACCAGTCGGGTGTAAACCTGGGAACTCCCTCGAGTGTAAAGGTGGTGTCCACGGACGCCACCACCTCAGGATGGGGAGCACTGCTCGAGGGCAGACCGTTCTTTGGCCAGTGGTCAGAACGAGAGAAGCTCCAGCACATAAACTGCCTGGAAATGATGGCAGTGGACAACGCGCTGAAGCGTTTTTGTCCCCAGATAAAGGGTCACCACGTCTTGGTCCGTTCGGACAACATGTCAGTGGTGGCCTATATAAATCGCCAGGGTGGCGTCAGGTCCCGAAACCTTCACAGGCTGACGGAACGCATCCTGATCTGGGCTCAGCACAATCTGCTCTCACTGAGAGCAGCACACGTGCCTGGTCACCTCAATTTGGGACCAGACAGACTGTCCAGAAACAATATTCCAGCAGGGGAATGGTCTCTGCACCCGCAGACGGTCCTGCTGCTGTGGGAGACATTCGGCAGAGCGCAGGTAGACCTGTTCGCGTCCCAAGAAAAACTTTGGACAATGAGCGTTTTCTCCAAGAGCAGAGATGCGCTGGCCCACGTCTGGCCCCGCTGCCCGCTCTATGCTTTTCCCCCCGTCTCGCTCCTGCCTCAGGTGTTGGACCGAATCAGGGAAAACGGATGCTCAGTGCTGCTTGTGGCTCCGCTCTGGAAAAACCAGGCCTTGTTTCCAGTTCTGATGCAGCTGACCAGCACTGCCCCATGGCCGATACCATTGAGGAAAGACCTCCTCTCCCAGGCAAAGGACTCGATTTGGCATCCTCGCCCGGAGCTGTGGTCCCTACATGTATGGGCCATCAACGGGTACCCGTTAACCTCCCGAAAGGAGTGTTAAACACGATCACGCAGGCTAGAGCGCCGTCTACTAGGCAACTCTACTCCTCGAAATGGTCTGTGTTCTCTGGCTGGTGCGAAGCTCAAGGCCTTTCACCCCTAGACTGTGGAGTTACGGAAGTACTCTCCTTCCTTCAAGAGCTACTGGATAAGGGCAGAACCCCATCCACGCTCAAGGTCTATGTGGCGGCCATAGCAGCGTTTACTAAACCAGCCACAGGCCTGTCACTGGGGAAGGACGATCTGGTCATCCGCTTCCTTAAAGGGGCTAAGAGGCTAAACCCTCCCAGACCCCCTTCAGTTCCCATGTGGGACCTTTCTACGGTGTTGGAAGCCATGAAAGGTGCCCTGTTCGAGCCAATCCATCTGTCAGACATGGAACATTTGTCATTCAAGACAGCGTTTTTGGTGGCTCTGGCTTCAGTGAAGCGTGTAGGGGATTTACAAGCGCTCTCAGTGAGTGCGACGTGTATGGAGTTTGGGCCAAATGACTCGAAAGTCATACTCATACTACGGATACGTGCCTAAGTCCCTCAACACACCATTCAGGGCTCAGGTTATCTCCCTGTCTGCCCTGCCGGTGTACAAAGAGGAAGAGGATGCGGGCTTTCTTTGCCCTGTCAGGGCATTAAGAGCTTACGTGTCCCGCTCGTCTGTTTTCAGACAGACTGAGCAGCTCTTCGTTTCATTCAGCGGACGTGCCAAGGGGCTGGCCGCTTCGAAACAGAGCCTATCCAGGTGGATAGTTGATGCCATAGCATTGGCTTACACTTCCAAGGGCCTGCAGTGTCCTTTGGGTGTCAGAGCGCACTCCACTAGAGGCATGGCCTCGTCATGGGTGTGATCTAGCGGGATTACCTTGCAGGATATATGTATGGCGGCTGACTGGGCCTCGCCGTCTACATTTATAAGGTTTTATAACCTAGAGGTTCCCACCTTACAGGCTAAACTTTTGTCTGTCTAAAAATCAGTACTGTCTGCCCCGTTGCTTCGGCGCAGAATACTGGAACCGCTTGAGCATCGCTCGCTGATCGATAAAATTACAGGGGCATTTAATAAGGGCCCTATTTTAACGATCTAAAACGCAAGTGTCAAGCGTAAAGAGATCAATGTTCTCGTCAGGGCCGTATAAGAAAGAGAAGTGACATTGAGGATGGGACACAGCCCACCCAAATTAGCTTCGGTTAAATATGCATATAATAATTTGGGTAAATGTGTAAGCTTTATGTCTATTTTTCCCATCATCATGGACACAGCAATGATTTCCCTCGTGTTTTAATATTTTTCCTTATAATAATGTATCATTTGCAAAAGGAAAATGCATCCGTGTAGATGAGAGAATCATCTACAGTGTATGCGCGTTGTTCACACTCTGTATTATGGCCAAGCATGCGCGCTTAAAATAGCATCTGAATGTATGCGCAACGCGCCACTGACTTTAGACTAGGTTTTTTCTGGTCAGTGGCGCAATTGTTTTCTGGAACTGCAAAATAGCACCAGGGATTGTTTGCGCCGGAACACGCCTCCTTTTTTTGCGCTGAACCGCCCAGGGAGCGCAAGTTCATTCCCTAGTTTGCCGGCGTGCGTCTGTGGAGTGTAGCGACAATGACTTTTGTAGGGAAATTATTAACTCAAAGGGGGAATAATATTCATGAGATGATGAATATGTATTATCGTATACACAAATTAGATTATCCCAAATAGGGAATAGATTAAACCTCACCGTATATGAATCCTTAACACGATTGCTCGTATTAATTATTAATATAGGTCGGTAAAATCAGATCAATAATCAGGGTAAACTTTGATATGATTCAAATTTAGTTTATCATGCACTCGTTCGTTTACCAGCCTGTAAACATCAAAAATACCCTTCCTGTGGCCACCAGAAATGATATTTTCGTGTAAGGCACTTTAGATATTTTAATATAAATCAAGTAGAGCTTTGTAACATAAGATCGGCATTTTCAGGGACTTCAAGTTTATAGAACAATGAGACAGATTCAATTAAAAAGATTATAGAGTTTAATAAAACCAACTAAAGATTACACAAACTACTTAAATCACGCAGGAGTAAATATGCATAACAAAAACAAACAATTAACAAAGACAAAAGAACGATTGCAATACGAAATATTGGAGAGAGAAAGTTAGAGAGAGAGAGAGAGAGAGAGAGAGAAATCTTCTCAGGACAGAACAGTTCAAACAGTTACTTCAAAATGAGACCCAAAGGCTTTTTAGGAAATTCTAGACAACCTTAAAAAGCACTTAATTTAGATTGTACGTTACTTGCTTTTATGGTCCCTTTGGTGTAGCTGTGTTACAAAAGAAACATAGGCTGATGTCCGGAGTTTCGTTCGGACGGAGGTAGATGTTGCGATCTCTTCAGCTCGTCCGACAGATGCTTAATCTTAAATTCGTTTCGTTCGTGAGTACACTGAACGAAGGAGAATTATCAAACTGAGGTAGATAAACGGAAAGAAAAACTTTTTTCTTTTTAAAACGATTAAAACGAAAGTTAGAAAGCAAACGAAGAGCTCCGGTTGGAGTTCTTGTTGAAGGAGTGAACCTCTCTCTGGCGTAGG
Source organism: Gila orcuttii (assembly GCA_026230005.1). Lineage (NCBI taxonomy): Eukaryota > Metazoa > Chordata > Actinopteri > Cypriniformes > Leuciscidae > Gila > Gila orcuttii. The sequence continues at coordinate 18,044,280 of JAPDVR010000013.1, read as the reverse complement.
ACTGCTAGCATCGAGGAGACATGGCGCTCCTGGTTTTGAAGGCGCTCGAGACACGCCTTTCGTACGCGTCTGATCCAATCGTTTGGGAGGAGGCGTGTCGACAAACCTTGTGGTTCGCGAAGTACACGCCTTCTGGGTCATGTGCATAGGAGATTACAAATTTAGTAATAATACACTTCTAAACTAGGATTAATAAAATATGCCTCATATTGCATTTTGGGTTAGTGATTCGATCTTATTCGATTTCTCTGATTCCAATCATACCACTCGCTGTATTCCTAGGGCTAGTAAAATGCAGATACATGATTTTTCTTGATTAAACTTATGTCAGACTGATCACATATCATAAAAGCTTACAGTTATATCAATTAGGTCACAAGGGAATCCTGAACACAACCAGAAAACATTTGTACATTTGAAACGTTACGTTTAACTACACGTGGTTCAGAATGATTGTCTCTTTGTGTGTGTGTGTGTGTGTTAGTGTTAATTTTGTCACCTATTTTTAATTTAGTCTTAGTCTTAGTCTTGTGCCAAATGTCCTTGTTAGTTTGTCATATTTAGTCATTCACATATCTTTTTTTGTTAGTCAAGTTTTAGTCGACTAAAAGTCTCGTCATTTTAGTCTAGTTTTAGTCAAAAGAAAACTCAATATATCTTAGTCAAGTTTTAGTCAAAACATTTTAGTCTTTTTTTTAAATAACAAATCATTTCTGAGATTATTTCTGATAACCATTTCAGTCAAATAGTGTTTCACGCTTCTCAAATATTGGTTAAATGTCACAATTACCTGACAAAATACACTTGTTTAAGGATTTTTGTTGAATGCAACTTTGTTAAACGTGTCTGGTTTTCTAAAGTTGTTCTGAAAAGTATGTTATTTTGAACTAACACAATTCAAAAGCTGGGGCCCAACAGACTCCTATTGACAAGTTACAAAGGTTTTTAAAACTGTTTTTGGTTTTTAAAACTGTTTCCTTGTGTCTCATTTTTCTGTTCAGAGCAGAAATAAAATAAGTATATACCCAGAAAAACTGAGAAGAATAGGCCTACTGTAGCCTACTGTAGGCCTAAAATACAACCTATTTACATTCTAGGTTGGTCTTGAGAAATAACAAACAAATTAGATTTTGCAAGGCTTAACAATTAATATTTCTGCTAGGTGACTGGTTGATTTACAGCGTAGATGTTTTCCCCCGTCCGCAGTGCTTCCCGTCAGTTATGACACATGATTTTGACCACTTATTAAGTTTTGTTTTGTAGAAAGCCTTTCTTTAAAGTGAATTTCGTTTTGTATAAATTGTATCTTCCTTTTAATAAATGTTTCATCAACAAATTGCCTGGATTAATAAACGAGAAGAAGCAAATAGTACACAATATAATCCGGACACGAAGGCGCGGGCGCGTGAACTGGAGCGCGTCTCATAAATGAACTGAAACTCAGCTTATAAGATACTTGCCTCACAGACCTGAGAAGAATATCTATAGAAAGCTTGAAATGTGTAGGCCTACTTTTTAAACAAAACAATTCAAAACGAAAAGAAATGGGCTGCTCTCTGTTTATGTAGGCTAATCCGTAGGCTATGAAGTGTGCATTTCTCTCTATAGGCGCGTTCACTACTGCGAAGATGGCGAGTCAGCATCGTCAACTTTATCTTTGCAGCCAACACTGACATAAAACACTAGTTTATTAATAAACAAATCAAATGTTTAATGCATCATTACTTTTGACGTTTTTTGTGCGCCACTGTGGGCGTTCTGAGCGAGCGGCGCGTAATCTTCAGAAATGTGCTCTCCGCTCTAGAGTAAATATTACCACTCCGCTCACATGCTCTGGTGTGAGACAATGTGTATCTTCTTCTGTTGTCTGAGAGTTGATTGACAGCTTTTAGATGCATTATTGGCATCGTCACCCTCTGGTTACATGAACGTGTCATCGCATCAGACCCGAAAACATGGGGATTTTTTATAGACGACAATTGCACAACCTATTCGATATTCTATAATAAAATCAACTAATGGAATATTCGAAAATCGTGACTCATCCCTAGTAACCGCTGAATATTCTATCTCATGATGAAAAAGACGATTGTAGACGAAAATGAAGAGAGATTTTATCTTAGTTTTTATTTTCTGCAAAATATTTTAGTCTCTTCTTTTTTCGTCAACAATAATGCATGTTAATTTAGTCTTAGTCATCGTTTTTGGACATTGGTCCAGTCTCGTCATCGTCATCTCGTCTTAGTCATGGAAAAAAAGCTCGTTGACGAACATATTTAGTCTCGTCTCGTCTGACGAAATTAACACTACTGTGTGTGTATTCAGAGTTCGTCGCGTGGTCAGTCACGCGTTGGACTCCTGATCGTCTTCAGTTCCGTGTATGTGTGTGCGTCCTTCGAATTTGATGAGTTTTAAGTCTGGATTACAATGACCAGTGTGGTTCGATTACACAAGGTTGTCTGTGTTTGTGAGGTGTCGTGCCGAGGGGACACCACGGGATCTCCGGCCAGAGAGGCGCCCCTGTTGAGTCACATGTGGTAAGACAGAGGACCCTGTGATTACTTATCAGAGAAAAAAAACGCCACGGGGGCACTTCTGGCATCGGTAATTTAATTAAGTCCAAGCACCATTTGCTTCGTGTGTGAATCGGTAACTTAAAAAGTCCCATGACATCTGTTTTTGTCACAATCTGAAGAATGGAGGAGTGTTTACTTACTTAGAATCTAGTTGATTAAAACCACATGATTGCGCTGATCATCTGATTATTGCTACATTCCCCCCTTGATGGTTCGGCAGGACCCGTGTGGGTGGGCCTCGTTGAACCATCACGACCGCATTGGTCAGGTGGCAGGTAAATCATGGAGGTCGGATGCTGCAGATGATTGTTAGATGACATGGCTTGGGTGAGCCTGGCTGTTGAGGCTCGCATCTCATTGAGTCGTCGGTACAGGACATAGGCCAGGCCCAAGGTTAGGACGTGGCCGATGATCGTTGAAATGCACACGGCAGTGTCGGCGGCGGTCCAGGCTTGGACGACAGGTGAAGCGTTCAGGATGGGCATTCTGGACAATGCTTGGAGGGCTGTGTCAAGGGGTGCAATGTCGATGATCTGTGACCCCCCTTCCTGAATCCATTTTTCCAGTTCTGGATCGAAAGTGAAGTTGCGATCCTTAAAGAAGGGTGGAATCTCTAGTTCGGATAGGTATTCTTCGCTCGGGAGGTGATACAAGGCTAGGTCGTCCAGGTGGAGGATGGCTCCTCGTGGGACTTGAATCCACATGGTCTGGTTCAGCAGGTTGACGCGTGTAGCGGTGTCGTGCTGGTCGTAGGTCAGTGTCGCCGCCCGAACTGGAGTGTTAACGAGCCACCGATCCCCCACGATCTCAGCTTGCGTCTCGGTGACTTGGCTGCGAGGTTTAGCATCTGCCGGGCAGCGTGCATCGCTGGCCAGATGTTGCAGGCCGCAAATCCCATCAGTGTTGTCTCTTAGGAATGGTTTGCTTGGGCAGAGATAGTGAATGTCTTTGGTGAGGGTACACATGTGCAGGTTTGGGGCTAAGTACAGCTGTGTGTTGCTGTCGTGGTACGCTACCGCTTCGGGTGTCCGTACCTTGAAATAAGTGTTGCTCTGCCAAAATCCTACATTGACAATATCCTTGAGTCGGTAGATTCGGCTTGATTCTATTATGGGTAAACTCAAGAGGAATCCTACCTCTCGCTGTGCAGGGTCAACATACAGGGGAATGGCACTGCCCAAAGAGTAGGCAAGGTGGATTTGTATCGGGTCCGTGGGTGTTGTTATGGCAGAAGCCAGCACGGTTTGCACCAGGCTTAGGGGTATCAGGTATGGCGGGATCCTACCCATGGCTAAGCTGTCCATGGAGGAACTTACTTCTCGGAGCATGTCGGTCATTAATGCCGTGACCAACTGTGTCTGGGCAAAGTCATTCTGGAAAACTGTGAACAGCTGTTTCATGGAGCTCACAGTTTGATTCAACATGACGCTATGAGTGTTGAGGATTGTCACGGTTCCTCTCAGGGTCTTACCGATGGTTTTCAGGGATGCACTTTGTGTGTTGAGTTGTTCTTTTAACTGTGGAAGTTCCGTCTGAATTTTGGCTACATGCCGTCGCACCGTGGCTATGTTAACGGCGTTGACACTTGACATGCCAATGTTGAACAGCGTGCCTACGGCGGCAGCAGCTCCGAGCAACGCTCCCAGGAACCGCTTGGAACGTTTGTTGTGTCCTCCCAATTCAGCTTGGGTGACGGTCATCTTCTCTAGTTGGTTCAGCATGTGCTCGACATCGGCTTCGGCGTGGTTGAGGGTGGTTTCTGTCCATCGGGCGTCTGCCCTGCTGTACTGGGCTACCGCTCTTGGGTAGTGCGCACGGTAGACATTTCGAGGGTCGAGTCGCACGTACACTTTCTGCGTGTGCGTTCGGCAATTGGTAATCAGCAGTCCAGGTTGATCCCTCAATACAATGCCCGAGGCCGGTCCTGGTGAAATGACCTCGGCTGGCGGCTAGCCTCTGGTCGACTGAAAGCACATGATGGCAATCCACAGCAGCATTCTGTTACAGGCAAGAGAGAGAGGTATGGAGGAAAAGGGGAAAGAGAGAAGGCACAGGTCAGCGAGGTTTGTCCCAGGTTGTGTGGGACATCTTTTCGCTGCGATGACGGCGGTTGAGTTTTAGTTTTCATTGGCCCCTTCCTGTCTGTCCCTACTAGGGGCCACGTGTCTTTTAATCTGATTGCGGTGGACCCATTTGAGAACTGGTTCTCTTGGTCCCCGTTTTAGCTGGATTTGGTATGCAACGGGGGAGAGTTTGGATGTTGATTGGATGTTGACTAATGTGAAGTTTAGCTTGTACCCCTAGACATCTCCAGATCTTTTGCATGATCTTGGCAGTGAAGTGGGTACCTCTGTCTGAGTTGACTCTTAGTGGCAATCCGAACCGGGAGAAGATGTGGTTCATCAGGAGATATGCCGTTGTCTGGGCAGTGTTGTTAGGTGGTGGCAAACACTCTACCCACTTGGTAAACTGACACACCACCGTGAGAAAGTACTTGTTGCCTCTTGTTGACCTGGGCAGAGGTCCTACCCAGTCAATTTGGTGGTCTGACCATTGGAACGTGATTCCTCTGCGTTGCAGTGGGGCTCTGTGATTTGGGTTTGATGGTTGGAATTGACAGCAGACCAAGCATTCGCTCACATACTCTGCCACATCTTGTTGCATGCCTGGCCAGTATGCCACCTGTCTAAGTGTCTCATACGTGGCTTTGGTACCGTGGTGTCCAGCATAGGGTGTGTTGTGGGCATACATTAGCATTACCCCCCTTTGGCAAAGTGGCACCACGAGTCTAGGCGACGAGTACCCCTGCACCTGCCTTCAGGATGCCCTCGTGGTTGTAGGAGCATCCGTCGACGTAAGCCATGGGCATGCCGTTGCACACATTGTTGTCAAAGTACCTGTGACAGGTCAGTGGTGGCTGTTGGGGCTCTGGTGTGTTCAGCATCGCAGCAGGTGAGTTGTCAGAGCAGTTTTGACTTGCAGCCAGGCCGTTTCCCAACGCCGACTTGTGATTTTGTGCATATCGGGCCTCGACATCACGTCCTTGGAGAGCCATTAACCACGTGGCTATGCGTGCATTGGTTACTACGCCATCTCGGATGCGTTGGCTGTTGAGGAACATTACGGGCTGGTGGCAAGTGTCTATTATGACTTTCTGTGCTCCAATGTAGCTGGAGAAACGCTGTATGGCCCATACTGTACAGAGCAACGCTTTTTCGCAGTCTGAGAATTTACATTCTGGAGGGAGAAGTGTCTTGCTGGCATATGCGACCACCTTCTTATCTTGGTCGTGCCATTGGTATAGGCCAGCACTGAGACATTGGTCAGAAAATCCAGCTTCCAGGTAGAATTCTTTTTGAGGATCGGGGTATGCGAGACAGGGAGCTGCGCATAAATGTCTTTTTAGTTCCACCATGGCGTGTTCTTGACGTGAGAAGCTTCCTAGACCGCCAACCAGACACCGTCAAGATGGACTACCAGCAATTGCAGCAAGCTCTGATTCGTGAATTCTCCGATCCAGAATCAGACCAAGGTATCATAGCGGCAATGGACCTGAAACAAGCCCGGCTCGAAACGCCACAAGCGTATTACGGCCGCCTCCGTCAAGCCTACTTCGGATCACGCAATGAGCCAGGCATGGAAGAGGACTGGAATTTCAAGACCCTGTTTCTGCGGAATCTCCACCCTACCCTCTCCCATCATCTGGGAGTCTTGGCTGAGCCAAGGACTATGTCAATTCAACAATTGCGTGACTTGGCTCACAAAGCATACACCAAACAAAGAACTATCTCTGAAAAGACTGTGAGAAACCCCACAATCTGCCCCGTCTCTGAGCACCGCTCAGAGCTGCCCCTAGAGGGCGCACAGCACCCCACTTACAAACCTGTCAACAGAGAGTCAAGACCGTTTCAGGCCAACAGAGGTCAGCGCGGTCGTGGGGGTGCTCGCCCAAGGCAACAGAACGACCACTCTAGGCAATTCTGGCCTCGCCCCTCCCACAACCAAACGGGAGGGGGCACCTGGGAAGCCGGCCGGCAACCCAGAAGGAGCCGACCTCCATCTCCCCGAACACTAAGCCCAGAGAGCCGGTCGAAGGACCCCTCTTGACGTGACACTGATAAGCTGCGGTTGGAGCCAAAATCCAACAAAAACAACACAGCCACGGTTGAAGCTGCAGAACTTCTGAGCGTGCTGAGAGAGTTTCTTCAAAAGAAACCTCGCAAGGAAGACAAGGATAAACCAGACACCGCATGACTAAACCTTAGGCCTGAAGCCAACTCCACTCCCAACGTTCCTCCCACTGACAGCCCCACAGACACTGTCAAACCACAGACTATGGAACTTGCTGTTACCTCACAAAGTGACAGCTCCACTCACTCCCTCCAACCGACAGCCCCCCAGAACACTGGTTGTCAGCCACAGACTAGTGAATTCATTGTTGCATCACCAACTGACAACACCCCTCACTCACTCCGGCTGACAACCGCACTTCCTGAACAAAACGCTGCACTTCCTGAACAAAACTGCAGCAGCACTCACACAAAGGTACCAGACAGTGCTGTCTTGTTGATCTGCACCCACAACGAGCCACACGAAACATACCCGCACTGTTTATCGATCAACACGCAAGACCCCACACCAAAACTCCTGGGGAACCTGATCGAAAAAGGAGTGGCACGCAAACTCTACCTAACAATCACTTTGGAAAAGGAGGTGAGACTCGAAGCGCTTGTGGACACCGGCTCCGATCTCACGCTCATATCGACTGAACTCTTTGAAAAACTTAAATTTGAAGCTCAAAAACAGAATCGAACTCTTAACTTCCACACTTGTGAGCTGAATGTGCAGTCATACAGCCAAAATGACATCCAACTAAGAAACGTAGCTCCCATTCACCTGGCAATCGGTCCTATGAGCCTAGTACACCCTGTCTACGTTTCTCCAATGAACATTTATCCATTTCTCATAGGCAAGGACCTGCTGGATCGATTCGAGCCGTTACTGGACTTCAAACACCTGCAAGTTTGGGGTCAAGTGCGTGAACCCCTCCCCCTCCAGCCACGCATATCTGCTCAGCCAGACTGTCAGGTCACAGGGTTCACTGTACGGCTCAACATGCGACGTGGCCAAACCTTAAACGACACGCTGGCTTTCTTCCAACCTTCACTCGAATGTGAAGACCTCGGACTCACACTCGAAGCCACACCCCTCACAGAAGTGTCATCTCGGGTAGTCTACATTCTGTTCAACAACTGCACAGCAACGGACATCAACATCCCCAGATCCTACAGGCTAGGATGGCTAGTGAGCCACGATTTTCATGACTTTGAACTTGTATTACCCGTCATCGGGCCCATCCCACCTGCACTGATACCTGAAGGGCACACTGACAACACAGTGTTCACAGTACCCTTCCAACTCATTGCCATCACATCTGTCATGTCAGTAGCCAAAGACCAAGTGTGCAGAACTGTGCTGACAGAGGACCAACACCTCGCGGTGTACACAGTCTCCCACCAGCCTGTCAGTGAGACTAATGCACCTGCTACACCTTTAAAAATCAACCAGACCGATGACACACTGACAGAGGAGCCATTTCAAGGCTTTGAATCTCAAGTGCAGCAAATTCTACAAGGTGCTGACCGCCAAAGACTAAGACTAGTCCTTTATAAGTTCAAAGACTCCTTTGCCAAAGACTCGTTAGACTGTGGCCTTACCCACCTCCACATGGTGCGCATCCCCACGCATCCCGAGGCTCCTCCCACTTTCGTCAAGCAGTACAAAATTCCCATTGCCTCGCACGAACCAGTGCAGGAAATCATCGAATCCATGCTTGAGAAAGGTGTCATCCGTCCATGTAACAGCACCTACTCTGCCCCCATCTGGCCCGTTCTCAAACCGAATGGAAAATGGCGGCCCACCATTGACTATCAAAAGCTGAATCAACAGGTGCCATTATCACGGTGGCCCATGACACAGCTAGAACAGGAAATACCCCGAATCAGAGGAGCCACCATCTTCTCTACACTCGATGTGGCCTCTGGATTCTGGACCATTCCAGTGCACCCAGAAGACCAACACAAGCTGGCATTCACATTTGGCAACCGACAGTTCACCTTCAACAGATGCCCGTTCGGGTATGCCAACTCACCAGCTGAGTTCAACATCTTCCTGAACAAGGCCTACCCAGACGCCAGAATGAGAGGTAACCTGATATATGTAGACGATGTTCTCATGAAGAGCACGACGGTGGCCGACCACCTGAAAGAAATAGACTATGTTTTGAACCAGTTATCCACTGCCGGCGCCAAAATAGCCCTCCACAAGGGACAGTGGTGTCGTACCAAGGTTAACTACGCGGGCCTGCTCATCAGACCCCATGGCATCGAACCACAATCAAACCGTATCCATGCCATTCAAAACATCAAGCCTCCCACTAACGTCTCTGAACTGCGAAGTTTTCTAGGGGTATGCAATTACTCTCGACAGTTCATCGAAAACTATTCAGACATCGCCAGTATAGCTCGTAGCTCGTCGTCCTCCTCCGCCAAGCGTGCCTGTGCCACTAAGTTGTGAGCTAGGCTTCCGATTATCCGGCTCCATTCCTTTGAGCTGTAGGTCTACGTGGGGTCGTTGGACATTAGCTGGTCTACGTCGGTGTCCAGTTCCTGTCGGGTCAGGGGTTTTGGGTCCTTGGGCAGACAGCCGGTTGTCATGGCTCTTAACCAAGCATCCAGATTGCTCCAATGGGCCGCTGGACTGGAAGCGCGTGACATTCTGGCTCACTGGGGGCGAGAGAAACACAACACACACAAAAAGGGCCAATGCAAGCTTTTATTTTGTTTTTGAGACTAACGAGCCGTAGTACGGTCGTGCCGTCTATAGAAATTTTGGCTAACTGCCGTAGACAGTTAGGTGGGCCAATTTATGCGGGTCAACTTGGGACCCGAAAATAGAGGCTTCCTGGTTGTCACTCTTATTGTTTAACTTCCTTGGGGTCTCTTGGTGAACTGAAAGAAACAAATCACAACAGAACAAAACAAAACAAAGGAAAAGAAGATCGAGAGGGGAAAGCAAAATCAAAATATCGCAGTGAAAATAACACCAAAGTGAATTGACCTGCTCTGTAGCGTAACCTCTAAGAACTAAGAGGGTGTGTCTTAGGGGGAAAGAGGTAAACCAAACGCTTAGAAAATCTATCCGGGGGGATATCTAATATTCTGTGGCTTATCTTATGTGTCAGGGTTTTATCAAAATCAGTTTTTTTTTTTTTTTTTTTACCTGAGGTGAACTGAGGTCGAACCCAGCTGGACCCAGCAAGCGTGGTCAAACTTTCCGGTGCCGCCAAACACTTGACCGCCGTGACCTCGGGCTGTTCGTTGCTCTGGTCACGGTTACGCCCCCTCAAACAGCGTGACATGTAAACACAACCTGGTAATCTTCGAGGTATCAATCGGCCGACCGCACTGCAAAGGTGGGCGGGGCCCAGAACCCACCAGCGAACTGGCGTGGCGGTTTCGCCTTTGGTTTGTGCACCGTTCCCAACAATTGACTTGTGCGATGGCTTGATGGTTGACCCTACAAAGCACCAGATTGCTGATGTCACTTACTGCGTGCCGTAAACCGTGGCAGAGATAAAACAACTCGAGAGTCACCGCACGGTCAGTGTCGGCGACGCCAGTCAGCAGACTCGCCCACCGAGATCAACCAGGACTCACACAATCCACCACAGATGCTGAGGTTTTTACCTATACAACAAGCAAAATGGAATGAACAAGGGAGCTTAAAGTGAATTAAGATTTTCCTTTCTTAAACCAAATTGAGTAATTTAGGTATGTAAAACAGAAACTACAATAAACCTGAAGAGGGGTAAGGTAGTAATAAAATGACTTTGAAGAGAAAAACCAATTTACCTGGAAAGGAAAACTAAATTAGAAGATGAACGGCTTTTGCCAACTGATGATAGCACAACAATATGTTAGACAGGATGGTAGTTATTGAAAAATAACCTAACCCGATTGGAAGTTAGCAATAACTCAATGCAGGTGGAAGCCGGAAATGGGAGCGGTAGGCCGCTGTAGTGGGTTTTGGAGCCTCGAGGGGGCGCACTTCCTCTCTGTGGTTCACCTGGACTGTTTGACACAATTTAAAATTTCAATTAAAATCGGTTTAACTCAAATTCAAATGAGCCTGGGGGAAAATTGAAAGAGGATTAGACTGATTTCTTATAATAATCGTAACAACACTGAAGTCGTTCGTAATGATTCTAAAATAATCCTCGGGAAAAGCATAAATGAAAATGATTTCATACAGTTTAAGTTCAGTAGAAGGCTGATAGCTGGCTTGAGAAGGGTGTCTGCCACTAAGGTGGCGTCTTTCTTTTCAGGGGGGGGGGGGGCTACCAATGACTGAAATGTGAGAAATTTATAGTGAAGAAAAAAATAAATAAAAATAAGATAATTGTTTCAAATCAGCTCTAGATACACTGGGGAAGGAGAAACAAAGTTTTTGTAGAGGAATCAGAATGATTTCTAATAATAAATCACCATACTACTGAAGTTATTAGTACGATTATAAAAATAAAATAATAAAACAGAACAGAGTCATCGAGACCGATAGAAATAGTGAAGGGTAGAAAGAGTGAGTTGAGCAGAAAGGTGATAGCTGACCTGGAGGGGCGTCGCCGCGAGGGGACGTCTGTCTCTCTCCACGTGAGCTATCAGTGATTTGGACTGAGGAATTCTGTGACTCAAGCCCCTAATTCACTTCCGTGAATTGTGCTTAAAATAAAATGTCTCAGCCCAAAGGAGGATTGTTTTAACGAACTAGCAAGCTGTAAATGCATATATGTATTTAGGCAGCTTATTCAACAATCATCGCAGTAAATTTGGAGGAAAGCACAACCGTTCCGGAAGCAATGGGTAGCAGGTCCTACCTGCTATTGCCCACGCGGTGGCGGTTTCGCGCTCACGCGAGCCAAACTCACGAGCGTAGTAATTTGAAACTGACGACCGCCTGTTAAGGAAATCCAAAGTTTCCTTAAGCACAGATTTCTACACGACACAAGTATACACACATTTCACAAGTATACTTTACGAAGATCACGGCGGATCTCTTTGTGCTCGGTCTGCACAGAAAATGAAACGGGATTTTCACCGGGTAGCTAAGCGAGTTTTGAAACCCGAAATTATCGTTGCTATAACGACATAAAATAAAGATCTTTTACTGACGGGCGGATTCTCGCCCCCGCAGTACACAAAATATATATACCGGTAATACGCCTGAGTGAAGATTTCTTCGTTCAAACAGGACTTCGAACAATATTAACATGTACCACAGCCAAACAAAAGAAATGTTTTACTTTTCCTTAACCTGGGCCTTTTAAAATATTGTGACTGCAGTTTTCATCACATCCAGTAGTGTTAAAAAGAAATGCTTTAGACCTCTTTTTAGCACTGTTGGTGTGGCATATGGCTTTTTGCCTTGCTCAGTTTCTGAGTCGACTATAACGTTATACAATGCAGACGCACGTACGCAATATTAAACTCTCAAAAACACACATGAATATGAATCTGAATATTGGTCTCAAAATGAAGTTTGAAAATGCCTGCATCCTTCACCATATAAATGTAGCTACAATGACTTTTGTAGGGAAATTATTAACTCAAAGGGGGAATAATATTCATGAGATGATGAATATGCATTATCGTATACACAAATTAGATTATCCCAAATAGGGAATAGGTTAAACCTCACCGTATATGAATCATTAACACGATTGCTCGTATTAATTATTAATATAGGTCGGTAAAATCAGATCAATTATCAGGGTAAACTTTGATATGATTCAAATTTAGTTTATCATTCACTCGTTCGTTTACCAGCCTGTAAACATCAAAAATACCCTTCCTGTGGCCACCATAAATGATATTTTCGTGTAAGGCACTTTAGATATTTTAATATAAATCAAGTAGAGCTTTGTAACATAAGATCGGCATTTTCAGGGACTTCAAGTTTATAGAACAATGAGACAGATTCAATTCAAAAGATTATAGAGTATAATAAAACCAACTAAAGATTACACAAACTACTTAAATCACGCAGGAGTAAATATGCATAACAAAAACAAACAATTAACAAAGACAAAAGAACGATTGCAATACGAAATATTGGAGAGAGAAAGTTAGAGAGAGAGAAAGAGAGAGAGAGAGAGAGAGAGAAATCTTCTCAGGACAGAACAGTTCAAACAGTTACTTCAAAATGAGACCCAAAGGCTTTTTAGGAAATTCTAGACAACCTTAAAAAGCACTTAATTTAGATTGTACGTTACTTGCTTTTATGGTCCCTTTGGTGTAGCTGTGTTACAAAAGAAACATAGGTTGATGTCCGGAGTTTCGTTCGGACGGAGGTAGATGTTGCGATCTCCTCAGCTCGTACGACAGATGCTTAATCTTAAATTCGTTTCGTTCGTGAGTACACTGAACGAAGGAGAATTATCAAACTGAGGTAGATAAACGGAAAGAAAAACTTAGATTAAAACGAAAGTTAGAAAGCAAACGAAGAGCTCCGGTTGGAGTTCTTGTTGAAGGAGTGAACCCCTCTCTCTGGCGTAGGACTGCTAGCACCGAGAAGACATGGCGCTCCTGGTTTTGAAGGCGCTCGAGACACGCCTTTCGTACGCGTCTGATCCAATCGTTTGGGAGGAGGCGTGTCGACAAACCTTGTGGTTCGCGAAGTACACGCCTTCTGGGTCATGTGCATAGGAGATTACAAATTTAGTAATAATACACTTCTAAACTAGGATTAATAAAATATGCCTCATATTGCATTTTGGGTTAGTGATTCGATCTTATTCGATTTCTCTGATTCCAATCATACCACTCGCGGTATTCCTAGGGCTAGTAAAATGCAGATACATGATTTTTCGTGATTAAACTTATGTCAGACTGATCACATATCATAAAAGCTTACAGTTATATCAATTAGGTCACAAGGGAATCCTGAACACAACCAGAAAACATTTGTACATTTGAAACGTTACGTTTAACTACACGTGGTTCAGAATGATTGTCTCTTTGTGTGTGTGTGTGTGTGTGTGTGTATTCAGAGTTCGCCGCGTGGTCAGTCACGCGTTGGACTCCTGATCGTCTTCAGTTCCGTGTATGTGTGTGTGTCATTCGAATTTGATGAGTTTTAAGTCTGGATTACAATGACCAGTGTGGTTCGATTACACAAGGTTGTCTGTGTTTGTGAGGTGTCATGCCGAGGGGACACCACGAGATCTCCGGCCAGAGAGGCGCCCCTGTTGAGTCACATGTGGTAAGACAGAGGATCCTGTGATTACTTATCAGAGAAAAACGCCGCGGGGGCACTTCTGGCATCGGTAATTTAATTAAGTCCAAGCACCATTTGCTTCGTGTGTGAATCGGTAACTTAAAAAGTCCCATGACATCTGTTTTTGTCACAATCTGAAGAATGGAGTGTTTACTTAATTAGAATCTAGTTGATTAAAACCACATGATTGCGCTGATCATCTGATTATTGCTACAGGAGGGAAAAGTCTGCTTTCCGCGGGTGCAAAATACGAATGATACAAGCGTCGGTGTACAAAGTCAATTGCGCTGGGTGCAAGATAGGGCCCATACTGTTACTCAGATCAGGCCGAATATATTTTCACCCTGACTGTGTGGAACACTGTTGATGTGATTAGCTCCTTCAGGATGCTACTTGTGGAGAATGACGCTTTTAGCCTCTCTTCTCAGACTCTCTGTGAGTCCCTGGTGATTAAGCACTAAATGTGCCCCGGGCACCTGCCCTTGGGACTTTGGTGTGGATCCCAGCATGCACGGCGTTTTGCATAGTGTTCCCCTAGCGTAAGATATTACGCTGTACGAGAGAACCTCTCGTAAGAGAACGTACTCGGTTACTAACGTAACCTCGGTTCTCTCTAGAAGAGGGAACGAGTACTGCGTATCTTTGCCGTGCCTGCAACACGCTGGTTCGCTTCAGCGATGAAAACCAGATTGTATCAGCCATCGAGCTATATTTATAGGCCCAGACCACGCCCGTTTCGGCGGGACGTGACGCAGTGGGCGCGAAGCGCCCCCATTGGATCTGACGTCACATGGGGCCTCTCTCAATAGGCTGCTGCAGTTGCCGCAGGGCAGCCAATAGGCACGCAAGCCGTCTCGCCTATGTCTGCATTGCTGCTGCAACTAATGTAAAATTCATGAATGAAATAATGCCGTTGTGCGTCTTTCAGATATCAGAGCTTTGACAAGAGTGAAATGAACTAAGATAGACTACATCATACACATTTTATACAATATGAAATGTTTATGTAAATATTTATGGAAGAAAATTAATGACAAATGTTTTTGAAAAAAAAGCTTGTTGAATTGCACTACTTGAAAAAATATGCATTGCATTAGCCGTGCTTGCATTTTACTACATTGTATTTTTAGGGCTTGCATTTTTAAGGGCTAAAATTCAACATGGTTGTATATTTAAGCTGTGAATATTAAATAATCCATATTCACCTTTCAGATTTCACTTCCAAAAAATTAATTATGTTTAAAAATAAACTAAAAACAATTTTCAGTCAATTTTATTTCGCTTTACAAATTCGCTTCCACAAATGAAGTGGTTCAAATTCGACAGAAAATTCAATGTTTCACATCCGGGAACTGCAGGAATAGCAGTAGATTGCCGATGCATACTTTCTATCTGCTGTTAGTCGACCTCACCAGCAGGTGGTGCAAGCGTATGTTGACGAAGTCCAGAGCAACGACTAGAGAAAGTCATTCACATATTAAAACGGATTTGCAGAAATGGAGAAAGTGGTAAGTTAATGTGATGATTACCAGGGACAATATATATGCGAAAAATATGATAAAGACAAAAGCTGGGGTTCCCTATACAGAAAGAGTTTTTAAAAAATATGGTTTTAAGCAAGGTGCGATTTGCCAGGGGGGACGGCGATTTCCATTTGGTCTAAATATCCCTGCTTCTGCTGAATTATTTTTTATCCCCCCCTCCCTCCACAGTAATCAATGCTATACTTCACCAATAGACCATAGAAAATATATAAAATAAAGACATGCCGTTTAAACAACAAACAATAAAATCAGAACCAGCGCTTCTGCTCCTTTATTGAGAGATAACATGCAGTGCGTTTCAGTTACGATCCTGGTTCCAGTGGCCTTAATGCATACACGGCTTTTCAAAATGTCACAAAGCATTTTGGGATTGTTTTGAATGTAATATAGAAGTTTATAATTATGTATTTTGGCACACCACGCTGAGTGGCGCTACGCATTGTTCTAAAAGTATTATTCTGGTTGAGTACCAACTGTGCAGATCAAACGTTAAATCAGAGGTAAACACACATTTCTCAACAATATTTGGCCAACAAATAAAACGTATCAGTTACCTAACGTAACCTCGGTTCTCTCTAGAAGAGGGAACGAGTATTGCGTAAGTTTAGCTTACGCTACGGGAAAGATTTATCTTTTTGAGATATTGAAGCCAAAAAATGATCCTTAATTTTGTATCCATTGTCAACGCAGTGCAGCAGCTAGCAGACCTAGAGCAGGCTGTCTAGCGTGCTCTAGCGCGCCGGACACTGCCGTCGTTTCTGATGACGAGGCCAAGGAACAGGCCACAAAGGACTGCTGTTCCATCATGGCTTCGGACAGCGAGGAGTGCTCTGGTTCGCTTCGCTCCTCCACCTCCTCGATCCAGGAATCAGGCCGGACCCGGGCTGGAGTGGACGCTGAGCTGATGCGCCTCCTGTCTCAGGCTGTCGAACGACTCAGACTCGAGTGGTCGCCGCCGAAGGAGCCCGCACCAAACAGACTCTACGGCTGCTTTCTTCAGAGTCGCCGCTGTCAAGCGCCTGCAGCCAGGGCCGCCCCGTTTCTGCCTGAACTCCACACGGAACTGGCTAAGTCGTGGAATGCACCGTTCTCCACGACGCCGAGAGGGGATACTCTGCCATTCGCCCTGTGGAGGAGGCGGTCGCAGCGCACCTTTGTCCGCCCCCCGCGAGATGGCGCTCAAGGTCTGCCCTCCCGTCGAAAGCCTGCAGAGCCACATCCGCCCTTGTCGGCCGCGCATACACCACCGCCGGACAGGCCGCTTCCGCCCTGCATTCGATGGCTGTGCTTCAGATTCTACAGGCCAACCACCTCCGTGAATGGGACGAGAAGGGCCGGGATCCAGCTGCCATCACCGACTTGAGAAGCGCAACGGACCTTTCTCTCCGCGCTACCAAGACCGCAGCCCAAGCCATCGGAAGGTCTATGGTCGCGTTGACCGTCACAGAGAGGCACCTCTGGTTGACACTTGCTGACATGAGGGAATCTGAGCGCGCCACCTTCCTCAATGCGTTTCTTTCCCCTACTGGTCTCTTCGGCCCAGCGGTGAGTGGGATCGTCGACCGCTTCTCTGAGGTTCAAAAGACCACGCAGGCTATGAACCTTTTTCTGCCTCGACGCTCGAGTTCCTCTACAGGCCGCTCACGTGACCAGCCACCTGCACGAGCCACCACTCAGCGCCCATCGCAGCCTAGCCAGCCTTCGCAGCGACGTCAGGGCGGCCGCCCTAGGTCGCGCTCGGACAGCCGTCGCAGACCGCCACCGCCCAGAGGGCCTCGGCAAAGGATCGCGCTGAAGCCCGAGCACGCGAAGCCTTCCTAGCAACAGTAGAAGGAAGGAAAAGACGGTCGAGTCCCGCTGAGGCCGGACCGCCGTCAAAGCTCATTTCCCTGTCAGTCCCCTTCAAACAGGCTACTGCAGTGGTTCATTTAGCAGCCAACGAGCCGGTAACACTACCCTCTCGCCTGCACACAAACGCCGTTTTCACGGCGACCCAGAGAAATTGAAAAAGAGAATAATATCTGGTCCCGATCAGAACCCGGAGACCATTCGCCCCTTAGCTACACATATAAAAGCATGGGAGGCCATTCCAGGGGTTTCAGAATGGGTGCTGAGCACAATAAGGCAGGGCTATTCGCTACAGTTCACTTGACCGTCCTCCGCGCTTTCAAGCACGGACCGCGACAACTGTGAATGCGGAAGTAGCACATCTACTCCGCGCAGAAATAGCGAAGCTGCTGTGCAAAGGGGCCATAGAATTGGTACCGCCTTCTCTGAGCGAGTCAGGCTTTTACAGCCGCTATTTTCTCGTACCCAAGAAGGACGGAGCCCTCAGACCCATCTTAGATCCGAGACATTTGAACAAAGTGCTTATGAAAAGACCGTTCAAAATGCTTACGACCAGGTAAATCCTCGCGCACGTTCGCCCGAGGGACTGGTTTATCTCTCTCGATCTGAAAGATGCCTATTTCCAGATTCAGATAATACCCCGTCACAGGCCATTCTTGAGATTCGCCTTCGACGGTCAGGTATATCAATACACCGTCCTGCCGTTCGGCCTGTCTCTAGCACCCCGTACATTTACGAAGTGCATGGATGCGGCTCTCGCCCCCTTGAGAAATCAGGGTTTGCGAATCATGAACTATCTGGACGACTGGCTGATTTAAGCGGAATCAGAGATAGAACTGCTTTCTCACAGAACTGTGCTCCTCAGTCACCTGGAAAGCTTGGGTCTCACGGTCAACTGGACCAAGAGCTCATTACTGCCCAGTCAGTCAATTTCCTTCCTAGGAATAGAACTGGACTCTGTGGCCATGACGGCTCGTTTATCGACACAGCGCGCGCGCCGTGTTCGACATCTAGCCGCGTCTTTTCAGAAGGGCAGCTTCGTTCCTCTGAAGACATTCCAGAGGATGCTGGGCTGTATGGCCTCAGCTGCAGCAGTGCTTCAGCTGGGCTTACTGCGCATATGCTGGCTTCAACGCTTCAACGCTTCAACGCTGGCTGAACGCTCGAGTGTCTCACCGAGCTTGGGCCTCTGGCTGCGAACGAATCAAAGTGACTCAGACCTGCATCGCGGCTCTGCAGCCCTGGTTAGCAGCTGACTGGAATCAGCGGGGTGTGATAATGGGAGCTGTCTCATATGGAAAGGTCATCTCGACAGATGCGTCCAACTCGGGTTGGGGCGCTCTCTTCGAGGGCAGACCGGTCTTTGGCCAGTGGTCAGACCAGGAGAAGCTCCTTCACATAAACTGTCTGGAAATGATAGCGGTCGAGAACGTGTTGAAGCGCTTCCTCCCGTTCATACAGGAAAACCATGTTCTAGTCCATTCAGACAACATGTCAGTGGTGTCATACGTGAACCGTCAGGGCGGCGTCAGATCCAGGAACCTCTGCGATCTGACAGAGCGCCTCCTCACGTGGTCTCAGCATCACCTGCGCTCGCTGAGAGCTGCACATGTGCCAGGCCACCTGAACGACGGCCCAGACAAACTATCCAGGGACGACGTTCCCCCAGGGGAATGGTCCCTGCACCCCCAAACAATCCAGGAATTATGGCGCCTATTCGGCAAAGCGGAAGTCGACCTATTTGCATCGACAGACAACGCTCACTGCCCGATGTTCTTTTCAAATAGCGAGGACGCGCTGGCCCAAATCTGGCCCAGTCGGCCGCTGTATGCTTTCCCTCCGATCTCTCTGTTACCACAGTTAATCAAGAGGATCAGGGAAACGCGCCACTCGGTGCTCCTCATAGCCCCGCGCTGGGAAAATCAGATTTGGTTCCCGGATCTGACGCGGCTGTCACAAACAGCCCCGTGGCCGATTCCGGTGAGAACGGATCTCCTCTCTCAAGCTCGCGGCTCGATCTGGCATCCCCATCCAGAGCGTTGGTCTTGGCACGCATGGTTAATCAACGGGTACCCATTGCCCTGCCAGAAGGAGTGATGAACACGATTACGCAGTCTAGAGCGCCTTCTACTAGAAAGCTCTATGCGTCTAAATGGTCTGTGTTCTCTAAATGGTGCACCGACCAAAACCTGGACCCATGGACATGTGGGGTTTCGCGGCTGCTCAGTTTCCTACAAGAGCTGTTGGATAAGGGAAGGTCCCCATCCACGCTTAAAGTCTACGTGGCGGCCGTTGCAGCGTTCGCAGAGTCGACGCGCGGCCGGTCACTAGGGAAAGACGAGCTTGTCATCCGCTTCCTTACAGGAGCCAGAAGGATGAACCCTCCGCGCCCCCCATCGGTTCCTATGTGGGATCTTTCGTTTGTCCTCGAGGCCCTGAAAGCTTTTCCCTTTGAACCACTAGATTCCGTGGAATTAAAGTACCTGTCACTCAAAACCGTTTTCCTGACAGCTCTGTCATCAGTAAAACGTGTGGGGGACTTACACGCGCTGTCTGTCAGCGCTGCGTGTCTTGAGTTCGGGCCAAATGACTCAAAAGTCATCCTCAAACCTAGACACGGCTTTGTTCCTAAAGTGATTGGCACTCCTTTCAGAGCGCAGGTCATTTATCTATCGGCTCTGCAATCATCCGATAATGAGAGCGACGTTAATCTCCTCTGCCCAGTCAGGGCGCTGAGGGTTTACACTGCGCGCTCCGCCCCTTTCAGGCGCTCGGAGCAGCTTTTCGTTTCGTTTGGTGGGCGCACCAAGGGTCTCGCCGCCTCGAAACAAAGCTTATCCAGATGGATTGTGGACGCTATAGCAGCCGCTTATGTGTCGAAAGGTCTGTAATGCCCCTTGGGCATCAGGGCTCATTCCACTTGAGGCATGGCCTCGTCGTGGGCATGGTCCAGCAGAATTTCTATTCACGACATATGTGTGGCGGCGGGTTGGGCCTCCCCGTCCACCTTTGTCAGGTTTTATAACCTAGAAGTTCCCGCTCTGCAGGCAAAACTTCTGTCAGTTTAAGTGAGATGTACGTTCTGTCCAGTTATGTTCGTGCGCAGGCTACTCTCACGCGTCCTAGCTCTTCTGGTTGGGCTGCACTATGGGTATGTGCTATATGCTTATGGAGACCGGCGGCGCCGCTCTGTATTCCCTATGAGTGCTTATGTACAAGTGCTGGCCCGCGTTGCTGGCCGCCTTATCTGGGCTTTTCCCACTTATCTGGGTTCCCCGGGAAACCTGGGACTTATGAGTGGATGCTTGGCGCGCACGGCTTTGACAAAGGGTTCCCGTAGCGTAAGCTAAAATTACGCAATACGAGATAACCTCTCGTAAGAGAACGTATCGGTTACCTAACGTAACCTCGGTTCTCTCTAGAAGAGGGAACGAGTATTGCGTAACCTGCCGTGCTCGCGCCACGAGCATTTTTCACTTCAGTCGATGAAAACTAGAGAAAACAGCTACGAGCCACGAGCTCTGCTTATATACGCTAAGCCACGCCCATATTGGCGGGCTAGGACGCTGTGAAGGCGCGAGCGCCCTTCATTGGACGTGACGTCACGTCAGGCACAGTGGTAGGCTGCTGCAGTTCCCGCAGGACAGCCTATGAGCACGCTAGACAGCCTGCTCTAGGTCTGCTAGCTGCTGCACTGCGTTGACAATGGATACAAAATTAAGGATCATTTTTTGGCTTCAATATCTCAAAAAGATTAATCTTTCCCGTAGCGTAAGCTAAACTTACGCAATACGAGAGAACCTCTCGTAAGAGAACTTACGCAATATGAGAGAACCTCTCGTAAGAGAACACCAGTGTTTCGCTACTTACCTGTGTTGTCTCCTCCTTTATTATTACAGTAATTTATGTGTGTGAAGTGTTTTGTCATTTTTAGTGCATTTTGGTAATGAAATTTACTGCTGTGCCAAGCTGAAAGTTGGTAACGAAAACTTTGTGAATAGTTTTCAAAAAGTGACCTAAGTTACACATTTCTCAATATTACTTATCGACCTAAGTAATGAGAAATGTTTCGCTCAAAAAAAAGATTCATTGGATGAACTCAATTAAGTTGTTGGCAGGATTTCCATCCAATAAATATATGTAGCCCCAACTCAAACTGAGTACATCCATTCAACAGAATCTAAATTAGTTAACCTAACTAATTTGTATCAAATAGATGCAAAAGAATATAAACGAGTGACTCGATTAACTTATTTTTATCAAATACTTATTACTAACCAGACTGACTTTATTTCTGTCAGACGTCTACAAAAGTTTTATTGAGAATTAACAGGGGTTTAACTCTATGTTTTCCATTTAAAGTTACCATAACAGTGATTAGTGTTTCCATTAGTTGGGCTCTTAACTCTTATTATATCTATTGTCTTTTCTGGCTGCTGTGACAGTGTGTTTGTTAAACACATTTGGAGCAGCAAAGTAAGCTAAAGTGAAATAAGATCAGCTGATGATGGTTACCTGTTGATGGATTTATAATCATTATGAAACAGAATGATTTACTGAGGTTTTAATAATCTAACC
Organism: Gila orcuttii; assembly: GCA_026230005.1. NCBI lineage: Eukaryota > Metazoa > Chordata > Actinopteri > Cypriniformes > Leuciscidae > Gila > Gila orcuttii. The sequence goes on along the minus strand of JAPDVR010000013.1, from coordinate 18,022,400 downwards.
ATTATGTTGTCACGTTTTTTTTTTCACAACACATACCTTGTATTACTGCAGCATGAGATCAAGCAATATTATAACAATAAGTTAGAAGACTTTAACGAATATGAGCACAAAAAAGTCTCTTTATGATGACACACACAGACATCAACTATCAGCGTATGAATCTCAACAATGGTGACAATCAAAAGTACTTTGCTGCAATGCATGCTGGGTACCACCATAGTACAAAACTCCCAGCATGCATTGCAACATGAATAAATTATGCACCTGAACTGTCCTATAATTTTGTTTGATTCTAAATATTTGCTTTTATTTTTTGCTGTTGTATTTGTTGTGAATTAGTAGCTTTTCAGTGATGTTCTGAATTAATCTGTTTATCTATATATTTTTGATTGTCACCATTGTTGAGATTCATACGCTGATTGTTGATGTCTGTGTGTGTCATCATAAACTGACTTTTTTGTGCTCATGTTCGTTAAAGTCTTCAAACTTATTGTTATAATAATGCTTGATCTCATGCTGCAGTAACACAAGGTTTGTTGTGAAAAAAACATAATTGTTAGATCAAAATACCTCAGTGAATCAGTCTGTTTCATGATGATTATAAAACCATCAACCGTTAACCATCATCAGCTGATCTCATTTCACTTTAGCTTTCTTTGCTGCTCCAAATGTGTCTAACAAACACACTGTCACAGCAGCCAACAAAGACAATAGATATAATAAGAGTTAAGAGCCCAACTAATGGAAACATTGATCACTGTTATGGTGACTTCAAATGGAAAACATAGAGTTGAACCCCTGTTAATTCTCAATAAAACTTTTGTAGACGTCTGACAGACATAAAGTCAGTCTGGTTAGTAATAAGTATTTGATAAAAATAAGCTAGCCCCACTCGTTTATATTATTTTGCATCTATTTGATACAAATGAGTTAGGCTAACTGATTTACATTCTGTTGAATGGATGTACTCAGTTTGAGTTGGGCTACATATATTTATTGGATGGAAATCCTGCCCACAACTTAATTGAGTTCATCCAATTAATAATTTTTTTGAGTGGAGCTATTAATAAATTTTTAGTTTAACCAATTAAATATATATACACATATGATATTAAATAGATATATTTAAATAAAGCAAATTAGATTTAAATGTGTCACCTCTAAGAAGGGCTTGAATCATTTTTTTGAGATGACAAAAATGAAAGAAAAAAACCTAATAAAGCAGCACAAAATAATGGAACTACTCACCCATTATTTTAATTAAAATATACAGCAAATTGAGGTTCTGTCTCTACTCTGTGTTAGTGAATCATTTAAATACTAATTTGTCTTTTGTTTCATGTAAGTACATTATGTAATAATTTCATTTGACTCTATGGATAACAATTTTATATTATGCTTTGGTGTGTTGTGTGAAATAGGGGTGTTATACTCCAGTCTCGGGATAATACCCTAGTGCCACCATGCAGAGGACTCTCTCTCTCACAATATTAGTCACACCTGTTTTCTATCTGCTAATCACCTCAGTGTGCTCAGTGTGAACTTTTGTTTGCCATAGGTAACAACTCTGAGTGGTTTTCCCCTGTGCAATTTCCCTTTTGTGTATGATCTTGCTTGTCTACCCTTCTGCAATTTTGCCTCATAGTTTCTTTGGACTGAGTATTCGTGTTTTGACCCTGCCTGGTTTACTATGGTGACTTCCACACTGTTATTGCCATTTACCATTGTGTGTTTAATAAAAGCTCTGCAAATGGATAGGAACATGCATTTGCCTGGCGTCCTGCAACCAGAATCCGACCAAACAATTAGATATTGGATTTCGCCGATAACAATAATTAAGATGTAAAATCTGTCTGATAACCATTTTATCAGTCGATAGTTTCTAAAACTAATAAACTAAATGAAAATTAGTGCAGAAAAATATTATAAAATTAACAATAATGTTTAACAATGGTAATGTTTTGATGCTGTTACTGTATATTTTAGAACCAAAGATTTCCAACTGAACCCTCTGGTGCTTACCACGGAATAACAGTCGGTTTTTCCAGATAACTGTTATTTACTTAAAAAAACTATTGGTCCCAATAAATCAGTAAAACCAATATCAGTTGGCCTCTACAAACAACAAACCCAATAAGTACATGCCTTTTTAATATGCGTTACTGTGAATATTTAGCACAACAGCATTTCTGGAGGACCTAGCCATGCTTTCCATAAGAATTTCTGAGTATTTTGAGTACTGGAAAATTTGTAAAACTTCTTGTTGTCAAGCAGCTGTTGTGACAGTGTGTTTAAAGTTCTTTAAATAGTTCTGTATTATGTCACTTCTTATTGTATACCTTTATTCTCTTCTCTTTAGTCTTAACAGGAAACCAAACAGAATCGGAATCAGACTCTGTTGAGGAGAGAATCCTTAACCAGATAGAGGAGCAGAAGAAAAAGTGTGTCTCATTTTACTACTAAATTATCTGTAATTCACTCTGCAAACCTTATGTGATCTGACAGTCTACAAGTAAAAGTTTAAAAAGTGTTTTATTAATTTTTTTGAGTGTTATGATCTTTATGAAATATGTATTTTTTTTCTTTATAGTTACAAGACAACATCTGGATGTTTAAAAGGGTTGAGGACAGAGATTGAACATCTACAGTTGTTGCGTGAAAAGTCGAAAGTGAAACTCCAAAGGGACTTTGAAAATTGGTGGATCCAGGAGGGTGCTAGACTACAGGTTTTATTGTTCAAAATATATAGCAGCATGCTCTGTTACTCCTTGATATTTTGATAGTTAGTAACTTTACAGTTCAGTCCAGATTTCTCTGCAATGCAATGATTAAAAATATGTCACTAGCTCAATTTGCTGGGTGATTACATGTGACAGTTTGTGGTCATTCTTCACTTTGACTGTTATGTGGTCTAAGTTGTACAGTCCTTGACTAGTGTGAATGTGCTTTGTCTCTGTCAAGTCCAAGCAATATTTATTTTAACAAACTTCCAAAGAATAGAAACCATCAGGGGCGTGTAGTCCACATAAGCTGTGAGTGCTTTGATCCAAGCCATTCGTGAACTTGCTAATTAGTATTATTAACACTATAAATTCCCTTGTTTGAGGTGTACCATGAGGCTTACATGATGATGAAATTGCGGTAGCGTCTGTTTTTTTTGTTAAAAAAAAAGAACTTTCAGGATTTACTTAAGACACGCATTGAAAAATTAGCGCTGAAAAGGTGTGGGCACAATTATTTTTGCGGCTGACCTTACTGTATATGCATATAGGAGTTTCCCTTTCAGACTTAGAATATCAAAATCGACTACTGGCGGTAGATCCTTTTCCTATTTAGCACCAACACTTTAGAACAGTCTTCCTAACATTGTCCGGGAAGCAGACACACTCTGTCAGTTCAAATCTAGACTAAAAACACATCTCTAACCCTTTGACATAGCATACACATAACACATTATAGACTTCTATAATTCAATGTTAGGCTGCATAGATAAGGTCAGCCGGAACCGGGAACACTTCCCATAAATCCTGATGTACTTCTTACATCATAAGAAGGATGGCGTCCAGGCCGTATCCGGATCTTATAAAGGACCTGCGCCTGGACACAACGACGACGCAGTCCTGAAGTGTCAACTAGTCTCTCCACTGTGAAGGCCTCCTTCCATTTACCTCTGTACAGATAAAAGGTTGTCGGGATAATACCGCTTCACGTGGCTACGCGGAAGCGATAAACAATTCTGTATTATACATTTTTTAAGGCTTGTACCTTGGAACCTATTTCATGGTTTGCGTTCTCGAGCCACCAGGCACTGTTTTGTGCAAATGAGCGCCCGAATCGCATTAAGGGTTTTCTGTTAAAACGGTGTCGTGTTAGCGCCCCCTAAGTTAATAACTAATGATCATTGCGACAGAAGTGAATCAATCAAAATTAATTTTAGCTAGACAATAACTTTATTCTAGAGCTGCTGTAAAGCCAAAACAATCTCTGTTACTTTAATTTCCTATTATCACTGTAAAGCTGCTTTGAAACTATCTATATTGTTAAAAGGGCTATATACATAAATGAAGGTGACTTGACTTGACTTAAAATTTATGGGAGGAGAGTATTTAAATGAATCATGCAATATGATTTACTAAAGTTTGCGCTAGTCAATTTACTTGTATTTACGCCATTATTTACTACCCAAAAAAAGCATGTCTTAAACCAGATGCTAATTTGTGCTGCTCTTGGTAGATTGCGTTGGTCATTATGGAAATGATCCGGCTGCATCTGTGTTCTTTAATTTGTGCGTCATCAGTAGATCACGCACAGATTGTTTGGACTCCCATAGGGAGTCGGAGACCCGGATCAACGGTCCCACCTCCTTCACTGGACACTGGTCCTGGAAATGACCTGAGTCCCCACATCTCCAGCAGGCCGGCCCATACCTTCCTGCCTCCCTGGCGGCAGAAAGTTGACTATGTTGTTCAGGGAGCGGCCGACTCATTGAAGGATTGCCCGTTTGGGATCGTCATAGGCCAGGAGGTTCTCTACAGGTAGCTGTTGTGCCTCTACCTGTGCCTCCCCAGACAGCAACGGAATCAGGTGCACCAGCCAGTGTCCGACCACCCACATGCCTCTGCTGTCTTCTCGGAGAGGTCCACAAATCCCTCCAAGTCATCTTGTCGACCGATCTTCACCAGCGGCATGTGGGCGATGGTGGGGGCTGCGTCCTGGGCGACCTCCCAGCCAAGCAATCTCCGAATGACCCGCCGGGCTTTTTCCTGCTTTTAGACCAGCATGCGGGAGCAATCTTCCTGCTCAATCCTGAGGTCCATCAGCGCAAGTTGAGTCTGGTGAAGACCGGCAATTGACTTGACAAGCTCCGCAATTGGTGTTGGTTGAGCTGGCTGCATGGTGGCGTGCTGAATTCTTTGTCGTGGGTTTTGGGCACTAGTGTAAACAGTAACAATAAAAGGACGAAGAAGTCAGTGAAAGGGAAACAATGTAAGGGTCAATTTAGCTCAAAGGGAATTATTAATTAATTTATAGGGAATTTTGAAAGAATCACTTTTTTTTTACGGCCGAACAAATGACTCGTCCAGCGTTCATTTGAACGGGACATAACTATCAGCTCTGCATCAGATATAAATATCCAAACTATAGTGAAAACACTATTTATTAGCAAGGTAACTTAGATCAGCAGTTTAAGACATTAAATTTGTAAGCACATAACACAAGAACACTTGTCTTTAAAATACAAACAAGACTTTATTGATTATTCTAACACATAAAACTAATATCTAACACAAACACACGCACACACACAAAAGAAAGTGAGGAAAGAATGAGTTTTAAGGGTGAGATGATGAAATCCCAAGTTTCTTGAAATATATGCACTTATAAGACTTGACCTGAACAAACCATCAATTTAACCCTTCTATCGTTTCTTAGGCGGGTTATTAAATTTTATATCAAAGTACCAGTTCAGCTAAAAGTACAGAGGCTACTTCCGTTTGTCTTTGTTCCTTTGGGGAATCTGTTGTCGGTGTAAAAGGGTGTTTTCCCCGTTTCGTTGATTGGCTGCCGGTCTCGTTGTCTGGGTTGATATCTTGGGCGGCCAATCACGTGGTGTGTTGGCTGATGGATGGAAAGTATTTGAAGTTGAAAGCTGGCTTTGCTGTTGATTCGTTGACCTAAAACTTTGCAGCAAAACTTAACTTATAACCAAGACTCAACGGAACTCAGTCATCAGTTTGCTCAGACTGAATGGAGCCCACTTCATTTATGGTCCTAGATTGTTGATTTGTGGTCTAGAGTGTGGAGTTGAGGTTTTTGTGTGGAGTAATGTTTGACTGAATCATCTGGAAGATTAATTTGTGTTTGGTTCGCCCTCAAATCCTACATCAGGGTGGCGAAAAGTGTTTAATTAGTGTCCAAAATAAACATCTCGGTTACATATGGTAACCCTCAGGGAACGGAAACGTACGTTGTGACCGACTGATAGGAATCTCGCTAGAGAGGCCAATCTACTTTGAGTGAAACTAAACAAGCCAATGCACATTAGCGTGCAATCATTTGCATCAGCTGCGCAGCCTCGCAGCTCGGGTATATAACGAGCAGAAGATGCGAATGCACTTCAGTTTTTTGCTGAGGAGCCAAGCCTGATAAGCTGGCTGCCTCAGCAGATGGCAGCAGATGTGGCGATGGGACATACCTCTCCGTTCCCTCCCTCAGGGAACGAGGGTTACCATATGTAACCTAGACGTTCCCTTATCGGTCGGTCACTCTCGATGTATGTTGTGACCGACTGATAGGAATCCCAACCAAAGCGCCACAGCTGCTGCACCCCATCCAGCACCCTGTGCAAGCCTCTACCCCTTCTTGCCTGGAAGGATGAAAGGAGGAGGCTTACACAGAGTTAATCTGTCACTGTTGTTCCGTGATAACCCATACAGTGAGACATTGGATAACACTGGGAAAGCGTGCCCTTTCTGTTTAGGAAGGAGAATGCTGCGGAAGCCACTTTCTTCAAGGAGTTATGTGGAAAATACATATGGACTTGCCCAAAGGTTGTACTACATATGAATAATGGGTGACTTAGCACAAGGGAAAGACACAGGCTTCTGATAGGAGCAGACGTGGAGAATATACACATATGGGATCCCCGTAGGGTCACACATATGGGACCCAGCCTAGACCTGGATTCAGCTGATAAAGGCCTGGCACGGGACCCTCCACCATGTCCAGGCCGAGGGTGTTGGAGGACTCGACAGGTTTTTCACTCTGGAGTTATAAGGGTGCACAGTAGGGTGCAGCAAGCCGACAGAGCCGGTCCTCTCTGTGCTTCTACCTGTTTAGGGTGAGAACACGGGAGGAGACCGGGTTTACACGTAGGCAATAATATCTAGCAAACGTGTTAGGTGTTGCCCAGCCCGCAGCTAAGGTGAGCCAAGGTGATGGCATCCACTATCCCTTCTGCTGGCCTCTGTAACAGACAAAGAGCTGATCTGAGGTCCTGAGACTTTGAGTTCTGTCCACGTATAAATGCAGAGCGCAAACGGGACAGTGCAAAGTCAGGGCTGGATCTGCCTCCTCCAGGGGCAGCACTTGCAGGTTCACTACCTGGTCCCTGAAGGGTGTGGTAGGAACCTTGGGCACATAGCCAGGCCGGGGTTCTCCACACCAAGTGGAGTAAGGGCACAGTTGCATTGCAACGGCCTGCTCCACTGGCGGGATACGCGTGTATCCCTTAGCTGCCCCGCCATGAGGGAGGAGGAGCCACCGGAACAGTTTCTGGCAGTGAAAGGTGCCGTCCACGTCCCCGTGAGCTCCTCATGCACCTCCGGGAAGAAAGGCACTGGGGTGGTTTGCTGAGAACCAGCGCGCGCCACCCCGAGATACCAATCATCCAGGCTCAAAGGCATTCCACACAAGCCCGATCCTGTTGGCGGCCCGGGAAAGCATGGCCATCATCTCTGGGTCCAACTCGGGCATTGCTGGCACACCCGAAGGAGGTGTCTGACCCACCCTCCGATGCAGCAAACAACATCTGGTCGTCGAGGGGAGCACCAAAGGAAATGACTGGTACTCACCTCGAGGATGGTCCAGCACGTTCGGTTGGTAACTCAACTGGCTGCGGAGCGTGAGAGGGATGAGGGTTCCTAGGGGGTTGGTTCCCCGAAGGAAGCGCACTCACCGTGATCCTCAGGTCTCCCACGTCACTGCCCTAAGCAACCCTCTGGGGAGGGTTGGAACGAGGCAGAGGCACGGGGACTCCGTCTATTTGCAGGAATGAGAGTCTTGACCGCAGCTCCGAAATGGTCATCTTCCCACAATGGGTACATGACTCATCCACGAACGCTGCCTCAGCGTGGTCGAGGCCCAGACACATGAGGCAGCCATCGTGACCCCAGGTAACGAGCACATCCAGAAACACACGGATAGAACGTCATCTTGAAAAAGACGCGAACTATCTGTGTAAGTTCTTTTAGGGACTGCTCTCACAGGTTCTGAGGCACGCAGGGGAACAGTCACTGCGAACACAGATAGGAATGTGCACCTGTCTGTGTGCTGTCTCTCTCTCGCTGGCAGGTCTTAACAGCTGTGAAAACAGTCTTTGGGCTTTTTTTGTTTGCTCTGTAACAAAAACAAAAAAGACTGCTTGCGCTGCTGTGCTGTCACGCCCGCACCAGGAAGGAAAGCTCCGGAAAGTATTTTATGCACAGGGAAAGCTGTCCGGTAAAATGTGTAAAAATGTGCTGCTGCTGCCAGATCTCACTCAACGAAAATCACATTGTATTTAATACAAAACTAAATAGACTAAATCCATTTTAAAAAGTCCATATATTATTGCCCATAGGGAAATTTATTCTTTCTAAAAGTGAACATAGTTGTGAGGATACTGGCTTTTCTAGTATCTTTGACATAAAAGGTAGATTCGAGATCGGCCTGTAATTGACTAATCCTGTAGGATCAAGTTGCGTTTTTTTAACAAGTGGTTTAATCATAGCCAGCTTAAAAGTTTTTGGTACGTATCCTAGTGACAAAGATGAATTAATAATATTGAGAAGAGGATCTATGACCTCTGGAAGCATCTCTTTCAATAGCTTGGTATAGGGTCTAACATACATGTTGTCGATTTAGATGATTTAACGAGTTTAGAAAATTCTTCCTTTTCTATAGCAATGAATGAATCGAATTTTTCCTTGGGGAGACTACAACGGACTCCCTGATGCGATGCTATAGTAGACGGTTGCATAGTTATCATTTTCACCCTGATATTATCAATCTTGTAAGTGAAGAAGCTCATAAGTCATTACTGTTGTGCTACTTGGAAACTTCAGGGCTTGAAGCTTTATTTTTCGTTAGTTTAGCAACTGTTTCAAATAAATACCTTGGGTTTTGTTTATTTTTCTTCTAATAGGGTTGAAAAATAAGCATATCTAGCAGGTTTTAAGGCCTCTGTATGCAATCGAGCTCTACTTCCATGAAATGCGAAATACCTCTAGTTTAGTTTTCTTCCAGTTTCGCTCCATTTTTCTGGCTGCTCTCTTAAGGGCCTGAGTGTGCTCGTTGTACCACGGCGTTGGACTATTTTCTTTAAAGGGTTAGTTCACCCAAAAATAAAAATTCTGTCAGTATGTCAAAAAGTATTCTCGTCGCTTGATAAACTTAAGATTGAGCCACTGTAGTCACTTGGACTATTTTAACGATATCTTTAATAACTTTTCGGGGCTGCCAAGTTTCAATCCCTTAGAAGCCTATGGAGGAGTGATCCAGCTCTCAGATTTAATCAAAAATATCTTAATTCGTGTTCCGAAGATGAACGAAGGTCTTACGAGGTTGGAACAACATGAGGGTGAGTAAATACTGACAGAATTTTCATTTTTGGGTGAACTGTCCCTTTAATCTTCTTTAAGCGCAACGGAGCAACTGTGTCTAAAGTGCTGGAAAAGAGAGAGTTAAAAGTTTCTGTCACAATATCGAGTTCTTCTAAGCTATCTAGGATGCTGAGATGAGGAAACTGATCAGGAAGATTAGTAATAAAGCAATCTTTAGTGGCAGAAGTGATAGGTCTAACATATTTGTAACATGGAGTCGGCTTTGCAGCCTTGGCTAAATGAAGTTTACACGAAACTAGATAATGATCTGAGATGTCATCACTCTGCTGCAGAATTTCAATAGCATTAACATTGATTCCATGTGATAATATTAGATCTAGAGTATGATTATGACTATGGGTAGGTCCTGACACGTGTTGTCTAACTCTATTAGAGATCAGAATGTCTTTAAATGCCCAAAGCATCTTTTATTAAAATCACTAACAATTAGGACTTTATCTGCAGCCAGTACTAGCTCTGATAGAAAATCAGCAAATTCTTTGTTAAAGTCTGTATGGTGCTCTGGTGGCCTGTATACAGTAACTAGCACAAATCTCAAACGTGATTGATCATTTACACTAGATAGTTTTACATTAAGCACCAACACTTCAAAAGAATTATATTGACTTCAGTAATTCTGAAGATATTACTATAAATTACAGCAACGTGCTATTTGCTTGGCCTCACCTCAATGTAATCTCAGTTCACTGACCAAGTCAAGTCAGTCAAGTCACCTTCATTTATATAGCGCTTTTAACAATATGGACTGTTTCAAAGCAGCTTTACTGTGATAATAGGAAATTAAAGTAACAGAGATTGGTTTTGGCTTTACAGCAGCTCTAGAATAAATTTATTGTCCAGCTAAAGTTAGTTTTGATTGATTCACTTCCGTCGCAACGATCATTAGTTATTAACTTAGGGGCCGCTAACACGACACCGTTCCAACAGAAAACCTTTAATGCGATCCTGCTGCTCATTTGCATAAAACAGTGCCTGGTGGCTCTGAGAATTTTTTTTATCGGTTCCGCGTAGCCACTTGAATCGGAATTATTCCGACAACTTCCAGTACAGGGGTAAAGGGAAGGAGGCCTTCACAGGGGAGAGACTAGTTGACACTTCAGTGTTGTCGTCGTGTCCAGGCGCAGGTCTTTTATCAGATCCGGATATGGCCTGGATCCGGCGGACTGTGGTAAACCTCGGGATAAACAAAGAGACTAATGGCGCTTTTCCATAACCAGTACCAGCTCAACTCAACTCGACTCAACTCGGCTCGCTTTTCGCTCCATTTCCATTACAGATAGTACCTCCACAATAGTACCTGGTCATCATAGCGACGCCACAGGAAACTGCCGTGACGTAATCTTCTTCCTGGATCCTCTCTTCGGCAACCAAACAAAGGAAAGTCTGCACCTTCTCGTTTGACCACGGAGTAGTCTTACGAGTTGCCATAATTGTCACGGAGCGCGCGGCTGTCACTGAACGCGCGCCTTCACCTCTCTCCGGTCTCTCTCGCTCCTTGCCACCTGAGTTCTAGAACTCCAATTCCCATCACTCCCCTCTGCTATCATTAGGATCCATCCCTGCCTGGTTTCTCCATCAGTATCATCACCTCCACCTGTTAATCATTATCTACCCCTTATCTGGACTGCTCTGTTCTTAGTTCCTTTGTGAAGTCTTGTTTTGCCACACTGCATGTTGCTACGTGTTCCCTTGGTGTTTCATTGCCTGCTTCAATAAAGTACTGCAGATGGATCCGACTGCCTCAGCCCCATCATTACAGAAGACTTCACCACCACAGGATCCAGCAGACTTCCAGCGTCTTGCTTCCGAGGTTTCTTCCCAAGCTTCTGTGTTAATCGCACACCAACAACAGCTGGCCAAGTTAACGAATCTCACCAAAGATCTTGTGAGGTCCGTGCGAACCCTCACTCAGCAGAACGCGGTCGCTAATCAAGCTCAAGCCTCCGCTGCACCTGCTCCCTGAACTTCAAGCATGAGTACAACTTCAAGCAACCCCAAATTATCTTTCCCTGAGAAGTTTGATGGCTCACCGGCTGCCTGTAGAGGATTTCTTTTGCAGTGCGATCTATTCAATAACCAGCCACCCCAGCTTTATCCCACTGATGCCTCCCGCGTTGCGTTCATCTGTTCTCTACTTACCGGGAGAGTGTTGGAATGGGCGACTGCTCTCTGGTCGGGAGGTCAGCACACATTTCCCTCTTATAATATGTTTATGTCTCAATTCAGAGAGGTGTTTGAACATCCCGCGGGTGGCAAAGATCCAGGAGAACTGCTTCTCGCATTAAGTCAAGGGAGTTCCACCGCGGCTGACTACACGCTTTCCTTCCGAACCCTGGCAGCACAGACGGGTTGGACGGAAGAACCACTTAAATTTGTTGTACCGAAGGGGTCTGAATACTGACCTGCAAGGGGAATTGGCTTGTCGCGACGATGGGAGGACCCTCGGAGAACTTATGGAACTCGCCATTCGCCTCGACAATCTCATCCGCTCCCGTCGCACACCTTTCACGTCCAGTCTCTTCACTAATCCATCATCCAACACGGGATTCGAACCCATGCAGGTCGGCTTCACGCGCCTCTCCACGGAGGAGCTAGAGAGAAGGAGGCGGAATAAATTATGCCTGTACTGTGCTCAAGCCGGTCATCAGAGAGCCTCCTGTCCTGTGAGACCCAGATCCAGAGATCCTTCCGCGGTGAGTTCCTTGATTAGTTCTCCCAACTCTCTCATTCTCTAAGTTTTCTTTAGTTTGAATGGAAGTATTTGCGAAACAAGGGCTTTAATTGACTCTGGAGCCGCTGGGAATTTTGTTGATTTGTAGTTTGCCTTGTCTAATCTTCTCTCTCTCATCCCTTGTGAGTCTCGTGTGGCAGTGGCAGCCCTGGATGGACGCCCCCTGGGGACAGGGGAGGTACAATACATCACGCAGCCTGTTACTCTCAACTTCGGGTCTCGTCACACAGAGAGAATTCAGTTGTACACGATCAGCTCACCCCTTCATCCAGTAATTCTGGGATTGCCATGGCTGGAGAGACACAACCCTCAAATTTCCTGGGCCGAGAGGAGAATTACTCAATGGTCTCCTTTCTGTCAGGTTCACGCTCTCCGTGGTCCTGAATCGAGCCACAGTTCCTCCGAGAAATTGAACCTGCAAGGAGTCCCCGCGATCTACCATGATCTCGCCCTGGCTTTCAGCGAGAGAGAGGCTTCACTTCTACCCCTGCACCGTTCCAGCGACTGCGCTATTGAACTTCTACCCGGAGCCGTTCCCCTGCACGGCCGAGTGTATCCACTGTCGGAACCGGAAAATGAGGCCATGAAATCGTATATCGAGGAACAGCTTGCTAAGGGTTTCATTACCACTTCCACATCTCCCGCGTCCGCTGGGTTTTTCTTCGCTAAGAAGAAGGATAGGGGTCTGCGGCCCTGCATCGATTTCCGAGGTCTCAATGGGGTAACTGTGAAGTATCGTTATCCCTTGCCTTTAGTCCCTGCAGCCCTGGAGATGCTTCGCTCAGCACGTTACTTCACCAAGCTGGATTCGAGGAACGCTTACAACCTCATTCGCATACGGAGGGGTGATGAGTGGAAGACGGCCTTTTCTACGACCACAGGCCACTATGAGTATCGGGTAATGCCGTTCGGGCTGTCCAATAGTCCTTCTGTGTTCCAGTCTTTTGTTAATGAAATCTTTCGTGACATGCTGAACCAGAGGGTTATTGCTTATATTGACGACATATTGATTTTTTCAGAGACCCTCGAAGCACACGTCCAGGATGTGCGTACCATTCTCAAACGCTTAATTGAGAACCAGTTATACGCCAAGACTCAGAAGTGCGAGTTTCATCAGACCTGGATCGCCTTCCTGGGATATGTCATCAGCTCTGAGGGGGTTCTCATGGATGACAGCAAGGTCAAAGCTGTGGTGGACTGGCCCCAACCTTCTTGTGTGAAAGAATTACAGCGATTTCTGGGCTTTGCCAACTTTTATCGTAGGTTTATTCGTAATTTCAGTCTCATCGTGTCCCCTCTCACATCTCTTCTCCAGGGGGGAGGGAAGCGCTTCCGGTGGTCTTCCGAGTGCACTTCAGCGTTTACCCGGCTGAAAGAGAGATTCACTACCGCACACATTCTCCATCATCCTAACCCAGAGAGGGAGTTCATCGTTGAGGTTGACGCTTCAAGCACTGGAGTTCTGTCCCAACGCCACGGTAACCCCGCTAAAATGTTCCCCTGTGCCTTCTACTCCCGCAAGCTTAATCCGGCGGAGCGCAATTATGATGTGGGCGACCGGGAGCTTCTGGCCATGAAAGCGGCCTTGGAGGAGTGGAGACACTGGTTGGAGGGTGCGCGTCAACCTTTCACCGGACCACAGGAATTTAGAATATATCAGGTCCGCAAAGCGCTTGAATGCTCGTCAGGCTCGCTGGTCACTTGTTCTTCTCTCGTTTCAATTTCACGATCACGTACAGACCTGGGTCCAAGAACGGGAAGGCTGACGGTCAGTCTCGCCAGTTCAAGGATTTCAACAAAATCTCCAAGCCAGAGCCCATCCTTCCCTCCACACTGATCGTTGCCCCTGTACAGTGGGACATCATCTCGGAGGTTACCGAGGCACAACAAGCTCTTCCAATACCACCTGAATGTCCAGAGGGTCGCCTTTTCGTGCCCCTCGAACTCCGTGATCGGGTGCTTCAATGGGTCCATTGCACACTCAGCACAGGACATCTAGGTATCTGTGCTACAGTACAGCTAGTTTCCAACCGCTTCTGGTGGTCCACACTCCGGGCTGATGGTATCAAGTTCATTCACCAATGTTCCATCTGTAACACTGTCAAATCTTCCCACCTTAAACCTGCCGGTCTCTTACAGCCACTTCCATGGTCCCACATCGCCGTGGATTTTGTAACTGATTGCCTCCGTCGCAGGGATTTACCACAGTTCTGTCAGCCGTGGATCGCTTCTCCAAATCCTGTCGTTTTATCCCCCTGAAGGGACTGCCCACTGCCATGCAGACAGCGGAGGTACTTCTCAACCACGTATTTCGTCTCTTTGGTCTCCCTGAGGACGTTGTCTCCGACCGTTGTCCTCAGTTCACTTCCCGCGTTTGGAGAGAACCCTGCTCCAAACTCAACATCAACGTCAAAACATCAATGTGTTCAAAAATTCTGGCCAACCAGTTTTTCATCAGACTTTGTCTTTCTCCATCCGAACTATTATTTTTCACCGGTGGGTAACTGACTTTAAACCAAATGACTCTGATGAAAACGAATGTAAGTGCAATTATGTTTTAAGTACATCAAGACTTTTAATAACTATTCTTCTGTTTATCGGAAATGTTGAGCTCAATCCCGGGCCCGACTCAAATATTTTCTTGACAACTCTAGGCATATTGCATTTGTGGGGATTATATGCATATGGAAACTATAGCAGATTTTTTATTGCTGTATCGCAACCACAGCCACAGCGTATGTTTTTACCTATAACTCACAACTATTTTCCATACTCTAGATTTTCAGCTCCGATTACCTTCACTCCCTCATCTTTTCCGATTTTACCTTCTGAAATATCCTCTTCTAGTCTTTTAGTCAAAACAGTTAAATTACAAAGAAGAACACCTCATCCAAGAAAAAGTCCAACAAATTTAAGCCAACTCGGCAGTACCAGAGGCTTTAAAATCTGCCATCTAAACACCCGAAGCCTTGTTCCGAAATTAGACGAATTTAAAATCTTGCTTGCGCAGTCAAAAGCACATGTAATGGTAATTTCTGAATCATGGTTAACTCCCAATATTCCTGATTCTTTTCTTTCATTGAAAATTATGAATTGTATCGTAAAGACCGCATTAGCAAGACCGGCGGCGGAGTGGCTTTCTATGTTAGCCAGAAATATGCACACTTAATATCAAAAGTTGAAACTGAAACTGAAATATTGAAACTGATCGTACATCTTACACCACAACATGCAATTACTATTATTGTCACCTACAAGCCTCCTAATGTCAGTGAAAGTTTTTATCTATCTCAACTTTCTGACATAATTAAATCTGTTACATCGAAGGAGCTCGTAATTCTGGGTGATATCAACCTTGACTGGAATGATAGCTCATCAAAATTTTTAAAAGCTACTGCAATGAAACTTGGATTATATCAATTAATTAAGGATCCAACAAGAATTAGCAAAACACGCAGCTCTATTCTGGATCTTTTTTTCACAAATCAGCCTTCAAAATATACAATGTCTGGTGTCATAGATGTGGCTATTTCAGATCATTTGCTCATCTATGCAGTTAGAACAATCTTAAAATCCAAAAAAACTCACGCTCCCCATTCTGTACCAAAAATACCAATCTCAAAACTACCACAATTCAATGCTGATTTTAGGGCTATTGATTGGAGTGATGAGCTGTCACTAGAAGATCCAGAACAGATTTTAATGCAATTTCATACTAAATTACATAAAATACAGAATAAATATATCACTGCCAGCAAGATTCGACCAAGAAAAAATAAATTACCTTGGATAAATTCTGAAATACTTCAACTTCTAAAATTGAAGGCCTCTCTCTTTAAATTGTATAGGTTAAGTCGAACATTTGAGAGTAAAAATAATTTTAAACAAATTAGAAATAAATGTAATTTGGAACTGTGTAAGGCTAAGGCGGTCTATTTTCAACAGCAAATTATCGAATCCGCTAACAACCCAAAGACACTATGGCAGACCCTTAAGGTCATCACCGTTGATAATGAAAATGAGAAAAAAAAAAACTGTTAATATTCAAATTTCCATACGGGGTACTCTTATTTCAGATTCAGAAAAAATTGCAAGTGCTTTTAATGATTATTTTTTATCATCTGTTAAAGATTTGGCTATGCATTTTGGTATTCCCTCCTAGTCCTTACCTGATCTCCTCTCAACATCTGATCAGTTCTCATTTACTGAGATCTCACAGAACGAGGTGATACAAATATTACAACTGTTAAAAAATTCTCATGTCCATGATATCTACGGTTTAAATACCTTATTTTTAAAGACTCATGCTGATAGCCTCATACTTTTTTTTCTGCATTTAACCAATCTTTGTATCAAGTTTTCTATTTTTCCTACTGACTGGAAAACAGCACAGATTTTTTAAATCTGATGATCACACTCTTCTTTCAAATTACAGACCTATCTCAATACTTCCAGCAATGTCTAAGTTGCTGGAAAAAGTCTTGTATAATCAACTAAGCTCTTACCTTGAAACAAATAACTGGCTCAGTGATTGTCAACACGGTTTTCGTGCTAAGAGATCAACAATGTCGGCGTTATTACTCTTTACTGAGCAACTACGTAACTCTCTTAACAAAGGTCACATCACTGGAGCTATTTTTATTGATTTCCGTAAAGCTTTCGATACAGTGAACCACCAGATCTTACTAAATAAACTTCATTCATTTAAACTGTCTTCATCTGTGATAGAAATGCTCTCTTCTTATTTGACGAACAGGTTGCAGACAGTCAAAATTAATCATGTCATATCGCAACCTTTAGTTTGTGACATGGGCGTTCCACAAGGCAGCGTTCTTGGACCCTTACTTTTTCTTTTATACATCAATGATTTCCCTCGAGTGTGCAAACACTCAAAAAGTTTACTGTACGCTGATGATACTGTGATTTTTCTCTATGACTCAAATCCTAATGTCATAAATTCCAAACTACAAACTGACCTTCACCTGATACATCATTGGTTGAAAATGAACCATCTGACCATCAATGTAAAGAAAACGGAATGTATGTATTTTCATTCACCCAGAAAAAGTCTTTCTTTTACTGATTTTATTACTTTTGCAAACCAAGATCTTGTTGTCACAAAGACTTACAACTACCTTGGTGTGCTACTTGATCCACATCTTACATATCGGGAACACATTTCTAAATAAACAAAAAAGTTGAATCAGAAACTCTGTGTGACCCCCAGGGGGCGCTAGTGAGCAGGAAATTTGAATACATAAAAATTATCCAAACAGCACTCCCCTTTTAACTTACTAGGCAGATTGTGTCCAATAAAGGAACAGAAATGGGACTGATGTACTCAATTGTAAACTTTATTAAACACTAGACAATAGTACATTGATTGGCAATCAAAACCGGCAAATGTTCCCCGTAGGTAGCAGTGGACAATTTACAATAAATAAATCACAGTGATTAAAAGTATAATACATAAATATAAAGTGAATAAATATATACTGTTTACACACACACACACCAACACTGCAAAAGACACTTCACACTAGTGGACACTGCAGAGTAAACACTG
This sequence comes from Gila orcuttii, assembly GCA_026230005.1. NCBI lineage: Eukaryota > Metazoa > Chordata > Actinopteri > Cypriniformes > Leuciscidae > Gila > Gila orcuttii. Next base: position 18,004,720 of record JAPDVR010000013.1, on the reverse strand, counting down.
TCCCCACCGGAAATATTGCACACTGCCCGTAGGCCGATTATGGGAATACAAATATTGCCAAATAGATAAAACACAACATTCAAATTAACAGGATATCACAGCAGTCCTCTCATAACGATGGTGGCAAAGTTTCCAAGACACACACATACAATCACAGAAAGAAATAGAACAACTTATGGACTCAGGAAAAACAGCGGCTAGTTGGACAGACAAAGACAATCCTCCTGTAATCACAAGGATAAATTAATGCTATGTTGGTAGCCTCGTGCCAATTTAAAACCAGATTAAGTTGAAAAAGTATAACACAAAAAAAAGAAGAGAGAATTAAATGGACTTACATTTTCCAGACCAGCCTAGACAAATTAGTACTGTCCCGATGATGTTTTAACGGTGTGGATGGCTAACAACTGTGCACACCCTCGCCAGCGTTACTTCTATTCATATCAAATGGGAAATGATCAGAGCTATAAATGCTACTCATTACATCTGCGAAAAAAGGCCAGTAAGCTTACATTGTTGCACCCCCGCATCGAAGTTAATTCTCGCTATTATACGAACAAAGTTTCTTCAGACTTGTGACCAATGACTGGTACACACCGTTCCCATACGCACGCACAGATGCCCGGCCGAGCTGCAAACAAACATCAGCGTGTTAAGCACTCCTCAATGAAAGGAGTTTAACGCTAAAGACAAGCAGGCATAATCTTCCAAAAAGACTTACGTTCTCTCGTTTGCACAGCTGATACTCCAAGAGGCTTACTCCTCAATTCACACTAAACTAATGTTCTCCTGTCCATGTCTCACGACACATTTAAAGGGACGCCTCACTTGTGCCACCTGATCATAATCAGTGCCCGTGGGCGGGGCTTCATGCTACACTTCCCATCTCAACCACCCTTCCTGCTACATTCACCGCCCCCGAAATGTCACCGTCTCGGTGACAGGTGGCAACAAATGCTACAACCAGGGCCTAAAACCAACCTGGTGGGAGCTAACAATTAACTGAGCCCCCCCATGTTCGTCCTGAGACGGTCGTTCAACTAATGCAAGCGGGAGTTCATGAAGGTTTGAATGGTGGCCTGCTGTTGCCCTGTTGGTCCGCCGTGGCACTAAATCTTGCCCAGGTGTTGGCATTAACGCTTCTGCTCCTGGGGCATGTTCTACAGACAAATCCTGCAGGATCTTTTCCTGTTGTCCAGAAGTTGAAAGCAGCTGATCACCAGCCACTGTAGGGACATACTTGACCTGCCCATCCAGGCAAGAAGTGTCTAAGGCTACCATTAGCGCAAGCTCATCATTTTCATTCGTGCTACTGTTCAAATCCTCCGATACCAGATCGGAATGGTCCAAATTAGGTTCTACATTCGCGGATGTAAACAGAGGTGGACCGGGGTCCACGGGAAAGGGGCGCAACTCTTGTCGATGGATGTTCTTTTCTGGTCCCTGCTGGCCCCTTGGTCTAATTTTATAAAGGGTGCCAACCTCATCCAAACAACACCACTTCATACTCTTTATGGTCCCAATGGTCATGAATTTTTCGACGACCAATCGGATGACTCCGGCGGTACACTAATGTTCCGAGATGTAAAATGGGCAGAGGAATATCTTGATGTTTTGCCCGCCGCTTGGCCGCTACCTCAAGATTGGTTCGAGCCTGCCGATAAACTTCAGAAAGATGTTCTTGATGTTCTCGAACCCACTCCTCCGTGATCAATTCCGATGGAGGGTCAACTGTACCCAAGAGCAAATCAAGAGGGAGGGTGGGCTTCCGCCCAAACATTAGTTCATATGGTGAAAACCCAGTTGACTGATGGGCCGTAGTATTGTATGCAAACAACACGCAACACAAGTGTTGTGGCCACCTTTTCTTCTTTTCTGGGGGCAGAGTACGGAGCAAATCATGAAGCGTACGATTAAATCGTTCACGTTGCCCATTGCCCTCTGGGTGGTAAGGACTTGTACGGGACTTATGGATACCATACAATTGACACAGCCGCTGAAACAACTCTCCCTCAAACTGGCGACCCTGATCTGTATGAATACGTTGTGGGACTCCATAGGTATAAAACCACTGTTCAGTGAGAACCCGTGCTACAGTTATGGCCTTTTGGTCTACAGTGGGGTAAGCCTGAGAAAATTTGGAAAACAGATCTGTTACAACTAGAAGATTTTCTTTCCCATCACTAGACTTTTCCAGTATGGTAAAGTCAATGGCTAGAATTTCTAAAGGCCTGGATGCAAGAAGACTACCCATGAATGTTCTTAACTTCGGTTGCACCGCTTTTGCCACTATACACCATTGACATTCACAGCACCAGCGCTTGATGTCTTTGCGCATGAAGGGCCAATAACACCGTTGACGAATAAGTAGGGTGGTCCTTTCCACCCCCTGGTGTCCATGATTATTGTGTAAAGCGGTCAAGACTTCCTCACGCAGCAGCTGAGGCAGCAGCAGCTGCATCACTGCTGCACCACCACCAGGGACATGACTTTGCCGGTAAAGAACACCACCATGTTCCTGTATGTTGGCCCACTGACGCACAAGTTCTACCACCACCAGAGACTCTTTGGCCCTTTCCAATGCTGTGGGGGGTCTACCGCTCTTCCAATAAATTAGAAAGGCCCTTAGCACCGGATCTTCTGATTGAAGGAATTGGAGGTCAGCCCTAGTCCTTACTGGAGAGGCATCTATGGCCTGGATGTTAACCGGCCCGGGGGGGTGGGTTACCAAAACACTTTTGTTTTCCGTAGGGACAGAGATTCCTGATGCAACCTCTTCCATGGATTCTGGAAGAGGGAACGCAGGTAGGCGAGACAGCGTTTCTGTTGCACACACCCAGCGTTGCTCTACCGCACCCAATTTGGCCGTCTGCAGATAACAGAGGGGGTTATTATCAGTCAAAACAGTGAACTTTACACCTAACAGATAATCTCGAAATTTGTCTGTTACGGCCCACTTAAGGGCCAACAGCTCAAGCTTCATGGCCGAGTAATTGTTCATATTTCGTTCTGTTGGTCGCAACCCCCTACTCGCGTAAGCTACTGGCCGCCGCTGTCCCTCCCCCTGCTCTTGAGACAAAACAGCACCCAGTCCAAGTCCACTTGCATCTACCTCAAGAATAAACGGCTTGCTAAAGTCTGCATAGCCCAAAACAGGTGCACTTATCCGCTTTTCTTTTAGTGTATCAAAAGACTTTTCACAGCCCCAGTCCCAGTGGTCTCGCAAGGAGACATTGAACGTTGCTCGTTTCTTTGGCACTGGCTGTAGTTTTGCTACCAACTTATGCAGAGGGGCTGCATATCTTGCAAACCCCTCTACAAAGCGCCTATAATATGATGCAAACCCAAGGAAAGAGCGCAATTCTGTGATGGTAGCTGGTACTTTTCAGTCCCTGACTGCACTTATTTTGTCCGGGTCAGTTGCGACTCCAGAAGCCGAAATAATGTGACCCAAAAACTTTACCTCAGACTGAAAGAAATGACACTTCCCTAAGTTAAGCTTGAGGCCATGGGAGGTCAACCTACTCAACACGAGTTCTAGTCATTCCAGATGTTGCTGGAACGTGGACGAAAATACCACCACGTCGTCCAAATACAAAAGACACTGATCTCCAAAGATCCTTTCCATTAGCCTCTGGAAAGTTCCTGGTGCATTGCACAATCCAAATGGCATCCTCTGAAATTCAAAGAGACCAAAGGGGGTGCAAAATGCTGTTTTTGCCCTGTCCCTTTTTGCCACAGGCACCTGATTATAACCACTTGCCAAATCAAGAGTAGAAAAAAGGCAAGCACCTGAAAGGGCATCCAAGGATTCCTCAATCCGAGGCAATGGAAAGGCATCTTTTCTAGTCTTCGCGTTTAATTGTCTATAATCGACACATAAACGGATAGACCCATCCTTCTTTGGACTACAACAATGGGTGAAGAATAAGGACTGCAGCTAGGTTTTACCACTCCCTGTTCCAACAACTCTTGGATGTGTGTCTTCACGACATCATACTGCGATGGTGGCAGTCTACGGTAGCGTTGCCGCACCGGTATCTCGTCCACTAGTGGAATTTCGTGTTCAATGAGGTCTGTACAACCCAACTCCCCTTCGCCCTGACTAAAAGCTGCACTATGCTTTTTAAGTAGAGACTTGGCCTCTTGCTGCTCGAAGTCTGTCAAGTTAGGCCAGGTCGTGTTAGCGAGACCAGGCAGATGAGAGGTAGTAACCTCCATAGACTGAATAAAAGCAACAGGGCCCTGGTTGCCATCTTCTTCCTGAAAACAAATGGGCTTATTAGCAGAACATACCTCAATCATGTGTAATTGACCCAAGGTGGTGCGTGGCCTTATCCACCGATCCTCCTTTCCCACATTGACTACCGGCACATCGACCGTGCTATCACCCATGGGGAGTAAAGAACTAGGAATGAGCAAATCAGGTGGCAACTGCCACCCTACCTCTTCTGGTTCTATAAACGCTGAGGAAATCAAAAGACAAAGCCCTTGCCTGCATAGGGCTGGAATTAACTTCATCGTTCCAGAAGGCACAAGAATGGAAGAACCTGGGGGGGTGGAGACCTTACCAAAGAAGCCAGAGCTTGACAAATCTTCAAAACTTTGACACGCCAACAGAGCATGTTTCCACACCGCAGGAACATCTGAGGAGGGGGAAGCAAACAACCTCATACCCCCTTGACAGAACATTTCTCGCAGACAGGAGCGAAGCACATTCATTCCGATAAGCCCTGGGACAGTATTTTTTTCCGACTCCAGAATCCGGTGGATCGTGAACGACCAGAATGCCTATAGAGGGAAGTACCTTACCCGGGACTTCTACATCAATCTCTAGATAGCCTCGATAGGGGATGTCCAACCCATTGGCCGCCCTTAACTGCAGCCATCCACAGGAACGTAGTTGGTCTTGCCCCTGAACTTGAAAGTGCTCCTTAAAAAAAGAGTCCGTAATAGTAGATACCATAGACCCGGTATCAACAAGGCACGTGAAAGGCATTCCTCCTATTTTAACTTCAACCACCGGGCACTGCCCTATAGGCCTTTATCACAGTGCTCGTGTCGTCACTTCCAATGGCGGATAGTAGCGTAAAGCGACTTCCGTTTTAGTCTGTAGCAATGGCGGCGAGCACAGCGAGGAATTGTTGTTGCGTTCCTAAATGTTCTAATAGTTCTACTAAACAGCCGTATCTCAGTTTCCATTCTTTTCCAACCAACGAAAAAGCGAAGAAATTGTGGATTCATGCTATTTGGCGGGATGAAGGCAAAAGTTTTGCAGTTTTAAAGGGGAGTACGTACGTATGCGGGAAACACTTCACAGAATCTGACTACTCGTCAACAGCCGATCGTAAACGCTTGAAACGTGGAGTTATACCGTCCAGGTTCGAATGGAACAACTGGGGGAGGGTTCGCCAAAAACGATCCGATGTGCTAGATAAGGTAACGTTAAAGCGCCAACATTGAAGTGAACCAGAGATCAGTGACGAACAGCCTGTAGTCTATTATGGTCCCGTCGCACCCACAGACCATGACTACTCAACACCTCCGTGTCCAGGTCTTTTGGATGCGGCAGCAGAGAGAATTAGAGAGCTGGAGGCTGAAGTGCGCGCTTTGACTGTCTCCAGCATTTAAATAAATAGACTTTGTCTCTCGGATGACGACTTCCGATTTTACACGCGCTTTCCCTCAGAGAAGATTTTCCGGATTTTCTGGGCATCAATAGAACCATCAGCATCGAACCTTGTGTATTGGTCCAAGGCACAGAGACATGGTATAGAGACGGTTCCAGGACCAAGCCCTAAAAGAAAGCTTCAGCTTATTGATGAGTTTTTTGTTTATTGCTGTCGCGTGTCTGCAGGTCTACGAGAGAAGGTCTTGGCAGATATATTTAATGTGAGTACGACAACGGTCAGTCGAGTAATCATAACTTGGGCAAATTTTCTGTACCTTGTTTTGGGGTCTTTGCCTATTTGGATGACCAAAGAGCAAGTCAGAGCAACCATGCCAGCAAGATTTAAGGAGTACTGCCCAGATGTCCGTGTTATTTTGGACTGTACTGAGATCAGATGTGAAAATCCCACAGCACTTACACTACAGTCAGAGATGTTTTCACATTACAAAAACTACCCTACCTTCAAAGGCTTGGTTGGTGTTGCTCCATGTGGGGCCATAACATTTGTGTCACAGCTGTTCAATGGATCCATCTCAGACAGGGAGATAACAAAACAGTCTGGACTTTTAGAACTGCTCGAGCCTGGAGACTGTTGTATGGCAGATAAAGGCTTTACCATAGAGCCACTGCTTGAAAATGTGGGAGCCAGACTTGTTATCCCTCCATTCAAAAGAGCAGCCCAATTTACAAAAGAGGAGACAAAACATACACAATCCATAGCCCGTTTAAAGATTGTGGTGGGAAGAGTAATTCGACGAATTAAAGAAAACCACATCTGGGACTCTACCATTCCGCTCACACTGACAGGCACAGTGAACCAAATATGGGCAAACTGCTGTTTAATGGCTAATTACCAAGGCCCACTTGATGTAAATGATGCTGTTGTATAAAATGTATATACAGAAAAGAAACATGATTTAAGTTGACATCAATCAAATGTCTGTTATTTCATAACTTTAAGTTTAGTGTTTAATTTGTACAAAAATTTTGAATTGTGAAAACTTGCATTTAATGTTGCAACATTTTTTTAGTAAATGAGCCTAAAAGTTGCAAACTTAAAAATTAGATTTTTTTTTATTGCACCACTTTTATACATATGTACAAGTATTGATTACATTGATATGTACAAGTATTGACTGCATTGTGACAATTAAAAAGTTAAGTTACAAATTCTCATTTATTCATTGACAATTTACAGTGAACTTAGTTATGGCAATATAAAAAATATAAGACAAAAAGATGCTCAACCAAAATAGACATTTGAAGAATCTTTAAGAGTTGTTTACCCAAAAATGGAATGTATGCCATAAATTGTTGCATAAATATAATTTTGGGGTAAACTATTCATGTAACAGAAAACAAAATCAACATCAGCACTAGTTTAAGCACATCAGCACTCTTAAGAGTTAGTATGTATATATATATATATATATATATATATACATACATACATATGTACATATATGAGGGAAGGAGAGAAAGTGCATTATGTACATCTAGGATAGCGCGAAGGTGAGTAAATTGCATACATTTCATTTTTAGTTGACCTATTCCTTTAACAAAAAACAAACAAACAATCGACACCAGTATTAGTTTAACAACTCCTAGAGTTAGAAAACGCATTTATGTATGTATTAAAGAAAAAATGTCTACTTTGTCCCTCATCAAGACAATTAAACTCTCCTCTCTCCAGATGCGCTGAATGGTTATATCTGTTTTGGTATTTGTTATAAAATCACACCAAGTCCTGTTACTGCAAGCTGTCCCTGAACTTGCCAGTAGTATTTGTGGCTTTCCTTTAGCTTTGCTTGACCGTTGACAAATTTTGTGTGTCACCTGAGAAATGTCATCAACATCAGGGCATTTTACCTCTGCAAGTCCAAAGGGAGGGTTCTCAGTAGGGTCATAGACTCTGCCATCAGGGCTTGTGCCAAGGTGTGGCACATCAGGATGTACAACAAACCCACATTGTAAAACATTCACATTCATCATACCAGAGTACTGAAATTGAACTTCAGGCTCAAGATCCAGTCCACGCTTCATTGCAGAAATCTGACGAACCCCTTTGATTATTCGGGCAGCTAGTGCCTGGCTGGTCGACTCTCCTCTGACATGACACACCTCACGGAATCTACTCGATGTAATGCGTGGTGTACGCATTTGGTTCCATAGAGCAGACTGTGACTGATCCCGTGTGTCTTTTTCAATTATTGTGCTTAATTCTTGAGTGACTGCCAAGCTTTCTAAGAACAACAGATCATGGAAATGCGGGACAAATTGAAATCTTCCTTCAAATTTGTACCCATCCAGAGGAAGCTTAGGGAAAGGAGGGGCTTCTGCATGTTTGACAGCATCCCTTGATGACTGAGCAGGGCACTGATAGGACAGCAAAGAACCTTTGGGTACCAGGCCAAACTTAGACTCCACAAGATTCATCTCTGACAAGCCATGCAGAACCTTGCAGATAAGTGGCTGAGGCCTGACACTTTTTAAAGACTCCACAGAAGAGAGCACCAAATTATTTGGAATAGGACCTAAAAACAAAGCAAAATAAATAAATTGAAATACTTTTCAAAGCACTTTAATTTGTAAATTTTTTTGCTAGACGCAAAATAATATAAATGTAATCACCTGTGTAGGCCCTGTAAAGAGTGGACTTAATACCACTTCTGCTAGAGGTTTTTGGCTTCCTCACAAGTAATCGATCCACTGCTTCAGGATGGATTCCCTGTAAAAAGTAAAAAATTATGTAAATTATGTTTCTGCTGTCAGAAAGTCAAAACTGTTTTCTTCATGTCCTTGGAGCATTGAAAACACATAGGAAAAAAATACTGTATGAGGTTGTCATAATTCATGCATTAAATAGTTAATAGCTGTTTACTATACCCGAGTCCTGGGCCTGTGCCAAGTCTGCAGAGTGCTTGTGCTGGGTATAGTGGTTTAGCCAGTTAAGTTAGGTAGCATGTTAGCTACTTCGAGAGAATAAACAACGTTCAAATTAAACTTACCTTCATAATTGAAGATGTAGTGTTCATAGAAGAATTTATATCCCTTCTCAAGTTTGGATATTTTCGTTTGTGAATGATTTTCCACAATCACGTAAACGTCGGTGATATGGGGAAGATCCCGTAGTGATATTGAAAACCTTCGCGCCGCCATTGCTACAGACTAAACCGGAAGTCGCTTTACGCTACTATCCGCCATTGGAAGTGACGAAACGAGCACTGTGATAAAGGCCTATAAGTACAGAATGAGAAGATGGAATGGGGGGAAAAGAACCTGAGCCTGTTGAGGCCCCATCTAGTGCTTGGCTCCATACACTAGAGGGTACTAGTTTCCCTGCATCCCACTGGGTTGAACCTCAACTACATTAACTGCCATTTGCCACTCCTTACCCGCTGTCCCTGCCGATGGACTGTCGAACAATCTCTTGCCATATGACCAGCCTGATCGCACTTCAAACAAATAGGCCGACCATCAGCTTCAAATCTATAGCGCCGGGGTAAATTACTTGGCCTACTGTTGGGATTGGAATTCACTGGTCCAGAGGATAGATGTTTTAGAATGGTGTCCAATTGAGTTTGTTGCCTACGCAAACAATCTTTAAGTTCAGCCAATTCATCGTTTGGTTTTGCAGCTACAGCCTGGGTCTCCACTCCCCATTGCCCCACCACCCCAGAACTAACATCACAAGAGAAAGCCCTAGCGCGCACTGGGCGGGCACCCTCCCCATCGTCAGCCCAACGAAATCATTCTTTACGCACGTCCAGGAACTGCGAGCCAGGATTGAGGCGAATAAATTGTTTTAATTCTCTGCGCAACGTTTTATCTCTAACATTTTCCACAAACTGGTCACGAAGGACCGAGTCAGGGTTAGAAATATCATTTGAATTTTTACGCTGACAGATTTCCATTAGGACCATTAATGAACGTTTCGCGCTCACGCTGGCGGCATTGGAAAAACTTTTGTTGGGCCTCGATGTAAGAGTGTGCACAGCCAAAAGTCTACAATAATATTGAAAAAATTCTCTCCGGGTCAGCCCTATCAGTAGCTGGACGAAGCTTAATCTCCAATTTAGCCTCCCCCTCCAGAAGATCATAGACAAAATATGCCTGTTCACTGAGGGACATATGTCTAGCCTGTAAGCATTTACGAACCTCTTCCACCCATTCCTCCACAGGAGGACATTCTGGACTTGAACTACCAGAAAACTTGGGGTATTTACATTCCCTTGGGACATAGACATACCTCATACTAGATGAACCTGGCACTGACCGACTCGGCTCTCCCTGATCTGCATTCACTGGGGACACTACATTTCCCTGCCGAAGTCTCGCATTGTCTGCTTGAAGTTGTTGGATCTGCTCTGTTAAAAGTCTGACCTGGTCTTCCAAAACCTATAATATTTAGGCAAAAAAAACAAACAGTTAAATGTTAAACACCCACCACTTATTGTTTACAGCGTCGTTGTCCCGGACTTTTCTCAGCCACTGTTTTTCCTGTAATCAATATAACCTGGGTTATTGCCACCACCAAAAAAAAAATACAAAAAAAAAAAAAGTCAAACAAAGTAAAAAAAAAAGATACATACAACATATTCCACAAGTCTACACCAGTCCCAGTTATGATCCTGCCGACTATGCCAAATGTGACCGCCAGGGGGCGCTAGTGAGCAGGAAATTTGAATACATAAAAATTATCCAAACAGCACTCCCCTTTTAACTTACTAGGCAGATTGTGTCCAATAAAAGGAACAGAAATGGGACTGATGTACTCAATTATAAACTTTATTAAACACTAGACAATAGTACATTGATTGGCAATCAAAACCGGCAAATGTTCCCCGTAGGTAGCAGTGGACAATTTACAATAAATAAATCACAGTGAATAAAAGTATCGTAATACATAAATATAAAGTGAATAAATAGATACTGCTCACACACACACACACCAACACTGCAAAAGACACTTCACACTAGTGGACACTGCAGAGTAAACACTGTCCCCACCGGAAATATTGCACACTGCCCGTAGGCCGATTATGGGAATACAAATATTGCCAAATAGATAAAACACCACATTCAAATTAACAGGATATCACAGCAGTCCTCTCATAACGACGGTGGCAAAGTTTCCAAGACACACACATACAATCACAGAAAGAAATAGAACAACTTATGGACTCAGGAAAAACAGCAGCTAGTTTGGACAGACAAAGACAATCCTCCTGTAAATCACAAGGATAAATTAATGCTATGTTGGTAGCCTCGTGCCAATTTGTGGACAGACAAAGACAATCCTCCTGTAATCACAAGGATAAATTAATGCTATGTTGGTAGCCTCGTGCCAATTTAAAACCAGATTAAGTTGAAAAAGTATAACACAAAAAAAAGAAAAGAGAATTAAATGGACTTACATTTTCCAGACCAGCCTAGACAAATTAGTACGGTCCCGATGATGTTTTTAACGGTGTGGATGGCTAACAACTGTGCACACCCTCGCCAGCGTTACTTCTATTCATATCAAATGGGAAATGATCAGAGCTATAAACGCTACTCATTACATCTACGAAAAAAGGCCAGTAAGCTTACATTGTTGCACCCCCGCATCGAAGTTAATTCTCGCTATTATGCGAACAAAGTTTCTTCAGACTTGTGACCAATGACTGGTACACACCGTTCCCATATGCACGCACAGACGCCCGGCCGAGCTGCAAACAAACATCAGTACTCCTCAATGAAAGGAGTTTAACGCTAAAGACAAGCAGGCATAATCTTCCAAAAAAGACTTACGTTCTCTCGTTTGCACAGCTGATACTCCAAGAGGCTTACTCTTCAATTCACACCAAACTAATGTTCTCCTGTCCATGTCTCACGACACATTTAAAGGGACGCCTCATTTGTGCCACCTGATCATAATCAGTGCCCGTGGGCGGGGCTTCATGCTACACTTCCCATCTCAACCACCCTACCTGCTACATATGTATACAACAAGATTAGACCATATCTCTCTTTTTCGGTTTCTGAAACGTATCTACATGCCATTGTGTTCTCAACAATGTCCTACTGTCTTCCAATCTGGTCTCTTACCACTAAGGACATTACTGAACCAATAGCACGACTGTATTACAGAGCACTTAAGATCCACAGTAACCTTCCAAAATGGTCTCATCATTGCAGTGCGCTCACACACACAAATGCTTTGACTTATCAGAACTACGTAAACAGTCATGCTATTGCATTTTATTTTCATATTCAAAATAGCTCTTCACCGGCACTTACAGATCTTCTTCCGACACACAATATGAGACAATATGAATGAATGAAACATCAGCCTCACCTCTGGATACCATCCGCAGGCTAACAGTCAGGTTGAACGGTTGAACCAGGACCTCATTCGCTTTCTACGAACGTATTGTCACGAGAACCAACAGGACTGGAGCCGCTTCCTGGTCTGGGCGGAGTACGCCCAAAATTCCCTGGTAAAGCCTGCCACTGGTCTAACACCCTTCCAATGTATTTTAGGTTTTCAACCTCCCCTCTTCCCATGGGCAGGAGAACCGTCAGACCTCCCTGCTGTGGATGCGTGGCTGCACTGCAGCGAGGACACTTGGAATGCCGCCCATGTCCATCTGCGACGTGCCATCCGCCACTATCAACTTCATGCGGATCGAAGGAGGTGTGGGGGTCCCCAGTATCGGCCCGGCCAGTGGGTGTGGCTTTCCATCCGTGATCTTCGTTTGAGGCTCCCAAGCAAGAAACTATCCCCTCGCTTCATCGGGCCCTTCCAGATTCTTCGGCAGATCACTCCGGTCTCGTTTCGGCTGGCACTCCCTGCTCATTATAGAATCTCACCTACCTTTCATGTGTCTCTTTTCAGACCCGCTGCTACTCCTAGGAGAGAGGAGGTCCAGGAGGAGGTCGGTCCCGTGCGGGCTCCCCCCATTGAGGTCGGAGGCGAGGAGGCGTACCGGATACGTGAGATCCTGGACTCCAGACGCCGCGGCGGGGTATTGCAATACTTGATTGACTGGGAGGGTTATGGCCCCGAGGAACGTTCCTTGGTCAGGTCTCAGGACGTCCTGGATCCTGCTCTTCTTGCCACTTACCATCACTCTCACCCAGATCGTCCTGCTCCAAGACCCCGTGGAAGACCCCGTCGTCATCCAGGTCCTCGCTTCCGGAGCCGCTCGCAGGAGGCTCTGTCGCATATGTCCCTCAGGCTCTGTCACGGAGCGCGCGGCTGTCACTGAGCGCGTGCCTTCACCTCTCTCCAGTCTCACTCGCTCCTTGTCACCTGAGTTCTAGAACTCCAATTCCCATCACTCCCCTCTGCTATCATTAGGATCCATCCCTGCCTGGTTTCTCCATCAGTATCATCACCTCCACCTGTTAATCATTATCTACCCCTTATCTGGACTGCTCTGTTCTTAGTTCTTTTGTGAAGTCTTGTTTTGCCACACTGCATGTTGCTACGTGTTCCCTTGGTGTTTCATGTCAGTGATTCCTTGTTTCATTGCCTGCTTCAATAAAGTACTGCAGATGGATCCGACTGCCTCAGCCCCATCATTACAATAATAGTAGTAATGGGTATATCATGCAATCTCTGGCCAAACTATTTAAAAATGGCGGGGTTATTCAGGATACTCCGTCTGGCGCGTGCAATGATGACGCAGTGAATAGTGACTATTCTCTCTGACCAATCAGCAGTCCGCAGTGTTTTCACTTCACATTTTAGTATCGCCTCAGCTTGCTCAGAACCTCGCCGGAGGTGATACGAAAAAAGTACCCGAAAGCAGGTACAGGTACAACTTTTACACAGTGGAAAAGCATAATATTAGCGTAGACGCCATCCTTCTTATGATGTACAAAGTACATCAGGATTTATGGGACCATTTTATAACCAGTCTAAACAAGTATCTCTTTATTTAAGTGCAGACAACTGCTCATCTCTAACCACAAGCACACCACAGAATCAGCTAATGTGTACATAAATTAGAATAAAGTACTGAGCAAAAGGCCATGTGTTCTCTGCTCCATCATACATTTATGAAGATCAGTTGAATAATTGATGCCACACTGCAAGTTAAGAGGCTACAAATGGACATTTTTAATGCCGCTGTAATTTTTTATTTTAAAATCAAGTCTCTAGATATTCAAAAAGCTTGTAGAATATTATTATCAATTTTCCAAGGTATGATATTTGCCTGAACAGATTTGCACCCTTTTTTACTTTTTACTGCTATAAAGTGAAACCAAAATTAGCTTCTCAGACCATTTTCTGGACAAGCCTCACCAAAGGCACTTATTTTTGTGATTGTGAAGATGCAAAACAGGAAGTCTTTCATTATTTTGGAAAAGATTTAAATAACACTAAATATTTTTTATTATTGCCACATCAAACTGATGATACCATGTAAATCAAGTAGTTAAGACTATTTGGCTGTAAAAAAAAAAAACTTAATGTCACTAGGTGGTGCTATAATACTCAAAATTCTGAACTGTATGCAGTGTACGGTTCGATACATTGATTTACTTTTATAATTTGTTTTTAAAAGACTATGAAAATGTATGGGAAGCTATAAATTTTACATTGGCATAACATATTTGTATCGTTCTTCATCAGGGTCACAGCGCAGAGAACACAGGAAGCAGTCTAAGTCACGTCAGCCCTCTCAGCTGCATGTTAACCAGGTGACAATGTTGTGCGTGCGTGCGTACAGTAGTCAACATTTGAAGAGGATCAAAACCTTTCATCAAAGTTATACATTAATTTTGAACAATACCAATTCTTGTCTTAGGACAACTTTGATGAACTTTTTTGATCCACTTCAAATGTTGACTACTGTATATATACATACATAAATGTGTGTGTGTGTGTGTATGTATGTATGTATGTATATATATATTGTGTAAATATTTTATTATACCTTTTCATGGGACAACACTGAAGAAAATAATGACACTTTGCTACAATGTAAATTAGTGAGTTTACAGCTTGTATAACAGTGTAAATTTGCTGACCCCTCAAAATAACTCAACACTCAGCCATTAATGTCTAAACCCCTGGCAACAAAAGTGAGTACACCCCTAAGTGAAAATGTCCAAATTGGGCCCAAAGTGTCAATATTTTGTGTGACCACAATTATTTTCCAGCACTGCCTTAACCCTCTTGGGCATGGAGTTCAAGGTTTAGCAAAGCAGTGGTCATCTTGGAGGTGTGTTTGGGGTCGTTATCATGTTGGAATACTGCCCTGCGGCCCAGTTTCCGAAAGGAGGGGATCATGCTCTGCTTCAGTATGTCACAGTACATGTTGGCATTCATGGTTCCCTCAATAAACTGTAGCTCCACAGTGCCGGCAGCACTCATGTAGCCCCAGACCATGACACTCCCACCACCATGCTTGACTGTAGGCAAGACACACTTGTCTTTGTACTCCTTACCTGGTTGCCTCCACACACGCTTGACACCATCTGAACTAAATAAGTTTATCTTGGTCTCATCAGACCACAGGACATGGTTCTAGTAATCCATGTCCTTAGTCTGCTTGTCTTTAGCACACTGTTTGCAGGCTTTCTTGTGCATCTTTTGAAGAGGCTTCCTTCTGCGTATGGTCTGAGCACTGACAGGCTGACCCCTTCAACCTCGGAAGCAATGCTGGCAGCACTCATACGTCTATTTTGCAAAGCCAACCTCTGGATATGATGCTGAGCATGTGCATTCAACTTCTTTGGTCGACCATGGTGAGGCCTGCTCTGTGTGGAAGGTGTCCTGTTAAACCGCTGTATGGTCTTGGCCACCATGCTGCAGCTCAGTTTCAGGGTGTTGGCAATCTTCTTATAGCCAAGGCCATCTTTATGTAGAGCAACAATTATTTTTTTCAGATCCTCAGAGTTCTTCTTCTTTTCGTTTTATGGCAGATTGCAACCATGACTTTTGAAGGTGCATACCGCCACCTACTGTATCGGAGTATGTAGCATGAACTATGTTCGTTGGGACTACTTTATATCATAAAAATAGATAGAAATTTTTAAAAAATAAATAAATAAACAAATACACATTTTTTTAAAAATCCTATTTTATATCCCTATATTTTTCAGATATTGTACAACTGCTTTCTGTGTATTCTTTACCCCATCTCCTGTTGTGCCTAATAAACCTTCAAGGTTCCACTTCCTTCCTGCCTGACTTATCTTTTGATTTAGCCTCATCCTCTCATCCCTATATTTCCTACAATGTAATAGTACATGTTCTACACTTCCTTGGACCTACATTCCAAACATTTATCTGATTGACTTTTGCCGTTTAAAAACAATGTTTTATTTAACCCTGTATGATCAAACCTTAGCCTGGTTAAAACGCTCTCCTCTCTTCTGTTACTTCTATTCACACCCTGAGCATTAATAGATTTTGGCAAGCTGTAATATTTCCTTCCACTTTTATCCACATCCCACCTGTCCTGCCATTTCTTCATCATATCTTTTTTTATTATCGCCTTAGCTTGTCCTTTTCCAAGGGGTATATTTATGACATTGTTCGTCCTGGTTAATTTTTTTGCTATTTTGTCTGCTCCCTCATTCCCTTTAATACGTGGGCAGCAGTGGCGGCTGCTGGTCTTTCAAAGAGAGGAAGCTGTATTAATGAATGAATGAACAAACGGTCAAAAAAAAAGATATTAAACTCGACGGAGGAAATGTGGGAATTAGGTTAAACTGAAACAAGGAATTTGGTGTATAATTTTGTGAAATTTATGATGAAAATTGGTTTGCAATTTCACCAACAGGGATGTGATTTTTCCGGAATTCCGGATTTTCCGACCTGAAAATGTGACCTACGTGAATCATGCAGATCTGTAAAAAAAAATAAGGGAAGGAGGGGGAGGGGGGGTCAAGAGCTGTCGGAGTGAAAAGGAGAGGATATGAGGACATAAAAGGCTGACGTACGGTGCGTACAGATTTTTTCCTTCCTTTCCAAGTATCAACAAGGACGTATTTGCGTTCAGCTTGTGCACCTGCTGAATTCCGTACCTCAGACGCTCTCGCGCTACAGTGGTATCGTTGTCAGTTGACAAGAACATCGCCGTTAGGCCACCAGTAGGGCTGGGCGATATATTTTTAAATGTGATTGGGAATTAGACCATATAGCATATATCGATATAGTTCAAATTTGCGCTATGATCAGGGGTGCACATAACTGGTACGCAGGTACGCATGCGCCACAAAAATCAGGAATGCGTAATGCCACTTGTGTTACTACGCGCCTTTGCGTACTTAAAGGGTAACTGTCGCCAAAATGCAACCTAGGGTATTTTTGTTAATCTACTCGAGGCAAACTTTCATTTAAAAGCATAATTAGAATGGAAACACCACTTTAAAGTTTGACCGTATTTTTGTTTTCGGTCAAATTGCCTTTTGAATGGGAGAGCTAGGGGCACGTATATGATAGCATCAAAAATCGCTATTTATAAAACACTAAGAAGGCTCGACACAACGTGAAACTTTGCTCAAAGTATCACCAGGGGCTCTACACATGAACTCGATCATTGAGAACATTGTTTGTGGACACAGAGTTTACTAAAAAGAAAGATTTTGATCAACTCACTGTGCTGTGTCCGCTGGCATTTTGTCAGTCAAAAATAGTCGATCTCCGAATGCGAAAGAACTGACTCTGAATTTTAGTATTGTTTCTTATACGAGGATGCTTTTTCAAATACAAGGTCTATATTGTTTTTCACTTACGACAAAACAACAAATTATCCGTGAATGTACATGGAACTAAGCTTTAGGAGCTTTCCATCTTTACTCTCCTCCCTGTTAAGTTGCATTCGGAGATCGACTATTTTTGACTGACAAATCGCATACCGGCTGAAAGAACGCGATGGTGATGGAAAAAATATTTTTTTTCCAAAGATGTTTTCTGTATTTTATGTATTTCTTTTCACGCTGATGTAAATTTAAGTGCTCGTTTAAAAAAAATAATAAAATAAGTTTGGTCTTTAGTCTTTTCTGTATTTTATGTATTTCTTTTCACGCTGATGTAAATTTAAGTGCTCGTTTAAAAAAAATAATAAAATAAGTTTGGTCTTTAGTTAGTTATAAGCTATAAAAACGGGAATGTGACGTCATGATTGACAGCTGTGATTGACAGCTTCTACACTGATGAGGAGGACAGTGAGGAAGAATGCACGCATTAACACCACGATACATGGGGTGAGTACCAAACACCATCTCCTGGTACTCACCCGAGTAACTCACTGAAAAAGTTATGTGCACCCCTGGCTATGATCCTTGCTCCAAGCAAGCTGCTGACTGCTTTTGTAGAAATATGTATAGGCCTATCGTGCATTCTATCAGTTGCAGTTCTGGCGCCTCCGTCTCAACAGCATTAGTTAAGTTACAACGCGACAAATACTCACATCAAATGTTAACGCAGAGGAACGGGACACATCAGTTCAGTGAGTTCACAAAAGTTAATTATTTACATGTGCTTTAAAGCCTTGCCAGTTAAACATGTCATTCACTGCTGGTGCGCTGTTCTTACATGCGCGAACACCCGACGCGCACATGCACTAAAAGCCTGCATGCAGTGGCGTGCACAGACCTCCTCAGGGGCAGGGGCGGAGGGACCAAAACGGGCACTAAAAAAAATTATTACTTGATTTTTTTTTGTTTCTATTCTTTCTTTCCTTGGCATTCTAATAAACTATGTTGATACAATTATTAGAATGCATAACACATCAAATGAAAATAGGGAAATTATGATAATATTACTAAATATTTACTGTACCAAACAAAACAGTGAGAATCAAGAAGGTAATTATGGAAAATTAATTTTTAGTTTTGTTGATGTTGTAAATTTAATGTATGTATTATATGTATGAAAGACAGTGTTAGCTATCATGAATCAGTAACACTTTACAATAAGGTTTCATTAGTTAAAATTAGCTAAATGAACTGCACTTCTACAGCATTTATTCATCTTAGTTAATATTAATTTCAGCATTTACTAAAACATTAAAATCAAAAGTTGTATTTGTTATCATTAGTTAATGCACTGACTGTGGCATAACATGAATAAACAATTAACAGTTTTAGTATTAACTAAGATATAGCCTACAGTAACAAATGTGTTGCTCATGGTTAGTTCATCCATGAGTAATGAACAAATGAACCTATTTGTAAAGCGTTACTGTGAAATCAAAGATATAAGTTCCTTACAATTTAGAGTTGGACATGGACTTAAGATTTAATTTAACTAACTGTTAGATGCATTTCCCCTTGCACTTTTATTCCTTGAATAAAACCGAATGACATTGTCACTCAGAATGCGTCTGAAATCGAGTTATACTTTTATTGTAGTTAAGAATAACTCGTATGTTGCAGCAACTTTTAGAGTAGCATGGTGATGGTAGGATAAATGTAATTTTCCGTATTAGCTTAAACGTTACCTGCTGCTCGTTTGAAGAGACTCGCACGAACTGCTGCGTAGTGCGTACCAGAACCGTTAAATGCGTATGAGGCGCTGCAAAGGAAACTCCGCCTACCACTTCTCCGCCAAATTTTTTTTTATATAATATTTGTTTGTATTATTATTGTTAGAGGCAAGGGTGTGTAAGTGTGTTATTTATTATAATATTTATAATAATAATAATTATTATTTACAATTATCAGAAAAGGGCACAATACATTTTGAGACAAAAGGGGCAGGGGCTTGAGCACCCCCGGCCCCCCCCCCTGTGCACACCACTGCCTGCATGTCTAACAGCGCCTGGTTACTGGACTTAGTTATCTTTCGAGTCTTATTTCGCTAATACTCTCGAATACACACAAGGTTTACATAAGGAAAGTTGGTTATGTCTAAACTGAAAGCAAACCGAGAAAATTGAGAGAAATCTGCTTGTCAAATGCGTGTATATTAGACGCGTCGCGTACAGGTCTTAAAGAGACAGTAGCCCTAATAATAAACATGCAGCCGCTTGTCCTTAAAGGGATAGTTCACCCAAAAATAAAAATTCTGTCATTATTTATTCACTGTAATGTTGTTCCAAATCTGTATTAATTTATTTCTTGTGCTGAACACAAAAGAAGATATTTTGAAGAATGTGGGTAACCAGACAGTTGCTGGTCCCCATTGACTTCCATAGGGAAAAATATACTATGGAAATCACTGGGGTACATCAACTGTTTGGTTACCCACATTCTTCCAAATAACTTCTCAGAAGAAAGAAACTTATTCAGGTTTAAAACAACTTGAGAGAGTAAATGATGACAATTAAAAATTTTGGGAGAAGTATCTATTTAATGTTAATCAAACAACAAAACACAGAGGAAATCACTCACTGCTCTGGACTGAGAACTTTAATAGTAGCTTTAATAAGAATCAATGTATAATTTATACAGTGAAGACTATATTTGGCTTTGACTTTGACTGAACATTTGCTCTCACTTGCGGAAAAAATATCGGGATATATATCGTATATCGATATTCAGCCATCGATATGGGGGGGGGGGTCTCAGTATAATTTCCTGCCTTTTTGTCCTTAGCCAATCACATGCCTGCACCAAGCAAATAACAAGAAATAGGTTGCAGCAGTTTGTGTTTCGACTACACTTGCAAAATCCGCGATGGGACTGAGCTCGAATAGCTTCAGCGTCAGCGACTTTTTATAGTACAAAATCGCTGTCAATCAAAAGGAGATGCAGTCTTTCGACAGACCCTCCAATCATCACGCAGAAGCCCGAAGTCCAGGCCCACTCCTCCATTCACCCCCAGAGAAGCTGAGCGTCCGTGGGCGGGACATAATCGCAGCATTTATCCAATGACCGTCTAGTTTCGAAGCACTGAAAAAAACTGTTCAAAGCAGCCCCACTGAAGTCAATGGACGCTCGGCTTCAACGGGGAAATGCACTGTGATGCTCCGGGAATGTATGAGAAGGAAATCGAGTCAGCCGACCTGCTATATTTAGCTGATTCTGAAGGAACTCGTCTTCGAGATGAACGAGTTCTAATGCATTTTTACATTTTTTAGTCAATAAAATGTTAACACAATAGTACATATTTGACCATTAATTTTTTAACATTATAGGGGAAGCTGAGCTTCCCTTGCAGTCTTAAAGAAATCTCCACTGGTGGGCAGGTACCCAGCAGAATCTCATATCTCTCCGTAGTCTCTGTAATCTAAATAAACTTTGTTTGGATTTCTAGCATTAGATCTTCTCTATTAGATTTCATATTTTGAATACTATAAAGGGCTGCTACAGAATCAACCCAACACACCACTCTGTCTGGTTTTACTTCCTCAACCCACTGCAGTCCTACAATAATCACCATCATCTCTGCCGTGTACACTGAAGCCTGATTAGGCAATCTTTTCCCAATGCTTAAATTCATTGTTGGTATATACTGTATATTCCTATTCCTACCTTGTCTTCTTCATTTTTAGATCTGTCTGTATACATATCTAAGAAACTGTAATATTTGTTCCTTATTTTGGACTTTTGGATCCTCAGAGAGTTCTTTGCCATGAGGTGCCATGTTGAACTTCTAGTTCTAGTTCTGAAAGTCAAGTCACATTTATTTATATAGCGCTTTTTACAATACAGATTGTTTCAAAGCAGCTTTACAGAGATAACAGGAAAATAATGTTGTAATAGTATTGTTAAATTTAAAATTAAATGTCCCCAACTAAGCAAGCCAAAAGCCAATGGCGACAAAGGCGAAGAAAGGGGAAAACGCCGACAGTGGCAAGGAACCATCAGTCAAGGGGCCAGTCCTCCTTTGGCCAACGAACAAACAGTGTATGATTATGATTTAGGCAGCATAATTGGTTTAGAAGTCAGATGGGATCAGAACTTTCACGATATTTATCCAGTTCATCTGGTTGGGGGTCAGAGTCATCACACCGGTATGGAGAAGAGTTTGTTGAGGTGTCCATGAGGCCTTCACAGTGTTGATGAGGCTGGCACTTCAGGGATGCATTGTTGTCGTGTCCATGTGATGGTCCTTCCTTAGATCTGGATATGGCCTGGATCCGGTGGTTTGCTGTAAACCTCGGGATAAACAGAGAGACTAATATTAGCGTAGACGCCATCCTTCTTATGATGTACAAAGTACATCAGGATTTATGGAAAGTGTTCCCGGTTCCGGCTGATCTAAACTATGCAGCCTAACATTGAGCCTAACACTCATGTTGCCACTGGCAAGCTCCGCTCTGCTGTCATGTGCCCGTGCGCCGAGCATCCAGGTGGAAAAAAGTCACGCGAGTAATTTACGTCACATGATCGGCTTTTTTTGCTTTTGGGGTTTTAGCCAATATCGGCCGATCATGATCGGCGGCCGATCAATCGGAGCATCACTAATATATACTGTAGCGGACCCCGCCCGAGTGATAGACCAAGCTTTACTGATGTTTATGAAGTTTATTGAGTCCGTTTTCACTCCAAAAATCACCGTAAGAGCTGAACAAAGAAAGTACAGAAGCGCGCATTATCGACTCATCCAAAACTCTCTCTCTCTCCGTTACATTTTCACTAACATACAGCGAATTACACAAACAATAATTACAACAAACAGTAAACAAATATATATACAGACCGTATGCCTTTTTGGGGGGTGCTTAACAAAGTGCAAAGTTTATAGCCTGCGAAACAACTCCGATGAACTGCGTGCTCTCCCTTTCATTGCCCGTTTAGCTCCGTAGACTATAATACCCGTCAAAATAAAAGTCCCTCCTTAGTAAGACAGATAATGCATTTCTTAAACCTATTTAAACTCACAGAACTATCAAAAATGTATACAAAAACGAATTAGAAGATTTATCACAGCAAAGTCTGTTACATATATATATATATATATATATATATATATATATATATATATATATATATACAGTATATATAAGTATAAATAAATTAAACATTTTTATGGCGTAGGCCGAAAATGAGCTTCCCCTCTTTGAAAGACCAGCAGCCGCCACTGATATACATATATATATATATAAAATATATATATATATAAGTCTTTTTCATAGGATTGTATGTTTTGCATTGTTGCTGCTTGTGAAATGTACATGTTTGTATGGGGTCCCATGCTGCTGAAAGTGAGAAACAAACAAATGAGAATTAGTTATAGAAACAAACAAATATATTTTTTACACTTCTCATTTTACTGTCAACATATAATTGTCTTCTTAGCAGAAATATTGACAGCCAAAAATCATTTGCTTATGCTTTAAGCCCATTGTTACATGAATACACTGAGTATCAAGTATTTGGTGATTTGGTGAGCATAATTGCCTCATTACCACATAACGTTATCCTGTTGTATTCTATCCTGGCTGACCACATTTGTTGTCACTGCCATATAAAGGCAAGACTAAAATCTCTCCTATTTTTTAAGCAATGTGAATAGATTATGGGGTCCACCTTTGTGGTCAGATTCTGTTATGCAGCTTTTCAAATAGTCAGATTCTCACAAGGAAAACTTTTCACGCAATTGGTTTAGTAGTAGTAAGTAGTAAACCCTTTATTGTCACTTAGTCACAATACCAGCGAAATTGGCCATCAACCTGTCCATACAAACATACAATATGACAACGGGGTAGACAGGACAGGAAGACAGGGAATTGAGAAAAATACAGCATGACATGAGGAGAGGTGAGGAGAAAAAAAGGCAACCCCCAGACTATACTCCTGTAAGGCAACATTAGCACATATTCAGTACACTCTACAACATGAACAAGACTTGCAACAGGGGTGGGGAGTGGGGGGTAGTCCAGCACAGGCAAGCAGCCATCCGGTCCTGCAGCCATTCTCGGCGCTGGTCACAGACCCGCCTGTCTGACTGGGGGTACAAAGCGGCGAAGGCGTGGGATGGGGTGTGGGACGGATGCATAACTGTATATATATGTAAGAGTTCATGTGTGTGTAGGCGTGGAGAGTCGCTAAGCCAGTACCATAATCTAGGTGCCTCAGTCCGCAGGATTGTCATAGCGATACACATCAAGTTGCCATGGAGACAACCTTGATCAGGTCCCAGACAGAGTCAACAATCACCAGGTGTTTGGGGAGTCGGGAAAGGAACGCAAGAGCAGCTCACTGCAGTGCTCTTCCGGGGGAGTTGTTGTTCCAACAGCGGCCTTGGCCAAGGCCAGTGCTGGTTGGGGGGTGCCGAAACAGATAAGATTGGGATTGTTTGGTCTTGGGGCGAGTAGCCGCATTCAATTTACACAGGCTATTTTCCTGGTCCATTTTGGTCTCTGAAATGATCCATTTGCCTTTGCAAAGCTGTGAGCTTCTCCATGATGTTATCCGTATTGTGGTTCATAGACACAGTCTGAGTGCTGACAGCTCTGCCCACCGCTTCAATCATGATGGGCAGCCTTGTGAGGCTTTGGACAGCTGTCACCGTCTTCTTAATTCCTCGATAAACCAGGGCAATGCCTAATCCAATCAGCAGAAGACCTGTTATCATGGTTCCGAATAGGTAGCTATCTTCAACGTCCTCCACGGAAACAGCCGGCAGACACACGACCCGCCACCTCTCCCACGCGTCCATCGTGTAGCCAGCTGCGAACGTTCCGGCAGGGCAGTCAGGTTCCCCCGAACCCAAGCTTCTCGTCGAGAAGATGGTGTCAATTGCGTTGAGAGCAGGGATGGAAATTAGCACCCGCCACCAGCCAAATGCGGGTGATTTTGTGTTGTGGCGGGCAAACTCGCTTCACCTACCGGCCACCGTGGCGGGTAAATAAAAATAGCATACTGTTTAGAGGAGGCACACCTTCAACACCCGCGCGCTTCTTCCGTCGAGGCTCGACGAGGGTGTTTGCCGTCGAAAGGGAGAGCTAGCCGCGAGCGCATGGTGTATTTTTAGGGCGGGGTAGCTCTCTTGTGTCGTAAAGAGCTAGCCGCGCGAACATCTACCCGCGCGCTTCTTCCGTCGAGGCTTGAGCGCGAGAGGCGGTTTGCCATCCAAAGGGAGAGTTAGCCACGAACGCATGATGTAAATATGACAGAACAGGCATACTCTCGCAGAGACAGCAACCTCCAGCATAGAGTGCGGTTCAGCATCGGTGCAGTTTTTTGTTTAATCTGCCCTACTCATTTAATGAAATGTATATCAGTTCATGGTTTGTGTGTGTATAAGAAAGAAAGAGAAAATGTCAGTATTTAATTGAGACTTGAGATTAAATAAACTGCTTAAGTATTGTAGATCTTGTAGTATTAATTTTCACATGCAGTTACACATTGTCGGTTAAAAACAAGAAAGTGGCTGGTAAAAACATTGAGTGGCTGGTAGATTTTGAAATCCACCAGCCACAGTGGCCGGTGGACAAAAGAGTTAATTTCCATCCCTGGTTGAGAGACCAGTTGATCAAATCCATGTTTTCTTAGTTTGGAGAGCAGTGCTGAGAGACTCTCTCAAAGTACAAGACAGTAGACTAGACGTGACGAGAGGAGCAAAGCAGGGGAGGTAAGGGGAGGGAGAGAAAATGCGACCGCCTTTGTTGAGAGCAGAAGTAGATCAGTTTAGATCAGTACAACATGACTAAAACAAGTTCATTTGAACAAATAATGTTTTGTTGAACAGTCTCAAATTTAAATTACTGTGTCCTACTAACTAGTAGCATATGTTAGCATAATAACAAACAATTACATTTATTATTACATATAATGTATAGGAAGAGCAATTAAAAGAGACTCTTCTCAGTACTGACATTAGAAGTTATTGCTCATTGAGTGAAGCAGCACACACGGTTAACATCATAAGGCTGCCCACAGCTTATTTACTAGTACACTCTTCAACACAATGATCAAAACCTCAAAAATATAATAGAAACTCTACTAAAGCTCCAATATAACAAAATATCTTGGTTGCGTATGTAACCTTGGTTCCCTGAGTATATCGTTCCCATAGTGACGGTATCGCAGTGTCTCGTTCCCTACTCAAGGAACTAAGGTTACATACGTAACCGAGACGTTCCCTTTCAAAGGTTCTCGACACTGCGATACCGTCGCTATGGGAACGATATACCATAACACCTTCACGTACCTAAGCTAAACTACGCGCCTCATAAGCCGCTGAGATAGCCTCGATTACCCAATGAGACATTCTCTGTTTGGTAACGGCAGCTCTTTTGTTTTTATCACCAAAACACACAAACAATTGCTCCGATCTACGCCACTGGGCTGAGCGGTCGACTTAGATATTCAACGCCCTCACCGGGCAGAGGCCGAGAGGCCATGCATCACTCCCAATGATGCTGAGTCAGGAGGGGAAAAAGCCTCCAAGACCACTTGCTGGGAGTGAAAAGGCAAGGCAAGGCAAGTTTATTTATATAGCACATTTCATACACAATGGTAATTCAAAGTGCTTTACATAGAAGAAATTAAAATAATCAAAAGAAATCAGAATAATTAAAACAGTTTAGAATAAAAGATAAAATACAGAAATAATCAAAAGAAATCAGAATAATTAAAACATAAAATAAAATACAGTACAAACAGTCGGACGAACAGTGGCACAGTGCTCATTAAGTAAATGCACAGCTAAACAGATGTGTTTTGAGTCTGGATTTGAATGTGACTACTGTAGGAGCACATCTGATCTCTTCTGGAAGCTGGTTCCAGCTGCGGCTGGCATAGTAGCTAAATGCGGACTCGCCATGCTTAGAGTGAACCCTTGGTATTTCTAGCTGATGTGATCCTAATGATCTGAGTGATCTGTTGGGTTTATATTCAGTGAGCATATCTGCAATGTATCGAGGTCCTAGGCCATTGAATGATTTATATACCAGTAATAATACTTTAAAATCAATCCTTTATGTAACTGGCAGCCAGTGTAAAGACCTGAGGGCTGGTGTGATGTGTTCATATTTTCTGGTTCTGCTCAGAATCCTAGCAGCAGCGTTCTGTATGAGCTGCAACTGTCTTATGGTCTTTTTGGGAAGGCCAGTGAGGAGTCCATTACAATAATCCACCCTGCTGGTGATGAAAGCATGCACAAGTTTCTCTAAGTCTTGACTGGAAACAAAGCATCTAATTCTTGCAATATTTTTCAGGTGATAGTATGCTGATTTAGTTATTGCTTTGACATGACTACTGAAACTAAGGTCTGACTCTAGAGACACACCCAGATTCCTGACTTGATTTTTAGTTGTTTGACCCCTAGACTGAAGGTATGCGTTCACCTTGAGAACTTCATCTTTGTTTCCAAACGCAATGACTTCAGTTTTGTCTTTGTTTAACTGAAGAACGTTTTGGCACATTCAATTGTTTACTTCATCAATGCATTGGAACAGAGAGTTAATGGGGCTGTAATCGTTAGGCGATAGGGCTAAGTAGAGCTGTGTATCGTCTGCATAGCTGTGGTAAGCGATTTGGTTATTTCTCATTATTTGGCTCATTGGGAGCATGTACAGGTTGAATAGGAGGGGCGCAAGAATTGAGCCTTGAGGGACTCCGCATGTCATGGATGTCCACTCAGACTTATGATCTCCAATACTCACATAATAACCTCTGAAAAGGGGTTGACACAACCTTAGGAACAGGGTATAGGGTCTGGTCTGAGGGGGAACTCCCAAGGAGGGCCGACTAACAGACCTGTTCAGTCAAAACCATATCTGAGTGGACCAGAACGGGGCCACTAGCAACAGATGTCCCACTTTGGCCGTTCGTACTCTGAGGAGAGCCGCTTAGAGTAATCGAATCGGTGGAAAGGCATAAAGCCAGGCCTTGGGCCACTCCTGAACCAGAAGATCCAGTCCCAGAGGCGACGGAGGAGACAGGGAGAACCAGAGCGAGCCAGAGTTTGACCAGGCTTGCTGTCCCATTCTAGCACCACCTTGTCTACAACATGAAGTAACCACCTCTAACAACCCATTGTATGACGGAGAAATGTGTTTCTCCTGTCTGCTCGGAGAGAAAGAGCTACACAAATCGCCTATAAGCTCCTCAGAATCAGAGGCCGCTGTAGATAGCACGTCATCATCAAAAGGGCCACAGGAAAAATAAATAGAGTCAGAAGCTACTGGAGTTGGCCGCAAATAGTCACGGACTAAAATGACAGGGTCCTGCCCCCCTCGTCTGCAAACAAGCGGCTCGGGGAAAGAGAGAGAAAGGGAGAATATTCCGTCTGCTTACTCTCCATGTGCTCCAGCTTGTAATCGTCACCCCAAACATCCATCTCTTCCAGCGCCTCGGCAACCGCAGAAACGGAAAGGTGGGGCTTAGACGAGAGGCCTTCTTTCCTCATAAAACAGGCGAGCCTAGAGCGCAAAACTTTTAGACGCAGGCTGCCGCCTGAGCATGATTAAGGCCCAAACATTGTTCGCACCTGTCTTGAGTGTCTCCTCCTGCGATGAACCTGTCATACGGTATGAAACATAAGTGACGTATTCTTGGGGCGGTGCAAAGCACTACTGGCCAATCAAATTGGCGTGATGATATAAGGGCTTCAGACATTTGTCACGCTGAAGGTGTTCCCAAAGCAATGGTATCGCAGTGTCTAGCTTCTAATTAATTAATTAACCATTTCAGTCATATCTGACTCTTGGTGATTCTGTGGGCCATCTCTTGCCATACATGAGAGACAGTCCATGAATTTTCTTGGCGATGATTTTTCCAGGGTAAGTCACCAGGTCTTTCCCTTAACCCTCCTAATTACATGGTTTGGGACAATTTAGCGTTTCCAATTCACCTATATTGCACGTTTTTTGGATTGTGAGGGAAACCCATGATGATGCAGAGGACTCCTGGCTCAGTCGGGGCTCGAACCGGGGACCTTGGCAATGCTACCCAGTACACTAAGCCACCGTGCCAATGAATTTAATTTGTGACAAAATGCTCAAAAATAATGTTGCTTCAGCTATTTTCACAAAGCAATTTGAACAAAAATATTTTTTTTCTTTGCAAACATACCTTTTTTTGTAGTTTTTTCATTATTATTGTGATCAATAATATTCTTTGCATTTACCAAGGTTCCTTTTCATTCAGGAACAATAATCCAAAAGGTGATGACACTGATCCTCAGAAGAGAAGACAAAGGGAAAGAGATATGAGACAGAGGTAAGATATATGATTCTGCATAACGAATAAAAGTAAAGATTCAAGGATGTTAAGTATTTGAGTGATTGTACTGTATTACTTAACTCTTTCCACGCCAGCGCAAGTTTAGAGCCACTGCCAGCATTTTTCATCATTTTCACAAAATGTTCATGGCCCCCAGAATATTTTGTTGTATGAATATCTAAACATACAATATAACAAAATAAAGAACATGGCCTCTGCTTTAAAAAAATATATAAAACTAAACAAAAAGAACAAAACAAAAAAAAAATTCTATCTTAATGCATTCTTTATTTATCACTTGAACACTTGAATGTGGATAAGTTTTATAAAAAAGCAACATTTTGAGCAAAAAGCGGAGAAAATCTAATTTTTGTCAAAGACTACATCCAGATCGGATTCAGAACGATTATCACAACATAGATGGAGTAGATCGAGTCTATCAACACCCCCTAAGGTTGCACAGCCCTATACCTCTTCCTGGGTCAACATTTAATTTGATAACATTTGGCAGTTTTGATTTATATGCTGTTTAATGTTGATGGCCACATTATTTTACATATGCATCTGCTTACATATGCTATTCCTTTTTTTTGCCTCTTTTTCTCCTGTGTTTTGATCAAGAAATTATGTACACTTTCAGAAGTTGTGTCATAGTGCCCCTACCATAGAACAGTGAAAACATGAAAAGCATGAAATTTGTGTCAATGGCTGGAATGCGTTGTTCATAAATGACGGACATTTCAGTCAATGGAGGGAAAAGAGTTAAGTATTATTTTTCAGAATTTCACTACAATACTACGAAAATCTAAAAACCCTTTACTCAAATCATTCCAAGAAAAAAAAAAGTCTACGTTTTACTCTACCTTACAATTTCATGTAGGCATTGAAAGTACAAAATGTATATTTCTGTTACGAACTGTTCTGAGACTTGGGTTGAAGATCCAAATTCAGCTTTATTGGGACAAGCCAGAATCGTAATCCATATAACAAGCAAAGGTTCAAACACACAGGCAAACAATCCAAATAAACAACAGAGCAGAAAGCACAGGCAAAAAGGGTAATCCAGATTAACGGGCAGATAATAAAAAAAAACAAGACACAGGAAACCAGGATATCGCTCAAAATTGCAGTGTAACACAAATTCAAGACTTCGCAATAACTGGGTGAAAATACAGGGCTTAAATAGGCTGAGTTTAACAAGATAATGGGGCACAGTTGACGTAATCGCAACATGAGTCCAGGCATTGAGTTATGGTAAATTAAGTTCATGATCTGATAGCAATGACTGGGGAGGAGTGTCCACTGGTGGATATCATGGGCACTCCAACTGGTGGATGTGATATAAATCCCCCCCCCCCCCACACACCTTAAGGAGCGTATTCCAGACACTCCCCAACCAGTCACATAAATCCAGGAAAATCCAGGGAGGGGGAGTGGAGGCAAGACTGGACTGAGGTGGAGCGGGGAGCCAAAGCAGAGTTGGCAGAGCAGGTTGCCAAGGCGGAACAGGCAGGGCTGTTTGCCAGTGCGGACCAGATGACCACCACAGCAGAGCAAATGGGAGTGAAGATCCCCACAGCAGAGCAAAAATCCACCACAGCAGAGAAGACAGGACTGAAGGTCCCCACGGAGGAGTGGAAGACCACCACAGTAGAGTAGACAGGACTGGTGACCACCATGAGCTTAGTAGCTTCAGGTGCAGCGTCCATGGCGGCTAGAGAATCTATCGTGGCGTCAATGATGGCTAGAGACTCTGGCATGGCGGACATGACGGCTGGAGACTCTGATGAGGCCATGACGTGAAGAGGCTCTGGTGTGGCTGCCATGTTGTGAAGAGGCACTGGACCTGGGACCACCGAACTGGGAAGCGCTGAGACGACTGAACTTGGAAGCGCTGGAATCTGTGATGGGCCAAAAAAAAAGTAGTTTTAGGGGAAGCTACCTCCTCTATCTTCCACACAGTGAAAGATAACCCAGTTAATTGGAGGGCATAGTCCAGGAACTCCATCTCCTCTATGACCATCACGGATCAGCATAGATTGTAAGGGGTTGTTGAGTCCATAGCAGAAAACAATCAATGAGAGAAAAGTCCGGGAGGTGAAATTAGTAATGTCCAGAAAGTCCTGGATGTGGTCCTCGAGTGAGCAAGTTCCTTGGCGAAGGTGGATTAGGGACCGCAATCTCACCGCAACCTGACCATACGTGCCAACCCGTTTGACTAAGGATGTCGAAGCCCCACTGTTGTCGTTAAAGCAGGCTCAGTGGCAACGGTTCCGTATGGCATACTACCTACTGCAACACAGAACAACCCATATAAAAAATATATCTAATTTATAAAAACAATATGAAGATATATGATGATATATGATATACAGGTCCTTCTAAAAAAATTAGCATA
This sequence comes from Gila orcuttii, assembly GCA_026230005.1. NCBI lineage: Eukaryota > Metazoa > Chordata > Actinopteri > Cypriniformes > Leuciscidae > Gila > Gila orcuttii. The sequence continues at coordinate 17,973,584 of JAPDVR010000013.1, read as the reverse complement.
TTGTGATAAAGTTCATTATTTACCATAATGTAATGATAAGAAATTAAACTTTCATATATTTTAGATTCATTGCACACCAACTGAAATGTTTCAGGTCTTTTATTGTTTTAATACTGATGATTTTGGCATACAGCTCATGAAAACCCCAAATTCCTATCTCAAAAAATTAGCATATCATGAAAAAGTTCTCTAAACGAGCTATTAACCTAATCATCTGAATCAACTAATTAACTCTAAACACCTGCAAAAGATTCCTGAGGCTTTTAAAAACTCCCAGCCTGTTTCATTACTCAAAACCGCAATCATGGGTAAGACTGCCGATCTGACTGCTGTCCAGAAGGCCATCATTGACACCCTCAAGCAAGAGGGTAAGACACAGAAAGAAATTGCGGCGTGGCATGGAGGCAATCAGCCTGTGGCACTGCTGAGGTGTTATGGAGGCCCAGGATGCTTCGATAGCGGCCTTAAGCTCATCCAGAGTGTTGGGTCTTGCGTCTCTAAAATTTCTCTTCACAATATCCCACAGATTCTCTATGGGGTTCAGGTCAGGAGAGTTGGCAGGCCAATTGAGCACAGTAATACCATGGTCAGTAAACCATTTACCAGTGGTTTTGGAACTGTGAGCAGGTGCCAGGTCGTGCTGAAAAATTAAATCTTCATCTCCATAAAGATTTTCAGCAGATGGAAGCACGAAGTGCTCCAAAATCTCCTGATAGCTAGCTGCATTGACCCTGCCCTTGATAAAACACAGTGGACCAACACCAGCAGCTGACATGGCACCCCAGACCATCACTGACTGTGGGTACTCCAGTGCTGCTTCTCTGTAGCCCAGGTCAGGTGCTTCTGCCGCTGTTTCTGGTTCAAAAGTGGCTTGACCTGGGGAATGCGGCACCTGTAGCCCATTTCCTGCACACGCCTGTGCACAGTGGCTCTGGATGTTTCTACTCCAGACTCAGTCCACTGCTTCCGGTGTTTAGAGTTAATTAGTTGATTCAGATGATTAGGTTAATAGCTCGTTTAGAGAACCTTTTCATGATATGCTAATTTTTTGAGATAGGAATTTTGGGTTTTCATGAGCTGTATGCCAAAATCATCAGTATTAAAACAATAAAAGACCTGAAATATTTCAGTTGGTGTGCAATGAATCTAAAATATATGAAAGTTAATTTTTTATCATTACATTATGGAAAATAATGAACTTCATCACAATATACTAATTTTTTTAGAAGGACCTGTATGTATTCCTGCTAATGCTCTCACATTCGCGTAAAGTAGCCTTGTTGACAGAGATGGGCAGTATTTTAATTACATGTATTCGAAATACATATTTAATTATTTTTGGGTATTTTGTAATTAGTATTCTCCTTAACAAAAATAAATGTAATTTGTAATTAAATACTTTGAGAGACTGTAATTTGTATTTAAAATACTTCAAATACTTATTTAAATATATAATTTTGTTTCGCATGAGTTCCATTACACGAGAGTAGATGTTAAAACTTCATGCTGATTTGTACTCGGCTTTCGCCAAGATAAGCAACACTAAGACGTAGCTTTACAGTAAACTATGCTTCTCCATCCATTTACGCTTCTTTCCATATGGTGGTGTGACTCCCCTTCTGTCCGGCGTTAACGGCTGCAGTGTACTTGGCGCGTCAGCACACACGACGGCTGCAACTACAGTGTGGTCTCCCTAGTGGACCAGCACGACAACCGTCTGGATTGAGCCGAGTAGGGGACATCTCTAGGGTCTTCAAGTGGGCACCTTCCGTCCTCAGTGTTTCGTCGACTAGCCCAAGACACCTCAAGAGGGCTCGACAGTGACTCTGGCGTCCCAGAGTCACCCCCCTCCGTCCCCCGCTCAACTCAGCCCAGCTTACTGACCTCTACATCCCTCCTGCTGCTGAGACCTAACCACAATCTCTCCGCAACCCAATCATACGCGCCAACCCGTTTGACTAAGGCTGTTGAGCCCCACTGGTGCGTTAATATGCAGTTTTAGTGGCAACGGTTCCGTATGGCATACCACCTACCGCAAAAACACAATATCTGCCCAACCACCCGTCATTCACGCAATATACACAGGAACGTAATGACTGTAAATACTATACAACCTATACAAATAAACCAACAGACTCTTCAAGTTTTTCAAGAATTCTACGAAACCGTAGCATGGCGGCCTGTACACAGCCAGCTAGAATCTTTCCGTCTCCACCACAGCCAGTTGCTGCTCCTTTCTGCTGCTTCAGATAAGTTCTTTACTGTGCGACGCAACTCTTGGCCACTGAATCCGACGTCTCTGAGGAACCGGGTTGTAGAGTGTGCCACAAAACCTCGACAACCCACTTCCACTGGATAAACCTGGACTCTCCATCCTCGCTGTTCTGCTTCAGTGGCCAGATGAGCATACCGCAGTTTCTTCCTCTCATATGCCTCATCTACCGCATCCTCCCATGGCACTGTTAACTCTATCAGTTGAACAACGCGTGCTGATCCAGACCACAAAACAATATCTGGTCGTAGGTTAGTGGTGGCAATCTCAGGTGGAAAAATAAGCCGTTGATCAAGATCAGCCAGCATCTTCCAGTCCCTAGCAGCTTCCAGTTGTCCTGGGCGAGAATTGGTGTTAACACCTTTTCTTGGTGGTTGCTCGCCTGGGCGGAGGCATATATTAACTTTCATCACCAGGCTTAATAGGACCATAGACATAAAATACGAATAGGACTACCAAATTGCCTATCAAAGTTTAAGAAAATCACGTGACATCCTATTGACCCTGTTAACAGTTCCGGGTTTCTCAGAGGTGGATGAGAGACTACATTAAATATATTTTTTGTGTTCACGTTTGCTCAAATAGCAAAAGAAAAACACCACAACAGTGTTTTCACAACTTTCAAAAAGAGTAAAAAAAAAAAAGGAGAGAGATTGATAATGGCAGTCAGAAGAGAGAAAGATGTCAACTTTGTCACAGCCACTGTATTAGAAACACCCTCACAGCAGCGTTAACTAGTTTTTTGTAATATAATACAAATATAGTGTTATAGGCATAATTATCTTTTTTTATTGACAGTATGTGGCAATACTGTACGTTAAAAGCGCACCTTCTGCACTATACGGACAATATTCTATAATCTTATGTGTATCTAACTCCACAGTTACTCTTGCACTTCAAAAGACTGTAAATGTTGTCTGTATTTTTGTATTTTCAAATTACAAATAATATTTTAATTCAATACTTTTTGATGTATTTGTGTCCATCTCTGCTTGTTGACAAGCTTGGGTGAGTAAGATCAACATTCAAAAGATATAGTGCCTTCAAGTTCAAGTTCAAGTTCATTTTATTTATATAGCACGTTTTATAACAGCCACCGACTGACCAAAGTGCTTTACAGAACTACAAAATTAAAAGACAATAATACCATGCATAACAGCACAGCACAGATAAGTACAGCAAAGCTAAGAACAGTGTCAGACTCATCAATATTAAACAGCAATGGCAGTATCAGACTTAGATAAATAGAAAAAACAGCATCATACTCAAAGGAGAAACAATAAAAGTAAAATAACCTTATTTATAGGCCAAAGAAAACAAGTGCGTTTTTAAAAGTGACTTAAAAGAGGTCACGGAAGGGGCTATCCTAACCTCTATGGGCAAATTATTCCACAGCCGAGGCCCAGCCACAGAAAATGCTCGATCCCCTCTGCATTTAAGTCTGGAGTGAGGGACTAATAACAGATTCTTGTCACCTGATCTCAGACTTCTTGATGGGGTATATGGTTGTAGCAGTTCAGATAGGTAGCTCGGTGCTTGGTTGCATAGAGATTTGTACACAAATAAAAGGATTTTAAAATCAATTCTGAAATTAATGGGCAACCAATGAAGAGACCTCAGAATTGGGGTGATATGGTCACTTTTCCGACTATTTGAGAGGAATCTTGCGGCGGCATTTTGCACCAATTGAAGACGAGCAATTTGAGTTTTCGAGATACCGCAATACAGTGAATTGCAGTAATCTACACGTGTGGTGATAAAAGCATGATCAGCCATCTCAAGAGTTTTAGGATTAAGGAAAGGTTTGAATTTTGACAACAGACGAAGTTGATAAAAGCTAGAGCTTATTACAGAGGAGATTTGTTTATCAAAATTTAAAGACTCATCCAGTAGAACGCCCAGGTTCCGTACACTTGAAGATCTAAAAGCCGATAGTCTGCCTAGGTTGAAGGTGGCAGCCTGGGGATTAACAGTGGACCCAAAAACAATGATCTCTGTTTTGTTTTCATTTAAAAATAAAAAATTTTGGTCCAGCCAAAATTTTACTTCGTCTAGACAACCTAGTAATGATGAAAGGGCAGAGGGATCATTTCTCTTGATTGGAACATACATTTGAGTGTCGTCTGCATAACAGTGGAAAGATACCCCATGTCTTCTTAGAATGGTGCCCAGTGGTAACATGTAGAGAGAAAATAGAGAAGGCGCTAAGATAGATCCTTGCGGAAGACCACAGGTTAGATGCGCAACAGAAGAGGAGCAATTTCCTAACTTTACTCTGAAAGTTCGACCCGAGAGATAAGACTGGAACCACTGGGAACGATACCTTTTAGCCCCACATCATACTCTAGTCTGGATATCAGGATAGAGTGGTCTACAGTATCAAAAGCTGCTGACAGATCCAGAAGAACAAGAGCCACAGAGTCACCAGTGTGCGTGGAAAGATAGATGTCATTTAAAACTCTCAACAGGGCAGATTCAGTACTGTGAGCAGACTTAAAACCAGATTGAAATTTTTCAGAAATATCATTGCATTTTAGAAAGAGCTGGAGTTGGTCAAGAACAACTTTTTCTAACACCTTCGAGACAAAAGGCAATACAGAGATAGGATGGTAGTTATTTAGCACGGCAGGATCCAGTGAAGGCTTCTTGAGTAACGGAGTGACAGTGGCCTCCTTAAGGGCAGCAGGGATGGAGCCGGTGAGGAGGCACTTATTAACAAAGGACACCAATCATGGCCCTACTAAATCAACAATTAATTTAAGAAACTTAGGAGAAATGATGTCAAGAGAGCAGTACGAAGGTTTCATATTGGCTATAGTTTCTTTGAGGAGATTCAGAGTGATTGGCTCAAAAGCATCCCAGGTAACAGAATTCATCAACTGACAAGAGTGTTCAGTGTGAGAATGGCTGGCATTGCATCTCAAGTTAGATATTTTGTCAATAAAAAATCTCAAGAAGCTTTCACATAGCTCATCCGAAGCACAAGACATTGTATTTACCGGAGGATTTAAAACAGAGTTTATAACAGAAAATAAAACCTTTGGTCTAGAGTGGTTTGCCATAATCATGTCAGAGAAGTACGTAGCTTTAGCCGACTTTACAGCATTCTGGTAGGTCGACAAGCTGACTTTAAATAACTAAAGTGAAATATGTAGCTTGTCCTTCTTCCATTTGCGCTCCGCCTTTCTGCTAGCTTGTCTTAGTCGCCGAATATCCACGTTGAGCCATGGTTCATAATTAGGTTTAGGTTTGTAGGGCTTGAGCGGAGCAGTTTCATTTAGGGCATTTAGCCAAGAAGAGTTTAACAGACCAAGATGCTGGTCGGCATCTAAGTCCAATAGTGGTGAGTCCAGAAACACATGTGAGGAGGAATTCATAAAGTGCTCGTTAAAATTTGATCCAAAATGAGGGGAATAGGATCTAGACAGTCTTACATCTGCAATAGTGGAATGAGAAATGCAAGGAAGAGATGTAGAAAATAATATTGGCTTATGGTCCGAAAGCATAAAATCAGAAATAACAACATCACTGATTACCATCCCATATGAAAGAACAAGGTCCAAAATGTGACCCTGAATGTGAGTGGAATCATTTATCCACTGGACTAGGTTAAAAGATTCAATGAGCCTGCGGAAATCCTTTGATAGGGAGTTAGATTGAAAACAAACGTGGATATTAAAATCACCCACCAATAAAAAACGGTCATAGGTTGTGGTGATATTACCAATGAATTCTGTGAATTGCTGAATGAAGTCCTGGAGTGAGTGTGGAGGACGGTAAATCACCCCTAATAAAATAGGGCCATTCCAGTCTAAATGAAGTAGCTGAGCTTCGAAACTAGAAAATGCACTGAAAGGAACCGACCGGCATCGCACAGAGAATGAGTTTTTAAAAATAGTCACTATCACCCCCCCTCGTCTGTTCGAACGGGGGGAGTTAAAAAAGGTACAGTCAGTTGGAACTAGTTCCGAAAAAAGGGTTAGATCACCAACCTTAGTCCAGGATTCAGTGATGAACATAAAATCCAAACTATGAGAGGAGAAGTCGTCGTTGAGCAGGAAGGTTTTGTTCACCAAGGATCGAGCGTTGATCAGAGACATTTTAGGCGGATGAATCACATCGTGGAAAACTCCAGCTTACCTCAAAGAACGTAGATTTCCAGGAGTCACGCCGTTTTGCCGATGACAGAGGCCAATCCGAGGTAAGCCATCCAAATGGACAGGGGAAGGACTCAGGGGAATGATAGATTGAAGCCACCGAAGAGCCAGCGCTCGCGGTCGCTAGGCAACATAACCGCCATAACACGCCATATGGTTCAGATTTAGATCGATCCTGAGTCTTTCGATTGCTTTCAGTCTGATGATGCGTCCACCCCGATTCCCGCGTTTCCTCCTGCGTTTTCTCCGTGAAGTGATAAGAGGACACTTCTTTTGTAGAAATAAACTGCTTAGTTCCCTTTCTAAAGGGATTTTACGCTGCGACCCACTATGGGGAATGCCTCCGGTTTGAACGTTGTCTGAAGTATGAGTCTAAAAACGACAATGAACTTGACATTGGCAGGTGGCAGCCTGTGACGTCACCACTGGTATAAAAGGGCACCTGTGCAATACGCCATCCTTTTTCTTGTCTACAGGATCCGTTTGTTTGAATATGTGTCTAACGAAGGCAACTATGCTAAACCCTTTAATAAGTGTGTACATCCATGTCAGTTTCCCTATTCCCTCAAAAAAGACGACGGATTGTGATGATGTGTTGTCTTTCACGTCATCTGATCCGGCAGCAAGTACGCTCCTGGCTTCGAGCCAAGAATGAGCAGGACGAGGCTGATGAGATCGATGATGTTTCTGATTTCTCAGTCCACCTGCCCCGCATATTACGAGTGTTTTGGAAGTTATGTCTCACACCACGGCGAGATTAGATTTGCCCTGGAAGCACAAGAAGCGCAAGGTTGCTCATAGTCTCTCGTATGAACGCTTTTTGTCGGGACATAACCACCAAACTCTCACAAGCCTTCCCTTTCTCCCAGATCTTCCCACTGAGTTGGGGAGATCTTGGGGAAAGTTATATTCTGGAATATTTTTATGCGTCTATGCCTCCGATCAAAGAGACTCTTGAAGGCATTGAAGGCTCCGTCTTTGCCTACCAAACCGCTGCGCTGTGCGCCTTAATGGCAGAGCATATGGCTATGGCTGTGCTGCAGGCCTACCAGGCTGTCCTGCTTTAGGACCTGGGCTTTACTTATTAGTAGGATCTCAGTGAGCCTCCAGGGCCGTATATATAAATTTTACTTTATACTATATACTATATATAAATTAACTTAATAACTTTTTTACAACAAAAATGAACCATCACTGAACTTACTTAAGCTGGACTATGATGCTATTTTCTTCTAGAAACAAACTTTGTTTTATTATTTTCCTGTAAAGTCACACTGTAAAGTCCGCGGCGCCCAGCTACGACTTGTTCAAAATCCTGCTGTGCCACAGAGTGCCATTTACATAGTTTTATACAAAATGTACATTATATTTGTCTCAAATCGTCGTTATTGTACAAACTGACTTCACCCTGAGCTGCAAGATGCATTTAGTTTTACATTCATTTACAGAAATCAGCTGATGTTATCGGATTTTCAGGTGAGATTCTTAATTATTCAGGTAATGTAAAGTGTTCAGACTGCAGACTTAGCAACAATTGTATTTAATTGTACAGTACAATCATAACATAGTACAGACATTATCTTAATTTCATAATGTCCTTAAAAATAACAGTATTTCTGGCCATAAACTGAGAATGTGCATGTCCGGTGTGTGATACCTCGAGTTAAATTTACTCATACTTTACATCACTGGTGATAAATGAAGGAGAAACTAAGTAAGCCGATCCTAACAATACCTCATGTCTTAGTTTGTTTATTGTGTTACAGAGCCTTGCCCTCAGCTGACCTCTCATTTACCTCTATTCCTTTAACTGGAGATAAACAGACTGATGCCGAGATACAGGCTTTCATCAGAGCCAGACACAACCTGCTAAACAGCACAGGTATTATTCATTTATTCATACACACAGACACACACACACACACACACACACACACACACACACACACACACACACACACACACACACACACACACACACACACACAAACATAGACCTAAGGAAACATTTTAAATATTAAAGAGAAAGAAAGTGGATGAAGTAAGTCTTAACTTTAAGTTTAACAGGTTTGGGCATTAATAGCCGCTTTTCAACTGTCGGGCTGGCCTAATAGCCTCGGACCTGTAGCACCGATCCCAAAACCACACTGCGTTTCCACAGTTGAGCCAGAAACTTGCGCAGCGCTTCACTAAAACCCGCCAGTAACAACATCACACAAACTCATAATTTCACCAACAATTGGAAGTTTTATCAAAAAACGAATCAGAAAGAAATCCGTTGGAGTTAAACCGAAAGCTGGTTGGCTTGTGCTGCCAGAGCATTCATGGCGAGGCGGATGTTGGAAAGTTCCTCTTCCCTCTCCGTGGTGGCTGAGCTTGTCTCCTTGAAGCTATATTACAGAGCACAGAGGTAATGTCAGATTTTCAGGAAGGAAGGACCCAAAAGCAGACAGATGCTTAACTGCGACTTAAACTCAAGGCAAAAGACATGGCCTAATCAAAGAAGGGCAGATGCGAAGAGTCAGTCAGACCGGTGAGGGTCGAGCTAGAGAAACCGTCCATTCAACGACCAAATCTAGATAGGAAGAGTCAGACAAGACAGTCGAGAAAGTTATTATCAGGAGACAATCGACATAGATAAGGCAGATCAGAACTAAGGTCAGAGATGAGTGGATATCAAACCCAGGTATACAGTCCAGTACTGGCACGAACAGTACCAGAGGTTAATTCAAGAACCAGAACCAAGGATAAATGTTTGCCAAATTCCTTGCCAATGTACGATGCTGTGGTGCTGAAATATGGCTTGTTACTATATGATTGCTTTTAAACTGGATGCCCGCCCTAATCATAAGAGCTAACCCCCTGTTACATCCACCAGTAGGAGTGCCCTTGATCTCCACCTGAGGGCACTCCTCTCCTCTCCTTTGCTCTCCCGTTATGAACTACATTCCCCATAATGCATTGCCCGGACTCATTAGGATTTGATTTCTCCCACCTTTGGTTCATTAGCTTGTTTGTATTTGCTTATTTAAGCTGTGTTCTCATTTTCTTTCATTGCTTAATCTTTTTGTGTATCCACCATAATTCTGAGCACTTATATTTTGGTTCCTATGGTTTTGACCTCCTGGCTGTTTCTGGATTGTCTTGCTTGCCTGTTTACCTATTTCTTGGACTCTGCTTTATATTTGGAATTTCTGGCTATCGTGTATATCTGACCCTTTGCCTGTTATAATGGATTACGATTCTGGATTGCGTTTAATAAACGGCTGTACTTGGATCCTTTAACAAAGCAGTGTTTTGTAACACCCCCATGTGATCTCACAAATTTCGTGCCAAAGTTAATGGGAGTTAAAGCTACAATATGTAAGATTTTTGTAATAAAATATCCAAAAATCACTTGCACAGTGCGATACATATTGTATCTTTAATCGGATTTTTCAGCTGATTTTTCAACCGCAGAGCAACTGATCTGTAAACAAGATTAATCTTTACTATACAACTATATTACAATATTTGAGTGATGCAGATTATTAAAGGGGGTCTAGCTGACAACTCATAGACTCCTAAAAAAACATTGCTTTCTATGAGTGTATGCACACCTGCCACACCCTAGTACGGCACTTACATCGTCTATCTATTAGATTACATTATATTTGTCCCAAAATGTTGTTCTTGTGTTCACTGCCAGTTCCTATGTAGCACCCAAACTCTGAAACAGTCTTCCTAGCCTTGTTCGGGAGGCAGACACAATCTAGTCAGTTTAAATCTAGATTAAAGACTTCTCTCTTTACCCTGGCGTACACATAACACATTATCACATTTCATTAATTCAGATCCCCTAAAGGATTATTAGGCTGGATAAATTTGGTCAACCGGAACCAAGAACAGTTCCCATAACATCTGATGTACATGTTACAGTACATCGTAAGAGAAATGGCATCTACACTAATATAAGTCTGTCTTTCTCATACTTATCCACCATAGTCAGCCAGATCTGGTCCGTATCCAAACCAATGACAACGACAATTTATTTGTATAGCACAATTTAAAACAACAGCTGTTGACCAATGTGCTTTCCACAATGTAATTAAGTTCATTTAAAGAATAACCAACAGACAAGACAGAATGACAGAAAAAGACCTAAAGATCACACAGGAACTTAAAAAGCATATAAAATCACAACATTAAAACACATAATAAGAAAAACTTAAAAATCACATAAGATCACATCATTTACAACACAAGACACAGTGTTAATCGAAAGCCTTCTAAAATAGAAAAGTTTTTAGTCTGGATTTAAAAGTCAGAAGAGATGGAGCTTGTCTTAAGCTAATAGGTAAAGTATTCCAAAGCCGTGGGGCAGCGATGTAAAACGCTCGATCTCCCCTACATTTGAGCCTCGATTTTGGGGTACACAATAGAGCCTGATTTGATGAGCGGAATGATCTTGCAGGTTTATATTCAGTCAATAGGTCAGTTAAATAAGTTGGTGCTAAGCCATTTAAAGATTTATAAACTAATAATAGTACTTTAAATTCTACTCTGAAACGCACAGGTAACCAATGTAGTGAACGTAGAATAGGGGTAATATGCTCCCTCTTTTTTACACCACACAAAAACCGTGCCGTAGCATTTTGGACATATTGCAAGCGGGATAGGGATTGCTGACTAGTCCCTAAATACAGTGAATTACAATAGTCCATCCTAGAGGAAATAAAAACGTGAATTCATTTCTCTAGATCTTTAAAATAGAGAAACGGCTTAGCTTTTGCAAGCAGACACAGTTGGTAAAAGCAGGTTTTAACGACAGAATTTATTTGGCGGTCAAACTTTAGATCATCATCCAGAATAAAGCCCAGATTTTTTACCCAGGGTCTCAGGTACACAGACATCTCACCTGTAACAACAATGAGTCTTTCATTAAATGCATTAACATTAGCTCAAATGATATATAGGGAATTTTAATAATTAATCATGAATATGATTAATATTGCATATTACAGTTAAATTATCGAAGTTGAAAATAGATCGATTGTATATATGAATGATCAATCACAACGAATTATAATTCCTCATTCATATATCAATGGTCCCTTTCCAGATCGATTATATGAGATAACCTTTAATGGAATTAATTTAGCTATCGAACAATCTGTTTGTCCAGCAAACGGCCGTAAGATTAACTTATCAACTTCTCCACAAGGTTATCCCTTCCTTATAATTCCAAAAAAGCTATTTTCTGGCCATGAAAATTCACCTTCTTGTTATTATAAAATTTAGGTTACTGAAATAGTAACGAATTGTAAAGCTTTGTAGCTAGATCAAACACTTCATTGACTTTGTAAAAACGAGCACGATTGGACAATTAGCAATCAAGAATATAATGGTTTTAATAAAATGAAACTACGGATACAGAATTATACATTTAAACACGGGATACATGTATGTACAGTAAACGGTAAAACTAATGAGACAGACGAATAACGAACGGGAGTGAGAGAGAGAGAGAGAGAGAGAGAGAGAGAGAGAGAGAGAGTAAGAGGATGAGAAAGTGAAACTAACGGTCAGGATGAGAGAGATCACCGGGGTGATCGCAGCATGGCAAAAATCACAGACAACGTAACCCTTAGAGAGACAACAAGAAATCACATCAATCAAATCAATAACCTATACTTGCGTATGGTTCTCTGTGTTGCTGAGGAATGCAGAGTCGTGTGCGTGTTTGTCCTTCGGCGCTATAGGCTTGTTCTCTCGTGTCTTCCGGGGCGAGCAGACTCGCGGGAAGTTTTAAAGGTTCACCGAACGTGAAGTTACCAAGGAAATAATTCAGAGTTCATCTCCCTCGTGGAAGGAGAGGCGAATATGAAAATAAAACTTAGTAAAGAAAGGAAAAACGGAGATGAGAGCTCACACTCCCATCTTCTTCCGTTGAGCGCAGCTTGCGTGTTTCCTTTAAGAGCTGCAGGGATTTCAAAGAGTCCTTTTAAAGTTGAAGTTGCAGGCTGTTCATTTCACTGAACGTAGGCAAGGTCCGAAGACGAAAATAAAGAAAAGACTTAAAGAAAAGAAAATAGAAACGGAGGAAAACTCCCTAACGGGAGTCATGGGTCTCCTCTCTGGAAACGTAAGTGCTCACTAGTGCTCTGGTGCTTCGGGGCTTAACTTCTGTGTCAGTCTTTTATGGAGAGGAGGGGTTCACGCCTGCTTCGCGTATGTGAGCCAATTATCTCAGAGCATCTCGAGCGGGAAGAGTTCTTCTTTGTCCTGTCAGGATAATTTATGATGCTATGAAATTTTGTCATTTCTACCCAGAAAGATTGTACACACAGAACAAAACATTTTACTGTAATATCCTATGTATGACTTGTTTAGTCAAAACAAGACGGTCAAACAGGTACCAAGAATGGCCGGAAAGAGTAGAAGAAACGTAAAGTTACATTCGTATGCAGGATTACACACATTTAATGTTCACTCACACGACTATAAAGCCATAATACTGGCTACCATGACCTAGGAAAGATCAAATTCAGGTTTATACATTTCTTAAGTGGTTATACTTATAGCAAATATAAGATTGCAGAGCCAATCCTCTTTCTTTATCAGAATTCAAGTGGGAGCTGTGATTCCCTTGGAATTCCTTTTGGGGGTCATAAAGTTTTATGACCTAGCAAGAGGGAGAGGCACAGAAGGTGATCCTGTTAGGTAATCTTTCTTTAGAAATACACTTAAAATTCGAAGTTACAGACCAGTCTCCAATTACACCCATAGAGTAAGACAAAACTAATTAGATATGCATGCATACAGGAAGGTCAGATACGATTCTGTGTTAAATACATTAAGGACATTCCTATCCTAAGTTGCACACAAAGGACGTTTGTGTGCGGGTATGTGTGGCGTGTGTGGGTATTCTTATGGTCAGCATCTGTCCATCCGTGGTGTGTACCACGTGAGGGTTTCAAGAACAACGGGGACCTGTTTCCTGATTGCGCAATGCGTCATAAATGGAGTTAATCAATGACCTACTGACAGACATTGGGGCACCATTTCACATGATTCAAGGTTTTGTGAATTAAACATATATGTGTTTATATTTGTTCAGTAGTGAGAGGAAAACAGGATTCGGTCAGTCGCTACAGCTCCCCCTTTTCGTCGGATGAAGTCCCTGTGTGGACATCATCGGACGACAATCATCGCAATGGCCGACTGGCAGGTGAATCCTGATGGTCATGTAGCAGGTGGACCATGGTAGTAGGATAGCAGGTGGAACCTGACGGTAGGATGGCAGGTGGATCTTAAAGCTGAGGATTCAGCTCGATGAGGTTTGGCGTGGTCTCTGACTTGGCACCCCCTTTCCGGGGATTCCGTCTGAGACCTTCAGGCACGGCTTTCGTGAGCTCGGCTGTGTCGCATCTGGTTGAGTCTTCTGTACAGAATGAATCCCACGCATAGTGTCAGAGTGTGGATGATTACCTGTAGAGAGGCACAGCACAATGTCGGCTGAGGTCCAGGCTAGGACCGCAGATGAAGTGTTCAAAATGGACAGTCGAGACAGTGCTTGGATGGCTGTGTTGACCGGAGCAATGTCAATGAATTGGGACCCCCTTTCCTCGTTCCAGTTCTGGATCTAAGGTGGAGTTGTAGTTCTTGAAGGATGGGAGTTCCAGTGCTGTCTGGTACTCTTTACTCGGAAGATGGTACAATGCCAGATTATTCAGGTGGAATATGGCACCTTTCGGGGCTTGAATCCACGTACTCTGGTTGAGCATGTTGACACGGCTGGTTGTTTCATGCTGGTCGTAAGTTTGAGTAGCTGTACGCACAGGTGTGTTAACGAGCCACCTGTCACCTACAATCTCTGCTTGCATCTCTGTGACTTTTGCTCGAGGCTTAGCTTCGGCAGGGCAGCGTGTGTCGCTGACCAGGGGTTGCAACCCGTAGGTTCCTTCAGTGTTGTCTCTGAGGAAGGGTTTGCTAGGGCAGAGATAGTGAATGTCTTTGGTCAATGTGCACACATGCAGGTTTGGGGCCAGGTGCAGCTGTGTGACGCTGTCGTGGTAGGCCACCACATCTGGAATGTGTGTCTTGATGTGGGTGTTGCTTTTCAAAAACCTGACATTGGCAATGTCTTTAAGTCTGTAGACTTGGTTTGACTCGCTGATGGGCAAGTTCAGGAGCAAAACCCACTTCTCTCTGCTTGGGGTCGACGCAGAGTGGGATGGCGCTACCCAGAGAGTAAGCGGGGTGAGTTTGAAAAAAAATAAAAAAAATAAAATCAGTTGGCATGGTGATGGCGGAAACCAGCATAGTTAGCACCAGGCTTAAGGGTATCATGTACGGTGGGATTCTACCCGTGGCGGGGCTGTCATTTGAGGAGTTAACCTCTCGCAGCATGTCTGTTATCAGGGCTGTAACCAGCTGAGTTTGAGCAAAGTCATTCTGGAAGACAGTAAACAGCTGTTTCATGCAGTTCATGGTCTGATTCAGCAGGACGCTGTGAATGTTGAGAATGACCATGTTCTTCTCAATGTCTTGCCGATGGTTTGGAATGATGCACTCTGCGTGGTGAGTTGCTCTTTTAGCTGTGAAAGTTCAGTCTGGATTTCAACCACATGCCGTTTCGCAGTGGCTATGTTTGCTGTGTGGACACTTGGAATACCAGTGTCGAACAGAGTTCTGGCGGCAGCTACGGCTCTGAGGAACACTCCCAGGAACCGTTTGGAGTGTTAGTCGTGCTTAGGAGTCCTGATTGTGTAACAGTCACTTTCCCAAGTTGGTTGGACACGTGTTCGATCTTGGCCTTGGCGTGAGAGAGGGAGTCCTCTGTCCATCGGGCACTTGCCCAGCCGTATTGGGCTACGGTGCTGGGGTAGTGTGCTCTGTAGGCCTTGTGGGGCTGGATGAGTCGAAAATGCGCTTGATGGGTGTAGGTCCTGCAGTCGGTGATCAGGAGTCTCAGTTGTTCTCTCGGTGGCAGCTGTCCTCTGGATGGCTGACAGCACAGCATGGCGAACCACAGCAGCAACCTGGTACAGACAACAGGGAGAGAGAGAAAGAAAGGGGAGGAAAAAGCCAGCGAGGGTTGTCTTTGGTTGGACAGGGCAGTCTTTTTATTTCATGGGTGGCAACTAGGTTTAGCTTGCCTTGGCTCATGTTTTGCCACATCTTGCTGCTGGCATGTCGCTTGCTTCAGTGTATTGTCAGTGGCTCTGGTGCTGTGGTTTGCAGCGCATGATGCGTCATGGACGTACATTGGCCTTATCCCCCCTTTGCGCCGTTGCATTACACGTCTTTGCGTTGTGGTGTTAGACGGTGCACATATAGAATGTTGTTCTGTGCACGCAGCATGTGCTTGGTGTCATGCAGTGTTCTGAGTAACTGGTTGTCAGTGAGTTTAGACGGCATTCAAGGGTTGGTTGGAGGGGTCTGAGAGGTGGTGAAGCAAAGTCTTTATTGTGTCAGAAGCCCGCATGTTCGTTATGTTTGTCTTTGTAAACAGCGGAGCTAGCGTAAACTGCTCTGAGGTAGACAGTTTAGTTTATAAAGTTCTTATGCTGTGTGTAATCACTTCAAACTTCAGGGTGGGTGGGCGGGTTTGAAGTGACCACAGCTAGTCGTTTAGTGCGCCAGGCTTGGCGAGGGTATGGGTTTGGTCATGTAGCTGCAGGTCAGTCATGACCTTTGGGCAGCAGGTGTCAAAGTCTTTAGTGAGCTGTAAGGGGCATGGTAGCAGATTCGAACGTACAGTTGGTGCTGAATCTGTGTCTTCATGGCTGGCTGTGGGAGTTTCCGTGAACTCTGTGACTTGAAAGTCTGGTTTTGCTGGAGTTCCCGTGACCTTTGTGACCTGACCGTCTGGCTGTGACTGGAGGGGGTCAAGTTCTCGTACTTCTCGTTCAAAGCGATCTAGAAGGTCTCTGCCGCTGAGGAACGGGTAAGTGTCCATTTTTGAGATGAACACTGGATAGACTCAAAGGACCAATTGTCAGGTGAATGTGAGCTAACTGTTCAAGCCTGATGTCATTTTGGCTGTATGACTGCACGTTCAGTTCACAAGTTTGAGGTGTTCGATCTTGTCGCTTAGCTTGAAATTGGAGTCTTTTTGAAAAGTTGAGATGAGCTCACCGTAAGATGTGATGCTATGTGTTCCCTGCTCACTTCCTTTTCCAACGTGATGTTCAGGAGGAGTTACCGGCCCACCCCCTTTTCGACCAGGTTGCCCAGGAATGTTGTCATTGGGGCAGGTGTGACGATCAATGGGTGGTTAAGACCGGTTTTGTGTGGCTCTCTGCGGGTGCAGATAGCCAAAACAGCATTTTCTGGTACCTTGGGATAGTGGTACCTGATATGAGGAAGTGTGCTGTCTCATTCAGGGTGTGCAGCTGTCAGCTGTGGAGCTTGAGTGATGCTGTCACCTTGTGATGTGACAGTTAGCTCTGTGGTCTGTGGCTGACGAGCAGTGTTCCGGGTGCTTGGCTCAGTCAGTTGGTAGTCAGACTCTTGGTTGGTCAGATTGTTGGTAGTCAGACTGTTGGTCAGAACTGTTGGTTTCAGTTCTTATGCTTAGACATAAGATGTGTGGTTTGTCTTTCTTGCGAGTTTTCTGTAAAGAAGCTCTTTCAGCCCCCTCAGGATCTCTGCCCTCTCTGACGTGGCTGCACTGTTTTGATCTGATGTGGGCTCAGACCTGGGCTTACCAGTGGCATGTTGAGAGGGGTTCCGATGCCGGCTTTCTGGGCTTGATGCTCTGGACAATGGGGATCGGCTATTTCTGGGTCGCCGGCTGGCTTCTGTCGTGGAAATAATTCTATTCGAAAAGTTAGGAGGAAGGAGACAAGTGGAAACCTTGGAAAAGTCAAAGTATCAAACGTTTTATTTCTTGCAAGAAAGGCAGTTCACACACAGACAGAGTCTGACATGAGAAGGGCCAAGGGATGATCCCTTTCACCCCGTTATATACCCTAACACATCCTGAGTAGGCTGCATCTGTTTTAGAAGATTGCCTTGGTAACCTTAAAAGGAAACATGTTTGTTCAAGATCTCTTGTTGGACATAAATTCGTCTAGACAGCACAATGACATCTTCAGCCAGATTTCCTGTTTTTAGAGTACTGCTCAATTCCTGTTTTTAGCTATTGCTCAAATTCATACTTTTTGCCTATCTCTGGCTTGATCAAAAAACTGCACACACACACATTTTACACTTGAAGCAAACAATAGGTCACTTGGAGTACACATTGTCCCTTTGCTAGTTGGGTTTTTGTCACACATACATTTTGTTCCAGAGAGCTTATTTTAACTTATGCATTTCTAACAGCTTGATTATATCTTTAATAATGTCCTTTTGCTTATATGAACATCTTCCTTTAAATGCGTATTAGTACATAAATCCTCAATGTTAATAAAAGTTGCACACATCTAAAAGATAAAAGAACACATCTAAAAGATAAAAGAACACATCTAAATGTAAAATTTCCATTACATTCCACCCCATGTTCATTCAAAGAACATACATACAAATTTGACATTTACTTTTCCATAATCATAGTAATTTAAAGCAGGTAAATTTTTCCCATGGTTACTTCATTTCCTAGTCAAACTCATGTTCGCTCTCGTTCTCGTATGTCTCAGCTTCAGGCACTGTAACCTCAACTTCATCTTC
Source organism: Gila orcuttii (assembly GCA_026230005.1). Taxonomy (NCBI): domain Eukaryota; kingdom Metazoa; phylum Chordata; class Actinopteri; order Cypriniformes; family Leuciscidae; genus Gila; species Gila orcuttii. The sequence goes on along the minus strand of JAPDVR010000013.1, from coordinate 17,955,497 downwards.
TGGTGCCCTACGTATCATTGTTACGTATTCCCCTGCAGTCATTCTGACCATAGTGGTAGACACCGCTTTAGCAGTGATTGTAGAAATACAATTCATAAAACATGGAATCATCAGAAGCAAAATCAACACTAAACATGCTATTGGCATAATTGTACTTATCAGCCATTTCGTCCACCCCTGCAAGCTCAAAAACCACCTATCCAGTGAAGATGACATGTCTCCAGGAGTGGCTACGGCCATTTTCATGTGCTCTATTATGTTGGTTACGTTTTCATAGACGTCAGGCAGATTAAAACAACACGAGGTTCCTAGCATTTTGCACACGCCCCCTCGTTCCGCGGTGATCATGTCCAAAACTAGTCTATGTTGTATTACGGCTTCCCTAATTCCTCTAAGTTCAGTGTTCAGTTGTTTTAACGCATCTTCAGTCTCATTCGCTAAGCGTAATACCTGCCAGGCTAAGCCATTTATTTTTAGCAAGCTAGCAGCAGTGCCTCCCCCCACAAGGAAAGACCAACCAGTCATAGCTATTCTGCTCGTCCAAGGATCCCAAAGTTTGGTACCTTGAAACATAATAGGCATTTTCTCATCCGCCAAACTTCTTTTCGATCTCATAGAAGATTGCTTAAAGTTTTTATTTTCATTATTGACATAAACTTCCGTCCCTACATCTAAAAGTCCTGGATAACAGCACCCAGTCCATTTCTTGGGAAGAGAATGGAAAGCGGTTTGACCACAAACCCATACTGTTCCAGCCGCTGTCTCTCCTAGATCATCGTTGTCACCTGGGCACGTGATAAATTTACCATCCGATGTTATACATTTGTCATTACTCATGATTATCGTGGTTTTACAGTGTGATGTACCAACCATTATCGCACCCCGTTGGACCTCTAATTTACATAAACACACGTCGCCCAATTGTGGTTTTACTACCCATACATTGTCATAGCCTCTAGTACTGTGTTCTGATTGGGTTTGACACACGACCTTCTGTGGAGATATTGATTTGATCTCTCCAGAGTTTTTTGCATTCAGTAATTTCCACATAGCACACGGTATTAATCCTATTAATTCTCCTAAATTTGCCGATCGCAATGGATGGACCCTCCAGGTTCTATCCATTTGCAGACACCACCAACATGATTGGTTGATGGCCAAAGCTTGTCGTTGAAGTAAACTCAACATACATGCTTTGTTGCCCCCACATTGAATTCTGCTTTGTGTTATAGTTACGTCTTCATGATGCAAATTAAACTGTTTTTCTAATTCAGCGTCCTCTTCTTCAGGTATGCTAGTATGAGTTATTAGTTCAGACAGGCTATGAGTTTCTGGTGGCGGATCTACCATTTTAATTTCAATTGGAACATAAGTGTCGGTACCTGCGGTCCACCAAACACAGAAAAATTTTCCTCCCCACTGAGTCGCGCCATCATTTCCTGTTGACAAAGTAACTTTCAGTTTGATTTTAAAATTTTCAGTGATTTCTTCGAACTTTATGAGACCTGACATCACCCGTTTGCTATAACCATTACCTGAGGTATACCCCACCTTGCTCAAGAGACCTTCACTGATAGCCTCCTTATTACCTCCATACACATCTTGCCATGCACAGGGATCCTTACAAAAATACATGGCTTTACCCCATTTGTTCAAACGCTCTGGATTATACCCAGGTCCTGCTGCTGAAATAGGATCACATATTATGTTTATCTCACTCCCTTTTCCTCTTGTCATTTTCACCTCTATGCTACCATCCTGTGCTAGGCCTATGGCCAGGCTAGTTAAGAGGATAAGATTTAGTAACACATTGCCACACAGTGCAACCTCGCCAGGCAAGAAAATGTTCTTGTGAAAATGATATGAGTCCTGTTTCCCTATGTATCGTTGGTCTCAGGGCAGGTCTAGTAGATATTATTAGACAGTTAACTGCAATGCCCACTCCGTCAAAACACCACAGAGTCCTTGACGCAGTGCGGACTACTCCTAAAATTGCAGAATCGTCCTGTACTATTGATTCGTCCTCTCTCCAATGACGATGGTCTTCTAGTGAATAACCGACAGGCTGACAAGCAACTTTGGTTATTCTGACACCTGTTCGGTACTCGTTAGCTGTGAATGGGATTCTTCTTCCGTTGCAGCTACCGCATGAGCTGGCACAGTTGCAGCTACCGCATGAGCTGGCACTTTCCCCGTTGCAGCTACCGCATGAGCTGGCACTTTTCGACAGTGCGTCCCATGGATCCACGGAGCCCTCTCCCCGACTTTCACCGCAGTGTGAGTTGTCAGCAAAACCTGAAATGGCCCCTGCCACCTCTTCGCTTTCCAGTGTTTCCGCCTCAGATCCTTTATCAGTACGAAATCTCCTGGCCTGATGCTGTGCAGGGCCGTCTCAGCTGGCTCTGGAACTGCTGCCTTGACCTGTTTTGAGATATCAGCAAACACCTTATCCAGTTCAACACAATATTGCAACATGTCATGTTCACAAAGAGTGGTGTCAGGCAGTGGTCTAGGATTATGTGGTTCCCAGCCCATGTGAGGTGGACGAGCAAACAGAATCTCAAATGGAGAGAGCTGTGCGCGTCCCCTCTTTCTCATTCTCATATAAGTCAATGCAATGGGCAGGGCCTTTGGCCATGAATGCCCTGTTTCATCACAAATTTTTGCCAATTTATTCTTAATGGTTCCGTTCTCACGTTCAACAGCGCCTCCTGCCTGTGGCCAATAGGAGCAGTGGTACTTCCAGGAAGTACCCAGGAATGCTTCAATTGCTGAGATCGCGCTGTTTACAAAATGTGAACCATTGTCACTTGATAATTTCTCAGGTATCCCCCATCGTGGGACGATTTCCTGTAGGAGTAGTTTTGCCACCCCTTTTGCATCTGCCTTTGTTGTAGGTATTGCTTCTACCCATTTTGAAAACATATCCACCGCAACTATGCAGTATTTCTTTTTGTCAGATGGTGTCAATTCAATATAATCAAGCATTACATGTGAGAATGGTCTTGGCGGCCTGGGATGCCCCGCCTGTCTCATTGCCTGACCCCTGCCGACATTGTTAGTTCCGCAAATCAGACATCTGCTGCAAAAATCTGCTGCCACTGTGGAAAAACCTTAGGTAAACCAGTTATTCTGCATAACAGTAAACATCCCGCTTTTTGATGTATGGTCCAATCCATGCGTCAACTTAGCATAAGCCTGAAAGAAATGAGAAGGTAAACACGGTTTATTATTGGGGCCCCTCCATTGTCCATTCTCATACACACACCCTGCATTTTTCCATTTCTCCTTGTCAGAGGATGAAGCATGCTGCTGCATCATTTCTATGTCACCTAGTTCCTCATTCAGCCGTGCTGCAGTGGTTATCTGGACAGGAAGTAGAGCTGCGGCTTTTGCAGCTAAATCAGCCGCTCTGTTTCCTTTAGAAACATCATCACTACCCGTAGTATGAGCTTGGCACTTGCAAACAGCCACTTCCTTTGGCAACAGCAGAGCATCCAACAATTCACTCACCAGCAGGTGGTTTAATATTGGCTTGCCATCTGCTTTCAGAAACTTCCGATGTTTCCATAATGCCCCAAAATCATGCAGAACACCAAAAGCATACCTTGAGTCAGTGTAAATTGTAACACGTTGGCCACTTGCCAATTTGCATGCTGCAGTCATAGCAACCAGTTCAGCAGCTTGTGCAGAAAAATGTGACGGCAATGAGTGTTGTTCCAGAACCTCAGTTAAGGAAACTACTGAATATCCAGCTCTGTTTTTGCCTAGGTCATCTCTGCTGGATGACCCATCCACAAAAAGAATCATGTCACTGTTGGGTAAAGCCTCGTCTGTCAAGTCTGGTCTCGGACTACATATCTGTTCCAAGGCTGAAACACAACAGTGAGGTTCACCGTCTTGCTCCGTTGGGAGCAGGGTAGCTGGATTTAAAACATTACAACGTTTAACTGTAACATTAGGCATTTCCAGCAGCACAAAGTTATATCTCAGCCATCGTGCTGTAGATAAATGAGAAGTCTTTTGTTCTAATAAAATCATTGACACAGCATGTGGCACCAGCAGTGTCAAATCACTGAAACCTACAAAATCTCTAGAGGCTACCACAGCTCTCTCAGCTGCAGCCACAGCCCTCAGACAAGCAGGAAGTCCTCTCGCTACTGCGTCTAACTTAGTTGAAAAATATGCCACTGGTCTCAATTTGCCCCCATGCTCCTGTAACAAGACAGAAGACATGTAACCATTTTTCTCCGCAACTGTCTGCGTATATGGCTTATCAGGATTAGGGATGCCAAGAGTAGGTGAACTCAGCAATGCCTGTTTCATTTCACAAAAAGCACTTTCTGCCTCTGCGGTCCATGTCAATTTGTCAGAGGCTGCCATATCCTGGCCATAAATTAACGCTGATAAAGGCCCTTCCTTGTCGCTGTAGCTAGGAATGAATGTCCTACAATACGAAGTCATTCCTAAAAATGACATCATTTACTTCTTAGTGGTCGGTTTAGGAATGTTCTGTATGGCAGTGATTCTTTTGTCAGACAATGATTTCCCATTTGCTGTCAACACATGACCTAAAAATGTGACTTTGGTTTGATTTGCAGCTACCTTACTTGGATTGACCTTGTGGCCTCGCTCTGCCAAGTAAGTTAACAATGTGATTGTAGCCTGCTTACAGATCTGTTCATTTGGACAGCAAAGTAACAAATCATCGACATACTGCAACAGAGCCACGCCAGGCGGAAGAACCAAATCTTCTAAACTGCGTTTCAAAGCTTCATTGTAAATTGTTGGACTTTCGCAATATCCCTGACACAAACGTGTAAAGGTGTACGCCTTACCATTGAAATTAAATGCAAACCAAAATTGTGAGTCAGGATGTACTGGAACGCTGAAGAACGCATTTGAAATGTCAACCAATGTATAACATTTGGTTCCAGCTGGAATTTGAGATAAGATCGTGTACGGATTGGGGACGAACGGCGTTCTCGCGAAGACTGCCTCCTTAACAGCTTTTAAGTCCTGCACGAATCGATATTCAGCCGCTTCGTTGTGGTCTCTTATTTTCTTTACTGGAAAAATTGGTGTTCGGACAGGCGAGTCCGGACACTCAACAATAGCCCCTTTTTCCAACAAAGAATTGAACACCGGAGTAATGCCCTCAATTGCTTCCTTTTTCAACGGATACTGCATTTTCTTTGGCCTGTAGTCAGATTTAGGCTTAATTTGAATCGGCTCACAATCAGCAATCAGACCTACATCATATTTATCTTTAGCCCATAGACAACTCGGAACTCCCTCCAACCCCTCCGGGATGACAGGGAGGTGCGATAAGGTCAGACTGCCAAAACCCATTTCCTCTTCTAACACTGTGACTGCTCGCAACCCTCTCAATGTTTTATGACATGGCTGTTTGAACCATCCGGTACTTTCTCTTTGGCAGATCAGTCTCTTTTGATCTATTATGACCCAGTCGGTCAATTCATGGCACTTGGCCATGAATGGACCTGCGTCACGCCATTCAGCCTTCACTGGTTTGGCCAGTGAAATATGTGGCTGTGCATTTTTCACGTCATAAAACATTGCCTGTTCGTCAGTCAGTTTCACATTCAAAACACACCAGTGGTTTGTCCAATAAAGATAATCTGTCTTTATATCTTCCACATCACCAGGAACATTAACCCATCGCTGAGCATATTCATCATCAGGGTCAGTGCTGACATGTGAAGTACTGTGCAAATCTGTGTCATTCATAAATTCAGAAGATGGCAACACTCTGTCGTGAGCCTTTGTGGTCAGACATGTGTTAGAAATTTGCCATTCATACACAAACAAGGGTTTTTCCCCTGCAGCTTCGTACAGCATTCTCATGTCAGCAGAAATCCCTTCAGCAGTACAGTGAACAGAAATACCCAGTTTACAAAGTATATCTCGACCCAGTAGATTTACTGGACATGTTTGAGTAATCAAAAAACAATGCTCAAATTTTTTCCCATCAATTGAACACTCAAGCGGCGTTGAGAATGATTCTTTGACCACATGACCCGTGGCACTTCTGGAAAAAGTTGTTTTCCCAGAACGTGAAACTGGCTGTGTCAATTCTGTTTCTTTTATTAAGGAAAATGTTGCACCGGTGTCAATTAAAGATAACAGTGTCTTGTCAAGAACGTTTACTTCTATCAAAGGTAAAGATTTATGCGCCTTATAGAAAACATTAGCAAGCCCATCTTCATTGCACAGAGCAAAGTCAGAAATTAAAGGAGAATGATACTTATCTGATGGGGAGACAGGAAACCCGTTGCTCGCACCCTCCCTCTCTCAATCCGCCTGATCTGCTTTATAGGGCTGCTGCTTGCGGACAAGCATCACGCCAATGTCCTTTCTGTCCACAAATGAAACAAGTGTCTCGATCTGGACGTTGTTGATCCAGTGAAAAATGTCTACCTCTGCCTCGACCACGTCCTCTGCCTCTTCCTCCACCACCTCTTTGGTTATAGTGGTAGCGGTTTGGTTTGGGGTTGTTGTTGTCGCTCATGTGCAGTGCTATCAGAGCTAGAGAAAGATCTTTGTCTTGCTTGGCGGTCTTGGTTGTCTGTCTCGTCTTTATCATTTCTTCATGATGTCTCGCATGCCGTCTGATTTCCGTTGTGGAAGTCAGTTGCCACCCAACACAGGTTTTCTGAATCGCTTTGGAAATTTCTTTATCAAGTCCATCCATGAACAAAGTCCTTAAATAGTCATCATATGGATCAGACCCCATAGGTCCCGCATCCGGGTCCGTTCGCGGTTGTCTCTTATCCATACCACCATGTCGATCAAAGCACTCTTTCAGTCGTAGGAAATACGCTTCAGTAGTTTCATCTTTTCCTTGAGTACATTGCCGAACTTTGTGAATGTCCAACGTGCGTGGAAAAACTGTCTTCAAGGCTTTGACTATTTTTTTTTCTTTCTTTGTGTAGTCGTTGTTGCTCGGATCGTCGTAGTTGATGTGTTTCAGACGTGAATCCTCTGGCCACTTGTCTGACAATTTAGCCATTTGCACTGGTCCATATTTCAAAACCATCAATCTCCACAGTTCATTAAGAGTCGGTCTGAATTCTCTGCAGAAAACAGCTAAATCAGCACCCAGTTTTGCCCCACCTGTTTCGATGTTTGGCAGGTGTCCAGAAGCTTGTTTCAGGTCCTCCTGGGTCCATGGTCGCATTACCAGAACCGCTCCTTCTGGTCCTGCTACTTTGAGCATCGGTGCCTGAAGATTTAGGAGACTTTAGTCGTCACCGTCGCTTTCACTCTTTACCTCAGTTTCTGAATCATCAGGCTGGTGTCTGTTGCGTCGATTCCGCGGGTACGGTTGCTGCCCTCGACGCTGTTTGCCCGTTGACCTGGTCGAACTTTGGCTAAGTTTCCCTGTCACATTTTCTCATGAGTGCAAAGTTAAGCCTTTCAGGTTTGTGCTTAGCAGTTCTTCTAGCTCTTTGCTGCATCTCTTCCCCCTTCTTCATTATACGCTGTCCCAGAGCGCGTTGTCGATATTGTCTCTGTCTCTTTCTCTGACGGAGTATATCTGGGTGGTTGACCAGCTGGTGCGCTGGCTTGCGCTCCGGATGGTGCACTGGTTTGTGGTCTTCCTGCAGCAGCTCCGCTTTGACCAGGATTGAGAGCAGGTGGGCGATGAGCCGGATAACCCCCGTCTTCCACCATCATTCTCATAAATTGACCAAAAAAGGGAGAAGAAGAGTCAGCAATATCAGAACAGTCATTTTTAAGATTCTGTAATGCTTTCTTTGATGCTTCCTGTCTTTCTTGATCAGAGTATAATGGTGCAATGGCACGACAGACTTGTTTTTGTTGTCTGCGTGTTGCCTCTTCTAACCATTTTACTATGATTTCACCACATTTCTTGTACTGGTCTTTGTCTTTTTTCTTGACAATATGAGTCACCCAATTTACTTTGGTTTGAGTCAAATGTGACACGCTTAAACCCCCATTAAACCCATATTGGTTTTTTAAAAACGGCACATAAGCATGATACCAAGTTCCCATTATTTTATCCATGACTTTATATGAGCCCTTAGAAAAATCAACCTGTTCCTCCTCTCTTTTCGAATTTTCATTACCCATTAGTGCTTATATTTCTTTTATTCATCAGTGTTTATGTTTGCGTATTTAAATCTTTCCCCCGCGTGGTCACCACGCACTATATTCACTGTATTAATTATTTCCCCCGCGTGGCCACCACGCACCTGCCTATATTCGTCAATATAGGACTTTCAAACTGCCTGCATCCGTCGATGCAGGTCTTTCCCAAATAAGTGCCTATGTACTGTTCGAAACTTACTATCAGCCTTATTTCAAACAGGCACTTATCTGGTTTTTGAGAAATTACTATCAAGCTTATCTCAAACTCTGGCCCTTTTGGGAAAATAATTAATACATGGCATTCGAGAAATTACTTTCAGGCTTATTCTCAAACCCTGTTCGGAAATTACTTTCAGGCTTATTCCAAAGCTTCTGACCCTTCTAGGAAAAATATTCAATACGCAAATAATTTTCTTATTTACCACGTAAATAATTTTCTCTCACCGTCTCTTGGTGCTTTTTCTCATTCGGGATCGCGTCCACCTAGGCCTCCCGTGGTGTCCACAATTCTCCCGTCCCTCAAAGATGGGGGTTGGAGCCACAGACTTCTTGTCTTTGGGATGATCAGTCAATCGCTTCTTCCACGGAGGTCATCAGTTTCGCGATCCCATCCTCGTCGCCATTTGTCGTGGAAATAATTCTATTTGAAAAGTTTGGAGGAAGGAGACAAGTGGAAACCTTGGAAAAGTCAAAGTATCAAACGTTTTATTTCTTGCAAGAAAGGCAGTTCACACACAGACAGAGTCTGACATGAGAAGGGCCAAGGGCTGATCCCTTTCACCCCGTTATATACCCTAACACATCCTGAGTAGGCTGCATCTGTTTTAGAAGATTGCCTTGGTAACCTTAAAAGGAAACATGTTTGTTCAAGATCTCTTGTTGGACATAAATTCGTCTAGACAGCACAATGACATCTTCGTCCAGATTTCCTGTTTTTAGAGTACTGCTCAATTCCTGTTTTTAGCTATTGCTCAAATTCATACTTTTTGCCTATCTCTGGCTTGATCAAAAAACTGCACACACACACATTTTACACTTGAAGCAAACAATAGGTCACTTGGAGTACACATTGTCCCTTTGCTACTTGGGTTTTTGTCACACATACATTTTGTTCCAGAGAGCTTATTTTAACTTATGCATTTCTAACAGCTTGATTATATCTTTAATAATGTCCTTTTGCTTATATGAACATCTTCCTTTAAATGCGTATTAGTACATAAATCCTCAATGTTAATAAAAGTTGCACACATCTAAAAGATAAAAGAACACATCTAAAAGATAAAAGAAAACATCTAAATGTAAAATTTCCATTACACTTCCCAGGTGGCTCCACCCCTTGGGTTGTTGGATGGGTGTTGCCGGTCCCAGAATCTTTCAGAGCGTCCGCTCTGGTGCTTCGGACGAGCACCATTGCGGTTGTGCTGCCCTCTGCTGGCTTTGAACTGTCTTGACTCTCTGTACAAAGGTCTGTGGTGTTGTGGGGCGCCCTCTAGAGTCAGCTCTGAATAGTGTTCGGAGACAGGGAAGATGGTGTTGTTTTTCACAGTCTTTCTGGACACAGTCTTTTGCTTGACATAAGCTTTGTGAGCCAAGTCTCGTAGCTGTTGGGCAGACATGGTCCGTGAACAGGCCAGGATGCCCATGTGATGACTCACTGTGGGATGCAGGTTTTGGAGAAACAGAGTTCTGAAGTTTGAAATCCTCTTCCATACCTGGCTCTTTCCGTGCTCCGAAGTAGGCTTGTCGGAATCGGCCGTAGTAGGTCTGTGGGGTTTCAAGTCTTGTCTGCTTGAGGTCCATGGCGATGAGGACCCCTTGGTCTGATTCTGGATCAGAGAATTCTTTAATCAAAGATTGTCGCAGCTGCTGGTAGTCAGTTTTGACCGTCTCTGGTTGACGATATAGGAAGCTGCGCATGTCACGGTTAGACGTAATCCTTAGCAGGTGAAATCTGTCACAAGTACTTACATTGGCTACAGTCTGTGAATGAAAGTCAATGTCTTGCAGGGTTCGGAGTGAACATAGGGATGTTTCTGGCCAGCTTGACGAGTTCTTTGGGGGCCATGCCATGGTTAGCGGCAGGGGTTCTCTGGAAGCTGGCTGGTGACATTTTGAGCAATGGGCTTTTAACCCCCCTTTCCCCCGGTCATTCTGCAGTCTATAAGAGTGTTTCAACTCTTCGTGAACAATGTCAAGTTCGTTTTTGAGATCGTGTCTCTGCTGAGTAAGCTTGTGGATTTCAGTTCGGGCTGCGTGCAAGTGGTTTTTGCATGCCTTGGCTTTAGCGTCTCTTTCTTTTAGTTCAGTCTCTGCTCTTGCAAGGAGAGCTTCACCTTGTCGGAGTTTCTCGTTGATTACCTCTCTGGCGTTTCTCTCCGCTTGCTTTCTTTGGTCGGTGTCGAGACGAAGATCACACAGGGCCTTTTGAAGTCTTTCCGCTTCTTTCTGTAGCGCTGGGTCTGTTGCATCCTCTGTCCCGCGCTGGCCGTGGGTCTCGCGGAGTAATTGATCTAGATGGCTCTGCGCGTGGGCCTGGTTCCTCCGGGGCTCCTCCGCTTGAAGCTTTAGTGTTGCGGCTTCCTGCTCCAGGCTGATGCTGCTCCTTTCGCTGAGCCGTGCCTGGGCGACGAGGGTGTGAGCGAGGTTTCGGCCCAGTCTTTGTAGTTGTAGCTCTGAGTCGGATCGTGGGCCATCAGCTTGTCCACGTCGGCGTCCTTAGGCAGGAAGGAGGTCGTCATGGCTCTCGACCATGACTGTAGGACCGGAACATACTGGCTCACTGTGGGCGAGAGGAGCACAACACACACAAACAAAGAGACCAATGCAAGTTCGTTCTAAGGTTAACGAGCTATACTCATATGGGCTATGCCGTTTATGAGAATTTTGGGGCTAACTGATGTAAACAGTCGGAGCCAATTGATTTGCGTCGACGAAGGACCCGATCTAGAGTTTTGACAGGCAGTAGCCTAGCGGGTCACGTGATGACACCGGTTGCGTAATTGTCACTCTATTCTATCATTTAGCTTCCTTGGTGGCTCTCACAGGTCTCTAAGTGAAATGAAAGAAACAAATCACAACAGAACACAGCGATAGAAAAGATCAGAATGAAATAAAACAATGAAAATGAATAGGTCTGTAATGAACTGGAATAAATACTAACACTGGAAGTGTTAGGGAGACTAAGGAGGCCTAAGCCTACTACCGCTGATAGGGTTTAAGATAGGGCCTACGGGTGAGTGGGGTTGTCGGGATAGCAACCTAAGAAGGTGTGGCTTGGAGAAGAGATGGGCCTAACACTTCAAATATCCGGGAGATATCTAGTATTTTGTGGCTCATAGTAGGTGAAACGGGTTTTATTAAATTTAGTTTACCTGCGGTGAATTGAGTCCACTCCGGTGAGAACCAGTGGCATGGTCAACCTCCCTGGTGCTTCCCAAACACTCAACCGCGGTGTCCTAGGCCCTCCGTTACTCTGTGTCACGTTGCGCCCTCCCAAACAGCCTTTTTGACTTTAAACACAACTCGGCAACGCCAAGATGTCAACCGCCAGACAACACTACACAATTGGGCTGTTCCCCAGAACCCTCCCGGAGGAGTGGCCTCTTTTTAGGCACCGGTTTAGGTACTGGTCCCAGAAATTGCCTTTTTGTGTCGGCTGAACTGGTTGACTACCTTTGGAGTGCCAAATTGCTGATGTCAGCACTGCTGACACGGTAGAAGCACAGCACTGAAACACGGTAGAAGAAGCAGGCCGCAATAGTGGGTTTTCACCACAAGGGGGGCGTACTCCTTCTCCGTGCTTTGCCTGGGTAAACAGAACACTTGATTCAAATTCAAAATTCAAAACTTGTTTAAATTTAAAATTTAAAACAAGCAGGAAAGAATTAAAAGGGGAAATCAGAATGATATCCTATAATAGCTAATAAGGTAAAGCATCATTAATAACTAAAAATAATAAAAAGGGGAAGATGAGATAGATGCACAATTCAAAACAGAGTGAAAGGGGGAAAAGCGTGGTGCCGACTTAGTGAGGAAGGCCACAGGGTGGCGCTGTTTCCTCCACATGGATATTAGTGGGTGACAGGCAAACACGACGTAAATTTACACTGGTTTAAAACCAAATTAAAATAAGCGTGAAAGGAGATTGAGAAATCAGGATAATATCTTATAATAATTACGATAACAGTGAAGTGTCATCAATGATTATAAAATAATAAAATAGAGAAAAAGTAGAAATAAAACAATCCAAAACAGAATTTGAAAAGAGAGAAAAGGAGAGTTGAGTGAGCGGACTTAGAAGGCGGCCACTAGGTGGGGGGACTTCTAAGTGGGCTCTCTCTGGCTGTGCTGGGATTTAGTTTAAGTTTTAATTCAAATCTTGTTTTGAACCAAACTCAAAGTAAATGTACCAGTCAAAAGCAGAAAAATTTGTCAACCACAAAATAATATTCGCACAAGCAAAGCTATAAATGCAAATAATTATTGAGAATTTAGACAGGCTAATTCACAGGGAAATGAATTCAGCAGTAAAGAGAGCATTATCTGAAACGGCCACGAGATGGCGTAATTGTGCTCATGCATGCTGAAGTCAGAAGGCGGGGCGTAATTTGAGACTTCTAAATACCTAAAAGAACGCCCTCTGGTGTTTAGCAAGCGGAATTACAACCGACTTTAATGTGATTCAAACTAAGAGCTTTCAGCTTGCGTCGTGCGCTGATTTCCTGCAGTAAATCACAAATAAACAAACAGATCTCGGTGGATCTTTTCGGTGCTATAGTGCACAAGAGCGTGAAACAGGATTTCTTCGCTGTGAAAACAACAGGAATTTTCGTCTGTTGTTACTCCCATAAACATTTTTATGTATTAGATTTACATTTAAATGTATCAGATCTTTAATTGGGTAGCTAAACCAATTTTTACCAGAAGTTTATCGTTTCTGTTGAATATCACTGAGTTAACCACAAATTCAAAAACGACATGTAAGTAAGTAAGGCCTTTTAACACTGACCAGAGGAAACTCGCTCTCGATCAGATTTACATCTTGCTCTGATAAAGAGATTATCGTCTTAATCAGGCGTTTAAATAATATTAACATGTATCAGCTGCAAAGAGTTTGCTTCGTCTTTACAGGGACAGGTATAATATTATGAACTGCAGTTTAATTTAGCAATTAACAGTGTTCACATGTTAAACATATTTCACAGGGTCAATTTGCTTAACTGAGATCGGCTTCGTGCCGATCAGTTCTTCAGTGGGTTGCGTTGCTGAATTTGCTCATAAAACAAAGTTTGAAATGCCCGCATTCTCCACCATAACTGTAACGACAATGAGTCTTACATTAAATGCATTAACATTAGCTCAAATGATATATAGGGAATTTTAATAATTAATCATGAATATGATTAATATTGCATATTACAGTTAAATTATCGAAGTTGAAAATAGATCGATTGTATATATGAATGATCAATCACAACGAATTATAATTCCTCATTCATATATCAATGGTCCCTTTCCAGATCGATTATATGAGATAACCTTTAATGGAATTAATTTAGCTATCGAACAATCTCTTTGTCCAGCAAACGGCCGTAAGATTAACTTTTCAACTTTTCAACTTCTATAATGGTTTTAATAAAATGAAACTACGGATACAGAATTCTACATTTAAACACGGGATACATGTATGTACAGTAAACAGTAAAACTAATGAGACAGACGAATAACGAACAGGAGTGAGAGAGAGAGAGAGAGAGTAAGAGGATGAGAAAGTGAAACTAACGGTCAGGATGAGAGAGATCACCGGGGTGATCGCAGCATGGCAAAAATCACAGACAACGTAACCCTTAGAGAGACAACAAGAAATCACATCAATCAAATCAATAACCTATACTTGCGTATGGTTCTCTGTGTTGCTGAGGAATGCAGAGTCGTGTGCGTGTTTGTCCTTCGGCGCTATAGGCTTGTTCTCTCGTGTCTTCCGGGGCGAGCAGACTCGCGGGAAGTTTTAAAGGTTCACCGAACGTGAAGTTACCAAGGAAATAATTCACAGTTCATCTCCCTCGTGGAAGGAGAGGCGAATATGAAAATAAAACTTAGTAAAGAAAGGAAAAAAACGGAGATGAGAGCTCACACTCCCATCTTCTTCCGTTGAGCGCAGCTTGCGTGTTTCCTTTAAGAGCTGCAGGGATTTCAAAGAGTCCTTTTAAAGTTGAAGTTGCAGGCTGTTCATTTCACTGAACGTAGGCAAGGTCCGAAGACGAAAATAAAGAAAAGACTTAAAGAAAAGAAAATAGAAACGGAGGAAAACTCCCCAACGGGAGTCATGGGTCTCCTCTCTGGAAACGTAAGTGCTCACTAGTGCTCTGGTGCTTCGGGGCTTAACTTCTGTGTCAGTCTTTTATGGAGAGGAGGGGTTCACGCCTGCTTCGCGTATGTGAGCCAATTATCTCAGAGTATCTCGAGCGGGAAGAGTTCTTCTTTGTCCTGTCAGGATAATTTATGATGCTATGAAATTTTGTCATTTCTACCCAGAAAGATTGTACACACAGAACAATACATTTTACTGTAATATCCTATGTATGACTTGTTTAGTCAAAACAAGACGGTCAAACAGGTACCAAGAATGGCCGGAAAGAGTAGAAGAAATGTAAAGTTACATTCATATGCAGGATTACACACATTTAATGTTCACTCACACAACTATAAAGCCATAATACCGGCTACCATGACCTAGGAAAGATCAAATTCAGGTTTATGCATTTCTTAAGTGGTTATACTTATAGCAAATATAAGATTGCAGAGTCTATTCCTCTTTCTTTATCAGAATTCAAGTGGGAGCTGTGATTCCCTTGGAATTCCTTTTGGGGGTCATAAAGTTTTATGACCTAGCAAGAGGGAGAGGCACAGAAGGTGATCCTGTTAGGTAATCTTTCTTTAGAAATACACTTAAAATTGCAATGCGTCATAAATGGAGTTAATCAATGACCTACTGGCAGACATTGGGGCACCATTTCACATGATTCAAGGTTTTGTGAATTAAACATATATGTGTTCATATTTGTTCAGTAGTGAGAGGAAAACAGGATTCGGTCAGTCGCTACACACCCAAATCCAAATTTATAGATTTTGACAACTCAGATGGGCTAAAAACAATAATTTCGGTTTTCTTTTCATTGAAAATTAAATAATTCAAAGAAAGCCATGCCTTAACCTCCTCTAGGCATGCTATAAGAGACTCAACCCCTGCAGAATTACGTTTGACAGGCAAATAGACCTGTGTCGTCTGCATAGCAATGAAATGATAGACCATGTTTCTCAAAGATGGACCCAAGAGGAAGCATATACAGGGAAAATAGCAATGGAGCCAAAATAGAGCCCTGAGGAACTCCACAAAACAAATGTACTGTACTCGAATAGTGTTCGCCCATCTTGACTGAGAAACGTTTTGGTTACGTATGTAACCCTCGTTCCCTGAGTAGGGAACGGAGACGTTACGTCGGATGACGACGAATGGGGTTTCGCTTAGAAAGCCTATCAGCTTAGAGTGTTACAAAACGAGCCTATGGCAAAGAAATGCCATGGGTCTGCGGAATTTGCATGACGTAACTCCGCCCCACCTCGTGGGTATAAAAGGAGGAAGTCCGCAACAGCAGTTTATGTTTCTTCGCTGAGGAGCCAAGACTGAGCTCAGGCGATCCCCGCGGTACAGCGGAAAGTGGCAGGCAGACGTAACGTCTCCGTTCCCTACTCAGGGAACGAGGGTTACATACGTAACCGAGACGTTCCCTTTCGTTGTCACTCCGAGTTACGTCGGATGACGACGAATGGGGTTACCAGTCTAATCACGCCACCTTCTCAGCTGTCTTCCAGTGCCCTGCGTAAATCGAGGTCCCTGACATAGAAGGACGAAGGACTCAATTTAACACAGGAATACCAAGGTACACTGGGAAGCATATCCCAAGCTAGGGGAAGTATGCAATTAATGCCAACCCAGAGAGGGGGGGGGGGGGACTTAGAGAATAGACATATGACCCGAAGGAAACATAT
Organism: Gila orcuttii; assembly: GCA_026230005.1. Classification (NCBI taxonomy): domain Eukaryota; kingdom Metazoa; phylum Chordata; class Actinopteri; order Cypriniformes; family Leuciscidae; genus Gila; species Gila orcuttii. Next base: position 17,939,312 of record JAPDVR010000013.1, on the reverse strand, counting down.
GGAGAACACTGGGGTGTCCAGCCGCAGGTGGAATATTTCAACCCCAGGGGTGGCAAGGTGGCTTGCCAAGGGAAAGACACATGCTCAGAGAGGCTTACAGTGGAAATACACATGTGGGGGTCGCTCAGGGGAGGGACCATGCACACGGGAGGCACCTAGCCGACGCGCAGGCAAGAGACACTGGCGCCGACGTCAGGAGTGCTGGAGGAGCTCAGGGCTTTCGGGGAAGCTCACCTGAGGAGAATATCGCACGTATCCAGTCCGTGGAGTGGAATGGCGAGCAAGCCAAGACACCTGAGCGGGTCCGGTACTAGCTAGTTGAAGCAAGTACATGAGAGGACACTGGCTCCACTCGGAGATTATAGAATCTGGCGAATGTGTTAGGTGTCGCCCAGCCTGCAGCTCTGCAGATGTCTGTTAGCGAGGCACCATGCGCTAGAGCCCAAGAGGATGCCACACTCCGGGTGGAGTGGGCCGTCACACCAAGGGGGCACGGTCGACCTTGCTGCTGGTATGCCAAGGCAATGGCGTCCACTATCCAGTGAGACAACCTTTGCTTGGAGAGAGCCTTTCCCTTCAGCTTCCCACCATAACAGACAAAGAGCTGGTCTGAGGTCCTGAAACACTGCGTCCTGTCTACATAGGCGCGAAGAGCGCGTACTGGACAGAGCAGTGCCAAGGCTGGGTCTGCCTCCTCCGGGGGCAGCGCTTGCAGGTTCACCACCTGGTCCTGAAAGGGAGTGGTAGGAACCTTGGGCATATATCCGGGCCGGGGTCTCAGGATCACGTGAGAGAAAGCCGGTCCGAATTCCAGGCACGCTTCGTCGACGGAGAATGCGTGCAGGTCCCCTACCCTCTTGATGGAGGCCAGTGCAACCAGGAGTGCTGTCTTCATTGACAGGAACTTAAGCTCAACTGATTGCAGGGGCTCAAAGGGAGCACTCTTCAGGGCAGTTAGAACCACTGAGAGGTCCCAAGAGGGAACGAGAGGAGGGCGAGGAGGATTTAGTCTCCTCGCTCCTCTCAGGAACCTGATGACCAGGTCGTGCTTCCCTACCGACTTACCTTCGACGGGGTCATGATGTGCGGCAATGGCGGCAACATAGACCTTAAGGGTGGAGGGAGACAGCCTTCGCTCCAACCTTTGCTGAAGGAAGGAAAGCACAACGCTGATCGAGCATCTCCGGGGGTCTTCTCGGTGAGAAGAGCACCAGTCGACGAAGAGGTTCCACTTCAACGCATAGACGTGTCTCGTGGACGACGCTCTAGCGGAAGTGATGGTAGCCGCCACCGCTGGTGGAAGGGTACTCAAACCTACCTCGAGCCGTCCAGGAGCCACACGTGGAGGCTCCAGAGATCGGGGCGAGGGTGCCACAGGGTGCCCCGTCCCTGAGAAAGAAGGTCCTTCCTCAGAGGAATGGGCCAGGGAGGTGCTGTCGCGAGGAGTGCAAGTTCGGGGTACCAGGTCCGGCCGGGCCAATACGGCGCGACCAAAATTACCTGCTCCTCGTCCTCCCTGACGTTGCGCAAGGTCTGCGCAAGAAGGCTCACTGGGGGAAACGCGTATTTGCGGCCCGGCGGCCAGCTGTGCGCCAGTGCATCCGTGCCGAGCGTGCCCTCGGTCAGGGAAAAATACAGGGCGCAATGGGTCGAGTCGTGAGAGGCAAACAGATCTATCTGTGCGTCCCCGAACTGGTCCCAAATCAGCTGAACCGACTGGGGATGGAGTCGCCATTCTCCAGGGAGGAACTGGCCCAGACGTGGATGGCATAGCGGCCCGGTGTGGGGGCACAGTTAGCAACCGCGCCCTGACAGAGGGGGCCAGGGGAGGACCAGGCTGGTCGTCCCGCGGGGGCCTGCTCTGCCAGGGGTCTGGCGACAGAGGGGGACAGGGGCGAAGCGGTCCGTGGACGGCACGCCTTGTCAACCGCCTCTGGGACAGAGGGGGGCGAGGAGAGCACGGCTTGTGGGCGGTGCTCTGTGTCGCCCGAAAACTCTGTGAGCTCAGGGAAGAGAGGGTCGTTTCTGTCTTTAACCACTTTAGGGTGCTGCCCACCCGTGGGTGAGCAGCGGGGAGCGGAGAACAAAAGATTCTCCCCCGGCCCTCCACCGGGGGAAGGAGTGGTCCTGCTACCATCTCCTGAAAAACGACCATCTTCCCTGAGCAGCCCGTCTCAGGAGCGCCGCTTGGCCCGGCGTTTAGCGGGGGGCGGGGCGGGAGAGGGCTGTGGCGCCTTCTTACGGCTTCCTCCGCGACCGGCCCGGGGTGGAGGCTGCTGCGTGGGCCGGGCGGGAGGGGCGGGAGCGTCGGGAGGGCGCCCTCGGCGGGAAACAGGATGAGGCGTCTGCCCGGCCGGCTGGGTGGAGGCAGCAGCTGGCCGGCGGGGCAGAATGTGTTTTATGGCCTCGGTCTGTTTCTGGGCGGTTGAAAACTGTTGGGCAAAGTCTTCAACCGCACCGCCGAAGAGGCCGGCCTGGGACAAGGGGGCGTTAAGCAGACGGGTCCGCTCCGCGTCCCGCATGTCAGCCAGGTTCAGCCAGAGATGTCTCTCCTGGACCACGGCTGTGGACATCACCAGACCCAGGGAGCGCGCGGTAACCTTCGTCGCCCGGAGAGCAAGGTCGGTCGCGGCGCGCAGCTCATTGAAGAGCCCTGGGTCTGTCCTACCCTCGAGCATGTCTCTGAGCATCTGGGCCTGGTAGACCTGCAGAGTGGCCATAGCATGCAGTGACGCAGCCGCCTGTCCCGCCGCTCTGTAAGACTTCGCCACCAAGGTCAACGAAAATCTACAGGCTTTGGATGGGTGCTTAGGCTCGCCACGAGAAGAAGCACTCTGAGGACATAGTTGCATGGCAACAGAGCGTTCAACCGGGGGGAGCCCAGTGTACCCACGGGCGGCTGCATCATCGAGGGGAGGAAAGGCGGATGAGACCAACGAGCGGTCACGGGAAAACAACGGGGTCTTCCAGGACTTCGAGATCTCATCATGCACATCCGGGAAGAAAGGTATTGGGGTTTGCCGAGGACGAGGGTCGGCGGCCTTACCCAAAAACCAATCGTCCAGCCGCGAGCGCTCAGGACAGGGTGGAGGCCTCCACTCAAGCCCGATGCTCGTGGCTGCCCGGGAAAGCATGGCCGTCATCTCCGGATCAGACTCGAGCTCAGCCGTATGCACACCGGAAGGTGGCAGCTGAGTCGAGTCTTCACTTCCGGAAGAATCAAACCCACCTAGTGATGCTGCAACAGACATGGCATCATCCTCTGTAGCTTCGACCGAAGCATGCGGGCCACCAGAGGGTAGACCCGCGGGAATCGGCCGCTCACTAGCGGGCACCGTCATTGAAGAGGGGGGCTGGGGTCGCGGACACATAGTCGGCGCCTTGTTCCAGACCGTTACCCTCAGGTCAACCTGGCCACCAGCCGCAGGGCAGGGGGTGGATGAGGGGACTCTCACTCTTGCGAGTTCACTGAGTCTCGACCGCAATGACGCGATGGTCATGTTCCCACAGAGAGAACATGAGTCATCCACGAGCGCTGCTCTAGCATGATCAATGCCCAAACATACTATGCAACGCTCGTGCCCATCAGAGTCCGATACCAATCTGCCGCAACCAGAAGTACACGGGCGAGGCATCTTTAAAAAGACGTGCCGCGTGTAAGCTCTTTTAGTGAGAAAACTCAAGTGTTGAAGCACCCGGGGAGAAACGCGCCGACTGGCAGATCACTGCAGCAGATCAGCAGGAAGCACGCTCTCGCCGAAGATCGCCGTCACGCCAACACTCGAGGCACTCGTTTGTAAAGCTGACAATTCAGAGATGGCTTGTGGAGAGAAGAATACACTTGGCTCCGAAGCGAAAACATAAACTGCTGTTGCGGACTTCCTCCTTTTATACCCACGAGGTGGGGCGGAGTTACGTCATGCAAATTCCGCAGACCCATGGCATTTCTTTGCCATAGGCTCGTTTTGTAATACTCGAAGCTGATAGGCTTTCTAAGCGAAACCCCATTCGTCGTCATCCGACGTAACTCGGAGTGACAACGAAAGGGAACTCCTATTTGTTAAATATGATCATAACCATTTAAGAGCTGTACCTCTTACACCAACATAGTGCTTTAGACGATCAACAAGAATAGTATGATCAATAGTGTCGAAAGCAGCTGTTAGATCAAGAAGCACAAGAACTGCCACCAAAATCACAGAATCACATGAAATTAAAATATCATTAAGAACTTTAACCAGTCTCGGTCGAATGACATTTTTGAAAACCAGACTGAAATGTTTCAAACAATGAGTTCTCGACCAAAAAACTCTGTAGCTGTGAAAACACAATTTTTCCCAAAATTTGGAAATAAAAGGCAGGTTAGAGATAGGCCTAAAATTGATCAAATGAGTCTAAGTTCAGCTTTTTAAGCAGTGGATAAACCACTGCATGCTTTAAACAGTCAGGCATAATGCCAGATTCTAGACTGCAATTTATTATAATCAGGAGATATGGAGCCATATCCGTAATGATTTGTTTAAATAAAAAAGGGGGAAGACTGTCCAATGAGGAGCCAGAAGGCTTGAGCTGCTTAGCTGTTTCTAGCAATTCTGACTCAGTAATTGAATTAAACTCACTAAGATACACAGCGACATTTGAGAAATGGTTAGTAAAATTAAAAGTAGTTGTAGACGACGAGGGAGTTATACTCTGTCTTAGATCCCTTATCTTGTTTTCAAAAAATATTAAAAACTCATTACACGATGGGGACGAGACCCCAGGAGAGAGGCCGGTCGATGGATTTAAAGTAGCGTTAATAATATTAAAAAAAGTCTTAGGTCTAGAGTAGTTTTTGTTGATAACGTTAGACAAATGTCGACATTTGGCTTTTTTTTTTTCTTCTGGTATTTGCGAAGAGAGTCTTTTAAAATCTCAAATGAAACCTGAAGCCTATCCTTTTTCCACTTTCGTTCCGCTCTTCTGCAACATCGTCTTAGGCAACGAATAGAGTCATCAATCCAGGGTTCAGAATAAGATTTAGGTCGCGGGGACCTTAGAGGGGCCACAGCGTTTAAAACATCAGAACAGGCGGAATTAAACCTGGAGAGAAGTACCTCAGGGCTGGTGTCACCAGAGAATTCAACAGGGGATGGCATCACTTCGTGAAAGATAGTTAGGAAAGATGATATTGTAGAATAATTAATGTAGCAAGAAAGGCTGCCACGAGGTAAAACAGTAGGTGGCGCCACAGGGCAAGATACAGTAAACATAACAGTCTTATATGAATCTTTGGGTAGGCAGCGAATCGATTCGATTCACGATTCATAGGTTTTCGATTCAAGAACGATTTTTGCAAATTCAGAAAGATTTGATTCAATGCGATTCACATTAAAATTCGATTAATTTGATTCGATTCTTCATTTTTTATATGCATTCATAGGATTATTTAAATACTTCCCCCAATGGGTCTAAGTCAGGGTGTGAATTACACAGTGGTCTTCAGGGGTCAGAGAGTGGGGACAAAAAAAAAAAAAAAACGACATTTTGTCTATTGTTAATGTTAGTTCATGTTAGTTTTAATGAATCTATTATTATAAAAAAATATTTCCAAAGCCTATAAATTAGCATTTCTAGAAATGTAAGCCAAGATTTAAAAAGGCTTTAAAAGTATTGTTAGTTCATCATGCTAACTATTTTGTAGGATAGTGTTAATGGATACACAACCTTAAAGTGTTCCTGGTACATTAAACATCCTTCCATTGTGAGACTAAAATGACTAACTTTTTTTCCCCCTCATGGAATAGTAAGTATTCCTCATGGAATACTCTTTGTTTTCTCTTTATTGGCTACTGATCATTTTCCTTATGATTCTAAAAGTAAACGTGCCGGGTGTCTACTTGTACTATAGTAACGATTACGAATGCAATTTTAATGCGCATCTGACTGATGGATAAAACACGCGCTCTTATTTCAGTGTAATTAACATTGTAGTTCTCTTACGAGAGTATCTCTCGTACTGCGTAATAGCTTACGCTAGGGGAAAACTCTTTTCCGCGAGATATTGAAGCCAAAAATTATCCTTAATTTTTTATTAATGTAAAACGCTTTGCAGCAGCAAGCAAACATAGGCGAAACAGCTCGCGCGCCTATTGGTTGCTCTGCAGCAAATGCAGCAGCCTATCGAGAGAGACTCTGCATGACGTAATGACCAATGGGGGCAATTCGCACCCATATCGTCACGTCCCGCCAGAAGGGGCGTGGTCTCGCCCTATAAATATGCTCGTTAGGCTTATACAAGCTGATTTTTACCTCTTCAGCGAAGCACACGCATCGCTGGATCCGGAGTGAGAAGCCGCGCCGTCGAAGCAAGCTTTTCAGCGGGACGAGCTCTGGAGTCGCTGGCCTCGCCGCCTTCAACTGCCGTACCTGCTGCGCTTTCCGGCGTTATATATCCTTTCACACTCTGTGTATTTCTCTGTTGAGAAGTGTTTGTTCGCTTACTTGACGCGACTTACACTTCTCTCTCAAAAGAGCAGCGTCTTTTTAAAGATGCCTTCCTGTGGCTCGTGCCGCGCCCCGCTCAGCGATGGAGACCGACACGTCATCTGTGTTTCCTGCCTGCGAGGATCACGCGGCTATCGCGCTCGCTGACGGCGGATGCCCTCATTGCGAGCTTTTGTCCATGGTGACTCTGAGGACGCGCCTGGCATCATTCTCCGAGCCTTCACCGCAGCCCGCCGTGGTGCGGCGCCGCAAGAAGCGCCGCGCCCAGCGCGCTCCCGAGCTTTCTCCAGCCCGCCAAAGCTCGCCGGTTCGCCCGCCAGCTTCGCCGGCTTCGCTCGAGTCGCTCACTGACGGACAACGGCCGCCGCCTGCCGCCGCGTCCATCCACAAGCTTGACGAACCCTCCGAGGCGTGTTCTCTTCTGGCGTCCGATAGTGAGGATTGGGCGAGCTCTGTGGATCTCCCCTCCGCTAGCGTTTCCCGCCAGACCACTGGTAAGAGAGCCGGCATTGAGACTGAGCTGATGCGTCTGCTCTCTCAGGCCGTTGAAAGCATCGGCCTCGATTGGGAGCCGCCCGCGCAGCCGCCGCGCAACAGAATGGACGGACGCTTTCTCGGAAATGACGAGGCTCCGACGAAATCGCGGCCCGCGCCCTTCCTCCCGGAACTTCACGAGGAAGTGACGAAATCGTGGAACGCCCCCTTCTCCGCCAGGCTGCGTACCTCTGCTTCTGCTGCCTTCTCCTCTGTGGATGGCGCGAAGGAAAGAGGATACCTTTCTGTTCCTCCTGTGGAACCAGCTGTAGCGTCTCATCTCTGCCCGCCCTCCGCTGGACGGCGCGCGCACACGACGCTTCCTTCTAAAGCCTGCCGAGTGACGTCATCCATGCACGGTCGCGCTTACACCGCCGCCGGGCAAGCAGTTTCAGCGCTGCACACTATGGCTATCCTGCAGATTTTCCAGGCCGACCTTCTCCTTAAACTGGACGAGGAAGGACCCGGAGCGATCTGCGTGGCGGACCTGAGAAGCGCTACAGACCTCGCTCTTCGCGCTACTAAAGCCGCTGCACAGGCCATAGGACGAAACATGGCCTCTCTCACCGTGGCTGAGAGACACTTATGGTTGACGCTGTCTGAGATGACGGAAGCCGAGCGCTCTGTGTTCCTCGACGCGCCCATTTCCCAAGCGGGCCTTTTCGGATCTGCCGTCACAGACTTCGCGGACAGATTCATGGAGGTACAAAAAACTTCGCAGGCCATGAAGCACTTCCTTCCGAAGCGCTCGAGCTCCACTGCAGGTCGCTCTAAACCGCCGCCTGCTCGCAGCTCTCAGCCGCAGCCTGCACCGCCCGCCGCCGCCGCTTCACAGCGCCGCCACGCCCGAGACCAAAGACCGCGCTCTCGCTCTGCTGGACGCCGCCCCCCTCAGCGCGGGCCCCGGCCGAGGATTGAGATCAAGCCCGAGGCCTCAAAATCTTCCTAGCCATTCTAGGAAAACGACGGTGTTCAAATCCCGCTGGGGCCGGATTTTCACTGAAACTTCTCGCTCGGTCAGTTCCAAACATCGCGACTGTCCCAGTGTATTTCGCAGAGAGTCAGCCGGTGTCACAGCCCGTTTGCCTGCGCACAAAAGCCGTTCTTACGGCTACCCAGATAAATCCAATAAAGAGTGCATTTTCTGGTGTTCCGGCCACGGCCGAAGGTGTTATATGAGTGTTGTAAGAATGCCCACCCAGTGCCCATTCCCACACACAAACACAGCCCGCCACGGTGCAGGGCTAGCACAAATAAAATCGACTCCGGTCGATTGTGCAAACAATGTAGTGCAAGCGCCCATGTCACCATGCCCGCTCACACTACATGCTGCGTGTCCCATGGTTTCTGTAAAAACGAAACCAACACACATTCAGTCGGCCATGAACGACAGTGTTTTCAGTGTATTAAATGTGCCCGCAGCCCCGCGCCCACATTTTCTCACAGACACGCCGATTCCCACGGGATCTTCCCCGCTCGCTTTTTCTGCACAATCTGCCATAAAGAAGCTGAGCGCGGCCAGGTCGCCCGCTGTGATCAGCGCGCCCCCCGCCTCGAACGCTGTAAACACGGTGTTGTGTTCCCAGTATGCACGGGCTCTCGAGCTGCCGTTTTGTCGCGGCCAGAGCCCGGATTTCATTCTGCCTCTAGCTATTCACGCAGATGCGTGGTCAAAGCTTCCCGGGGTATCAGAATGGGTGCTGAACACTATAAAGAGAGGCTACTCGCTACAATTCGCACGACGCCCGCGCCGTTATACGGCGCGCGTCGAAACTACGGTGAAAAACGAAGTATCTCATCTACTTCGTGCCGAAATAGCGAAACTACTGAGCAAAGGGGCTATAGAACCTTTATCTCAGGCTCAGAGCGAAGGGGGCCTATACAGCAGATATTTTCTGGTACCCAAAAAGGATGGGGGTCTCAGACCCATTTTAGATCTGCGACAGCTGAACAGAGTGCTTGTGAAACGCCAGTTCAGAATGCTTACGACCAGGAAAATCCTCGCGCAGGTGCGCTACGGGGACTGGTTTGTGTCGATAGATCTGAAAGACGCCTATTTCCAAATACAAATAGCGTCCCATCACAGGCGATTCTTGAGATTTGCCTTCGAGGGCCAGGCATATCAATACACAGTCCTGCCGTTCGGCCTGTCCCTAGCACCTCGTACATTTACGAAGTGCATGGACGCGGCGCTCGCACCCCTGAGACTTCAGGGCATGCGAGTCCTGAACTACTTGGACGATTGGCTGATTCTAGCTCGAATGCGATCGGAGCTCATAGAACACAGGACCGCATTACTCGAGCACCTCGAGAAGCTGGGCCTCACAGTCAATTGGGCGAAGAGCTCACTGTCTCCCAGTCAGAAAATTTCCTTTCTGGGAACCGTGTTGGACTTGCTGTCCATGACAGCACGCCTGTCACCAGAGCGCGTACTAAATATTCAGCGCGGCGTGAAATCCTTCCGCCACGGCGCGATAGTCCCGCTCAAAAGGTTTCAGAAAATGCTGGGGCTGATGGCCTCAGCAGCCTCTGTACTCCAGTTGGGCCTGCTCCGCATGCGCCCACTGCAGATGTGGCTGAAAGCGCGGGTTCCACCCAGGGCATGGACAGCGGGTCTGTTTCGCCTCAGGGTCGACCTTCAGTGTGTGTCAGCTCTGGAACCTTGGAGAAAAACCGACTGGTATCAGTCAGGTGTGAGCCTGGGGACCGCTTCGAGTGTAAAGGTGGTGTCTACGGACGCCTCCACCTCGGGGTGGGGAGCGCTGCTCGAGGGCAGACCGCTAGCTGGCCTGTGGTCAGAACGGGAAAAGCTCCTTCACATAAACTGCTTGGAGATGATAGCAGTCGACAAAGCGCTACGGCGTTTTTGTCCCCAGATAACAGGCCACCACGTCTTGGTCCGGTCGGACAACATGTCGGTGGTGGCATACATAAATCGCCAGGGTGGCGTCAGGTCACGAAACCTTTACAGGTTGACGGAACGCCTCCTGGTTTGGGCTCAGCACAACCTGCTCTCACTGAGAGCAGCGCACGTGCCTGGTCACCTGAATGTGGGACCAGACAGACTGTCCAGGAACAATGTTCCAGCAGGGGAATGGTCGCTGCACCCGCAGACGGTCCAGCTGCTGTGGAAAACGTTCGGCAGAGCTCAGGTGGACCTATTCGCGTCCCACGAAAACGCTCATTGCCCTGAGTTTTTCTCGAAAAGCAAGGACGCGCTGGCTCATGTTTGGCCCCGCTGCCCCCTATATGCTTTTCCTCCTGTCTCGCTCCTGCCTCAGGTGTTGGAACGAATCAGGGAGAACGGATGCCCAGTGCTGCTTGTAGCCCCGCTCTGGACGAACCAGACGTGGTTCCCTGCCCTGATGCAGCTGGCCAGCACTGCCCCATGGCCTGTACCATTGAGGAGAGACCTCCTCTCTCAGGCGGAGGGCTCGATTTGGCACCCTCGCCCGGAGTTATGGTCCCTGCACACATGGGCCATCAACGGGTACCCGCTAGCCTCCCAGAGGGAGTGTTAAACACGATCGCGCAGGCTAGAGCTCCGTCTACCAGGCGGCTCTACTCCTCGAAATGGTCTGTTTTCTCTGCATGGTGTCAGGCCCAGAGCCTTTCACCTGTGGAGTGCGGGGTTTCGGAAGTGCTTTCCTTCCTTCAAGAGCTACTGGATAAGGGCAGGACCCCATCCACGCTCAAAGTATATGTGGCGGCCATAGCAACGTTTGCAAAACCGGTGTCTGGCCAGTCGCTGGGGAAAAACGACTTAGTCGTGCGTTTCCTTAGGGGAGCTCGGAGGCTGAACCCTCCAAGGCCCCCTTCAGTCCCGACGTGGGACCTTTCCACGGTCCTGGAGGCCATGAAATGCGCCCCGTTCGAGCCAATCCAGCTGGTGGACATGAAACACCTGTCGTTCAAGACAGTGTTTCTCATGGCTCTCGCTTCAGTGAAGCACATAGGGGACTTACAGGCGCTTTCAGTGAGCGCGTCGTGTATGGAGTTTGGGCCTAATGACTCGAAGGTCATTCTCAAACCAAAGCACGGGTATGTCCCGAAATCCCTCAATACGCCGTTCAGGGCCCAGGTAATTTCCCTGTCTGCCCTTCCGGTTCTCAGTGAGGAGGAGGATGCAAGTCTCCTTTGCCCCGTCAGGGCATTAAGAGCTTATGTGTCACGCTCGTCTGTTTTCAGACAGACGGAGCAGCTTTTTGTTTTGTTCGGCGGGCGTTCCAAGGGACTCGCCGCCTCAAAACAGAGCCTATCCAGATGGATAGTGGATGCCATTGCGCTCGCTTACTCTGCGAAGGGCTTACAGTGCCCCTTGGGTGTCAGGGCGCACTCCACGAGAGGCGTGGCCTCTTCGTGGGCATGGTCTAGCGGGGTTTCCCTGCAAGATATCTGTACGGCCGCGGGCTGGGCCTCGCCGTCTACATTTATAAAATACTATAACCTGGAGGTACCCGCCTTACAAGCTAAGCTTTTGGCGGTTTAAATTCAGTGCTATCTGCCCCGCTGTGCGGCCCAGATGCTGAGTTTACTGCAGCCCCATGAGTATTGACTCACGTATGGCCACCCAGATCAGGCTGAATGCTTTCACCCTGGCTGCGCGTTTGATTGTCATATAATAGCCCCGCTGGGTGCTTTTTTATAGGGAATGATGCTTCCAGCCTCTCTTCCTCTACTCTATGTGAGTTTATGGTGATTATGCACTACATGAGCCCTGGGCTTCGGCCCCTGGGACTTTGGTGTTGGATCCCTGTACGCACGGCGTGTTGCATTGTGTTCCCCTAGCGTAAGCTATTACGCAGTACGAGAGATACTCTCGTAAGAGAACGTACTCGGTTACTAACGTAACCTCGGTTCTCTCTAGAGAGGGAACGAGTACTGGGTATCTTGCCGTGCGTGGAATACGCTCTGGTTTGCTTCAGCGATAAAAACCAGCTTGTATCAGCCTAACGAGCATATTTATAGGGCGAGACCACGCCCCTTCTGGCGGGACGTGACGATATGGGCGCGAATTGCCCCCATTGGTCATTACGTCACGCAGAGTCTCTCTCGATAGGCTGCTGCATTTGCTGCAGAGCAACCAATAGGCGCGCGAGCTGTTTCGCCTATGTTTGCTTGCTGCTGCAAAGCGTTTTACATTAATAAAAAATTAAGGATAATTTTTGGCTTCAATATCTTGCGGAAAAGAGTTTTCCCCTAGCGTAAGCTATTACGCAGTACTCGTTCCCTCTCTAGAGAGAACCGAGGTTACGTTAGTAACCGAGTACGTTATTTCAGCAGTTTCCTTCGTACATTCAGTTTAACAACATTAAGTTAAATTTCATTCATCATTCATGATTCATCGGAAGCGTGTGCATTTTAGACACCTATGCGTTTGCTCTTTCCATGTAATAAATGCGCACCCTTGAATAAGTGGGGTTTTACTTCAGCTGCTCAGGACGGGTATGACTCATTTCCGTAAAACTTCAGTATCTCATCTTAAAGAAAATAACGGCGACGTTTCCACGCAACGAACGCGTTGTTTCATAGCAGTGCCCGCGCATTGACATGGCAGCTTTATCAATGGCTTGAGCGGTTTGACTCAAGACTTGCTTTCTCGATAGAGAGCTGTCATCTGCTCATGTGAACATCAGTGGCTGTCCTGAGGAGAGCTCAAACATGGACTGCTCAAAAATATGTAGTTGAGAGCTATATGGGACCGAGCGCGAGCGAAATCCAGTGAAAGATGGTAAAGAGTGCAGCGAGTATCTGTGAAGGAGAGCTGTGAGGACGCACAACGCCTCCATTAATTTGCGCATATGTAGTCATTTAATGTTTATATATTTAAAAGCACTGAATCGCTATAGAATCGCAAATTATTCGATTCTTTGCATTTTAAATCGAATATTGACCGAAATAAACGATTCACGATTCAAAATACATGTTTCAAGATCGATGCATATGCATCGTCAGGATTTGTAATCGATGCATCGAGAAAACGAGTGAATCGTTACACCCTCCTTATGATCAGAAAACCCATTTTCGCAGACTTCCAAGTCAGTGATAAAAACTCCATGCTGGAGCACTAAGTCAAGAGTGTGGCCGCCTTTGTGTGTGGAAACATCAACCCCAATAATAAAATCAAAGGCATTTAGTATATGTATAAACTCCTTAGCTAAGTGACCATTCATGCAGCATACATGCACATTGAAATCACCCAAGATGTGTTATATTTTGGTGGTCGGTAGTTTACAGCAATCAGAAGCGGATCACCAAGTTCTAAGCAAAATACCTGAAGTTCAAAACTGCTGTAGCTGTTACTCACCACCGGACGACAGGTGAAATGCTCTTTATAGATAGACACTAGTCCGCCACCCCGACCAGTTGTCCGTGGGGAGTTAAAATACCGACATTTTGTTGGCAGAAGTTCAGAAAAAGGGCTCAAATCTCCAGGACAGAGCCAGGTCTCAGTAAGAAATAAAAAAATCCAACCTCTGCGCAAAGAACAGATCGTTTAAAATAAAAGTTTTATTTGCGACCGATCTGGAGTTTATCAAGGCCATCCTCACTTTCAGGGGATTTGAGGTACATTCCTTTTCATGCTCTGCACGAGGTAGTGAACGAAGATGATTTAAACACACTCCTCCACGACAAAAACTAGGAGAAAAATTAGCAGTGAGAGCACTTGAGAGCGGAGCAAACTCAGTCGGAACCAAGGAGATTATCCATTGTCGAATCAGATCCAAGGAGCGTCTCTGAACAGCTCGACACAAAGTAAATGGAAGCTCTCCATGCCTCAACAACTCTAGCCTCATCTTAACCGCGATGCCAGCCCGTCTTCCCCGGTGTCGCCTCCGCCTCCAGGTCGGAAGAGTGCAAGGCCAGCGGCGCAGGTAAACAGGTATGGAATGCTAAAAGCGGTGGAGGTGTGTAGTGATAGCCATCCTGTAGTTGATATGGCTGCGCATCTGATGAGATTTGCAAATTTAGATTTAAAAGAGTTTCTCGATTGTAAGTCAGTGCTAGTGAAGCGCAACATTGCTGCACAGTAAAACAAGTTAAAACATATAAACAAAAAGACAACAAACGGAGCGACAGACGGCAAGCCACACACATCGGCGCCATCTTTAAGGCCACATTCGATCAGAATGTTGGCCTGCATCTAGAGACAACCACAACCTCCCTGAATAACAGTGGAGGACATGACAACTAGATGAGCCCTAGAGACAGACCCCCCTGTCCTTGTTGACTTGACAGTCATCAACGAAGACCACGAGAACCAGACGAGTCCTCTGCACAGACCCAATGGCTGGCTTCAACTCCTCCCACCATATGCTAGCATGATGTACCCCAATTTTCAAGCAGAAGGAACTGGATGAAATATTCTGAATGATCCAATCCACAATCTGATTTGTAATGCAGCCTGGAATTAAACCACACAATGTTCGTTCGTCAGGCCAGAGAACTGGTGCCCTGCCTGAGCCTGGTTTCTCCCAAGTTTTTTTTTTTTTCTCTCTATTTCTGACTCAACGCGTTGTTGTACCCTTAAGGCTCCTCATATCAAGGAGCTCTTCTGAAATACAAAAATCACTGTCCAGACCTTGCAAAAAAATGAACAGCTGTGCAGTGTCTGTGGAATCGGTGCTGTCATCGCACGCAATTGAGTTAAAATCCAACGCGGGTACTTTGCCTGACACTTGTTCCTTAAGGTTTGCCGACAAGTCTTCAATTCGTCGTCGGACTGTGTTTCTGGAAAGACTGATGTTTTTAAAATCTTGCATCTTCTCTGGGCAAAATATAGTGTCAACTTTCGTCAGGCACTCCTTTAAAAATTCGCCTTTAGTGAAGGGTTTCCCATACTGCAATATTAGGTGAGCTGTTTTGTTGTTGAGCTAATAAGGCAGCTGCCAAATTACCTATCAGTAAGCCCCTCCCCTCGAACGCAGATGAGCCAATGGCAGTTGACTATTAGTTGCACGGGGACTGGAAATCTGACATCTTTAGGTTTCAGCGCCATAGAAAAACATTGGAAGAGCCGAAGCTCTCATAGGTTTGATGGTATTTATGCTACAAAAATGGTAAAACGATGTACCTAGGGTACTTGTTACATTGATTTCCGGTATCCTGAGAGGATGGGCAATGGAATTTATTTTATTCCATTTCCTAAACTCAAACAAGACAGAGCAAAATGTCTGCTTTTGATGTGGGCGCAGTAACCTGGTTCCCTGAGGATTCAACCCGAATTCCAATGAAGGCGAAAACGTTAATTTTCTGTTTGTCATACTCTCATTAAGTTACAATAAAGTTAGTGAGTCCATGTTACAAACCTAAATAGCCAACTGCTCTCACGTCATGTACAGTGTAGGTCAAAAACACATAAACGAAGGTCTACATTTCAGTGCCTCTCCATATTAAACTGGTTAAATGTGAATTAATTTGTTGGATGTTGTCATCTGCGATCGTGACGGCCGTAACATGAGGCTTCTCCTGCTTGCATTGTGATTTGTAAACCCTTCGCTTCCAAATTAATCTTGTTATCCACCATATTTATTTTAAAATCTTTAATATATCCCTCCATGGCATATTTAAAGGGATAGTTCACCCAAAAATTTTAATTCTGTCATTAATTATTAATTAAATTATTAATTATTCCGTATCAGTCTCCGACACGCATTCACGAGAGCACCACGACACATGTATCCTCTGCTTGTAAACACAGCCCTGCGTTTCCGGGTCATATGTCAGAACACCAGCTTGTAGCGATAATGCCTTTTGTAGGGAAATTATTAACTCAAAGGGGGAATAATATTCATGAGATGATGAATATGCATTATCGTATACACAAATTAGATTATCCCAAATAGGGAGTAGGTTAACCCTCACCGTATATGAATCATTAACACGATTGCTCGTATTAATTATTAATATAGGTCGGTAAAATCAGATCAATTATCAGGATAAACTTTGGTATGATTCAAACTTAGTTTATCATGCACTCGTTCGTTTACCAGCCTGTAAACATCAAAAATACCATTCCTGTGGCCACCAGAAATGATAATTTCGTGTAAGGCACTTTAGATATTTTAATATAAATCAAGTAGAGCTTTGTAACATAAGATAGGCATTTTCAGGGACTTCAACCTTATAGAACAATAAGACAGATTCAACTCAAAAGATTATAGAGTTTAATAAAACAAGACTAAAGATTACATAAACTACTTAAATCACGCAGGAGTAAATATGCATAACAAAAACAAACAATTAACAAAGACAAAAGAACGATTGCAATACGAAATATTGGAGAGAAAGTTAGAGGGTGAGAGAGAGAGAGAGAGGGAGAGAGAGAGAGAGAGAGAGAGAGAGAGAGAGAGAGAGAGAGAGAGAGAGAGAGAGAGAACTCAGTTCAAACAATTCAAACGAGACCCAAAGGCTTTCTTAGGCGTATCTAGACAACCTTAAACAGCACTTAATTTAGATTGTACGTTACTTTGATATGGTCCCTTTGGTGTAGCTGTGTTACAAAAGAAACAGGCTGATGTCTGGAGTTTCGTTCGGACGGAGGTAGATGTTGCGATCTCTTCAGCTCGTACGACAGATGCTTAATCTTAAATCCATTTCGTTCGTGAGTACACTGAACGAAGGAGAATTATCAAACTGGGGTAGCTCAAGAAAAGAAAGAACTTAGATTAAAACAAAGTAGGAAAACGACGCGGAACTCCAGGCTGGAATTCGCAGGGAAGTTGGGATCTCTCTCTGGCGTAGGACTGCTCGCTAGCACTGAGGAGACATGGCGCTCCTGGTTTTGAAGGCGCTCAAGACGTCTGATCCAATCGTTTAGGAGGAGGCGTGTCGGCAAACCTTGTGGTTCGCGAAGTACACGCCTTCGGGGTCATGTGCATAAGATATTACAAATTTAGTAATAATACACTTCTAAACTAGGATTAATAAAATATGCCTCATATTGCATTTTGGGTTAGTGATTCGATCTTATTCGATTTCTCTGATTCCAATCATACCACTCGCGGCATTCCTAGGGCTAGTAAAATGCAGATGCATGATTTTTCGTGATTAAACGAATGTCAGACTGATCACATATCATAAAAGCTTACAGTTATATCAATTAGGTCACAAGGGAATCCTGAACACAACCAGAAAACATTTGTACATTTGAAAGTTACGTTTAACTACACGTGGTTCAGAATGATTGTCTCTTGGTGTGTGTGTGTGTGTGTGTGTGTGTGTGTGTGTGTGTGTGTGTGTGT
Organism: Gila orcuttii; assembly: GCA_026230005.1. Classification (NCBI taxonomy): domain Eukaryota; kingdom Metazoa; phylum Chordata; class Actinopteri; order Cypriniformes; family Leuciscidae; genus Gila; species Gila orcuttii. Next base: position 17,922,048 of record JAPDVR010000013.1, on the reverse strand, counting down.
GTATTCAGAGTTCGCCGCGTGGTCAGTCACGCGTTGGACTCCTGATCGTCTTCAGTTCCGTGTATGTGTGTGCGTCCTTCGAATTTGAAGATTTTTTAGTCCGGATTACAATGACCAGTGTGGTTCATTACACAAGGTTGTCTGTGTTTGTGAGGTGTCGTGCAGAGGGGACACCACGGGATCTCCAGCCAGAGAGGCGCCCCTGTTGAGTCACATGTGGTAAGACAGAGGACCCTGTGATTACTTATCAGCGAAAAACGCCGCGGGGGCATTTCTGGCATCGGTAATCTAATTAAGTCCAAGCACCATTTGCTTCGTGGGTGAATCGGTAACTTAAAAAGTCCCATGACATCTGTTTTTGTCACAATCTGAAGAATGGAGGAGTGTGCCCGAGGCCGGACCTGGTGAGATGACGTCGGCTGGCGGCTGGCCTCTGGTCGACTGAAAGCACAGGATTGCAATCCACAGCAGCATTCTGTTACAGGCAAGAGAGAGAGGTATGGAGGAGAAGGGGAAAGAGAGAAGGCACAGGTCAACGAGGTTTATCCCAGGTTGTGTGGGACATCTTTTCGCTGCGATGACGGCGGTTGAGTTTTAGTTTTCATTGGCCCCTTCCTGTCTGTCCCTACTAGGGGCCACATGTCTTTTAATCTGATTGCGGTGGACCCATTTGAGAACTGGTTCTCTCGGTCCCCGTTTTAGCTGGATTTGGTATGCAACGGGGGAGAGTTTGTTCACAATTTCGTGAGGTCCCGTCCAGTGGGGCAGGAACTTCTTTGACAACCCCTTGGGTGGCAGGGCGAAACTGTAGTACAGGACTTTTTCGCCCACGTTGAGTTCCTGGTGTGATCCCTTTCGGCCGTAATATGCTTTCTGCCCTTCAGCGCTGGTTTTCAGATGTTGCTGGGCGAAAGCGAAAGTTGTTTTCAAGTGTTTATGGAGCTCGTCCAGGTACTGGGACGTGGTGTAGGCGGTGACGAGGTTGTGGTCTCCCGGTTGATACAACAGGTGTAATGGCAGGGTCATCTGCCGCCCGGTCATGAGTTCAAACGGGGACACCTGTGTTGATTCCTGCGGTGTGGCTCGGAGAGCCATCAGCACGAGGGGGAGTTTCACATCCCAGTCTTTCTGATTAGCCGATACGTACTTTCTTAGCATGTGGACCACCGTTCGATTCGATCTCTCTACCTGACCAGACGCGATTGGAAGCTGACTAATGTGAAGTTTAGCTTGTACCCCTAGACATCTCCAGATCTTTTGCATCATCTCGGCAGTGAAGTGGGTACCTCTGTCTGAGTTGACTCTTAGTGGCAATCCGGACCGGGAGAAGATGTGGTTCATCAGGAGATATGCCGTTGTCTGGGCAGTGTCATTAGGTGCTGGCAAACACTCAACCCACTTGGTAAACTGACACACCACTGTGAGAAAGTACTTGTTGCCTCTTGTTGACCTGGGCAGAGGTCCTACCCAGTCAATTTGGAGGTCTGACCATGGGAACGTGATTCCTCTGCGTTGCAGTGGGGCTCTGTGATTTGGGTTTGATGGTTGGAATTGACAGCAGACCAAGCATTCTCTCACATACTCTGTCACATCTTGTTGCATGCCAGGCCAGTATGTCACCTGTCTAAGTGTCTCATACGTGGCTTTGGTACCGTGGTGTCCAGCATAGGGTGTGTTGTGGGCATGCATTAGCATTACCCCCCCTTTGGCAAAGTGGCACCACGAGTCTAGGCGGTGTGGTGTCATCAGTGCCAAACCATAGAATGTTGTCCCGCACACAACATATGTCTTGAGTTATGTAGATGTCTGAGGTATGAGTCAGCATCGATGTCTGATGGTGAGATCGGGTGGCAGGTGGGGTCAGAGAGGTGGTCAAGAATTGTCTTTATGGCAGTGTCTGTGGCTTGCATATCCGCAATATCGTTGTTGGAAATTTGCGGAGTTAGCGATAGCATTTGTGAAAGTGGTGCCGTAGGAGGCAAGGGCTGTTTGCTGCGGGTTAGTGCCGCAACAGCGGGGGTGGGTAAGGGGTCAGCTCACCGTGGAGGGCGCCAGTTTTGGCAAGCGCATCGGTGTGGTCATTAAAGTCTTTGTCTTGGCCTGGCAGTTTAGAATGTCCCTTGACCTTCTTCCAGTATACGGTGACATCGTATGTTGTTGTGATGTTATCACATTCCTGGAACAGGTGTTGGTGTTTGACAGGCTTGTTGTTTGCCGTTTTGAAACCGTTTTGTTTCCAGATTGGGAGATGGCAAACAAAACTGAGTCTGGCATAGTTAGAGTCTGTGCATATGAGAAGTTCTCTGATGTTATGGGCTGCTGCGATTTGCAGAGTTATGAGAATTGCTGCTACCTCTGCATATTGTGATAATTGGGGGCCCAGTTTGAAGTGTCGTGGTGGGCATGGGTGGTTGTCAACCCACAGTACCCCTGCACCTGCCTTCAGGATGCCCTCGTGGTTGTAGGAGCATCCGTCGACGTAAGCCGTGGGCATGCCGTTGCACACATTGCTGTCAAAGTACCTGTGACAGGTCAGTGGTGGCTGTTGGGGCTCTGGTGTGTTCAGCATCGTAGCAGGTGAGTTGTCAGAGCAGTTTTGACATGCAGCCAGGCCGTTTCCCAACGCTGACTTGTGATTTTGTGCATATCGGGCCTCGACATCACATCCTTGGAGAGCCATTAACCACGTGGCAATGCGTGCATTGGTTACTACGCCATTTCGGATGCCTTGGCTGTTGAGGAACATTACGGGCTGGTGGCAAGTGTCTATTATGACTTTCTGTGCTCCAATGTAGCTGGAGAAACGCTGTATGGCCCATACTGTACAGAGCAACGCTTTTTCGCAGTCTGAGAATTTACATTCTGGAGGGAGAAGTGTCTTGCTGGCATATGCGACCATCTTCTTGTCTTGGTCGTGCCGTTGGTATAGGCCAGCACTGAGACATTGGTCAGAAAATCCAGCTTCCAGGTAGAATTCTTTTTGAGTATCGGGGTATGTGAGACAGGGAGCTGCGCATAAATGTCTTTTTAGTTCCGCCATGGCGTGTTCTTGAGCGTCTGACCAGACGAAAGGGCAATCCTTTTTCAGCAGAGCTGTGAGGGGCCTGGCGATGTCTGAATAGTTTTCGATGAACTGTCGAGAGTAATTGCATACCCCTAGAAAACTTCGCAGTTCAGAGACGTTAGTGGGAGGCTTGATGTTTTGAATGGCATGGATACGGTTTGATTGTGGTTCGATGCCATGGGGTCCGATGAGCAGGCCCACGTAGTTGACCTTGGTACGACACCACTGTCCCTTGTGGAGGGCTATTTTGGCGCCGGCAGTGGATAACTGGTTCAAAACATAGTCTATTTATTTCAGGTGGTCGGCCACCGTCATGCTCTTCATGAGAACATTGTCTACATAAATCAGGTTACCTCTCATCCTGGCGTCTGGGCAGGCTTTGTTCAGGAAGATGTTAAACTCAGCTGGTGAGTTGGCATACCTGAACGGGCATCTGTTGAAGGTGAACTGTCGGTTGCCAAATGTGAATGCCAACTTGTGTTGGTCTTCTGGGTGCACTGGAATGGTCCAGAATCCAGAGGCCACATCGAGTGTAGAGAAGATGGTGGCTCTTCTGATTCGGGGTATTTCCTGTTCCAGCTGTGTCATGGGCCACCGTGATAATGGCACCTGTTGATTCAGCTTTCGATAGTCAATGGTGGGCCGCCATTTCCCATTCGGTTTGAGAACGGGCCAGATGGGGGCAGAGTAGGTGCTGTTACATGGACGGATGACACCTTTCTCAAGCATGGATTCGATGATTTCCTGCACTGGTTCGTGCGAGGCAATGGGAATTTTGTATTGCTTGACGAAAGTGGGAGGAGCCTCGGGATGTGTGGGGATGCGCACCATGTGGAGGTGGGTAAGGCCACAGTCTAACGAGTCTTTGGCAAAGGATTCTTTGAACTTGTAAAGGACTTGTCTTAGTCTTTGGCGGTCTGCGTCGTCCTGAAGCGCATCAGCATCTTGTAGAATTTGCTGCACTTGAGATTCAAAGCCTTGATATGGCTCCTCTGTCGGTGTGTCATCGGTCGGGGTTGATTTTTAAAGGTGTAGCAGGTGCATTAGTCTCACTGACAGGCTGGTGGGAGACTGTGTACACTGCAAGGTGTTGGTCCTCTGTCAGCTCAGTTCTGCACACTTGGTCTTTGGCTACTGACATGACCGATGTGATGGCAATGAGTTGGAAGGGTACTGTGAACACTGTGTTGTCAGTGTATCCTTCAGGTATCAGTGCAGGTGGGATGGGCCCGATGACGGGTAATACAAGTTCAAAGTCATGAAAGTCGTGGCTCACTAGCCATCCTAGCCTGTAGGATCTGGGGATGTTGATGTCCGTTGCTGTGCAGTTGTTGAACAGAATGTAGACTACCCGAGATGACACTTCTGTGAGGGGTTTGGCTTCGAGTGTGAGTCCGAGGTCTTCACATTCGAGTGAAGGTTGGAAGAAAGCCAGCGTGTGGTTTAAGATTTGGCCACGTCGCATGTTGAGCCGTACAGTGACCCCTTTAGTGTAAGCTGGTATCACTGTTCTTTGTTCGTTGATTAGGGTACAGACTTCTGGGATGGTCTGCCCTGACAACAGATTTTCATGATCGATGAGAACAGGTGGCTGTAAAGTAAATGGGGCCCATACCACTTCATTAAACATGTCCACATGAGCTTTGAGACGAAGCAAAACGTCTGCTCCGATGTAGACATCGTGGACCGGATCCGGTAGGATCAGGAAGTAATGGGTCAGGCACCGGTTATTCCACTTTAATTGCAAAGCACAGGTCCATTTTGCAGCTATCATGGAAGATGGATGTGCGTTGAGAGGGAAACGTGTGCGTTTGCTGGTATAAGGCAGGTCCGGTGTATTGTCAATGATTGCATTGAATAGTGAAAGACTGATGGCTGAGTTGTCTGCCCATAGTGCTAGGATAATGTCTGTTGTGGTTATATCTTGCAGTTGCAGGGCAGTCCTGACCTGGGGGCAGTAGGTACCAGAGCCTTGGCTGGTTTTGAAAGTACAGAGTAGTGAACTTGACCCCTGATCAGCTGTTGTGACTGGGTCGCCATGTCTGGCTGAGGGAATTCCCTTGAACCCTGTGACCTGACAGTCTGGCTGAGCAGATATGCGTGGCTGGAGGGGGAGGGGTTCACGCATGTGAGCCCAAATTTGCAGGTGTTTGAAGTCCAGTAACGGCTCGAATCGATCCAGCAGGTCCTTGCCTATGAGAAATGGATAAATGTTCATTGGTGAAACGTAGACAGGGTGTACTAGGCTCATAGGACCTATTGCCAGGTGAATTGGAGCTACGTTTCTTAGTTGGATGTCATTTTGGCTGTATGACTGCACATTCAGCTCACAAGTGTGGAAGTTAAGAGTTCGATTCTGTTTTTGAGCTTCAAATTTAAGTTTTTCAAAGAGTTCAGTCGATATGAGCGTGAGATCGGAGCCTGTGTCCACAAGCGCTTCGAGTCTCACCTCCTTTTCCAAAGTGATTGTTAGGTAGAGTTTGCGTGCCACTCCTTTTTCGATCAGGTTCCCCAGGAGTTTTGGTGTGGGGTCTTGCGTGTTGATCGATAAACAGTGCGGGTATGTTTCGTGTGGCTCGTTGTGGGTGCAGATCAACAAGACAGCACTGTCTGGTACCTTTGTGTGAGTGCTGCTGCAGTTTTGTTCAGGAAGTGCAGCGTTTTGTTCAGGAAGTGCGGTTGTCAGCCGGAGTGAGTGAGGGGTGTTGTCAGTTGGTGATGCAACAATGACTTCACTAGTCTGTGGCTGACAAACAGTGTTCTGGGGGGCTGTCAGTTGGAGGGAGTGAGTGGTGATGTCACTTTGTGATGTAACAGCGAGTTCCAGAGTCTGTGGTTTGACAGTGTCTGTGGGGCTGTCAGTGGGAGGAACGTTGGGAGTGGAGTTGGCTTCAGGCCTAGGGTTTAGTCATGCGGTGTCTGGTTTATCCTTGTCTTCCTTGCGAGGTTTCTTTTGAAGAAACTCTCTCAGCACGCTCAGAAGTTCTGCAGCTTCAACCGTGGCTGTGTTGTTTTTGTTGGATTTTGGCTCCAACCGCAGCTTATCAGTGTCACGTCGAGAGGGGTCCTTTGACCGGCTCTCTGGGCTTAGTGTTCGGGGAGATGGAGGTCGGCTCCTTCTGGGTTTCCGGCCGGCTTCCCAGGTGCCCCCTCCCGTTTGGTTGTGGAAGGTGCGAGGCCGGTCCCAGAATTGCCTAGAGTGGTCGTTCTGTTGCCTTGGGCGAGCACCCCCACGACCGCGCTGACCTCTGTTGGCCTGAAACAGTCTTGACTCTCTGTTGACAGGTTTGTAAGTGGGGTGCTGTGCGCCCTCTAGGGGCAGCTCTGAGCGGTGCTCAGAGACGGGGCAGATTGTGGGGTTTCTCACAGTCTTTTCAGAGATAGTTCTTTGTTTGGTGTATGCTTTGTGAGCCAAGTCCCGCAATTGTTGACTTGACATAGTCCTTGGCTCAGCCAAGACTCCCAGATGATGGGAGAGGGTAGGGTGGAGATTCCGCAGAAACAGGGTCTTGAAATTCCAGTCCTCTTCCATGCCTGGCTCATTGCGTGATCCGAAGTAGGCTTGACGGAGGCGGCCGTAATACGCTTGTGGCGTTTCGAGCCGGGCTTGTTTCAGGTCCATTGCCGCTATGATACCTGATTCTGATTCTGGATCGGAGAATTCACGAATCAGAGCTTGCTGCAATTGCTGGTAGTCCATCTTGACGGTGTCTGGTTGGCGGTCGAGGAAGCTTCTCACGTCACGGCTTGAAGTGATCCTGAGAAGATACAACTTATCCCAAGTAGTGGCGTTGGCCACAGTTTGTAAGTGAAAATCAATGTCTTTTAAATAAGAGTGTACATCGTGACCTCCTGCAGGATTGGGAGTGAAGGTCGGGATGTTTCTAGCAAGCTTGTCCAGTTCTTTAGGGGCCTTGTGGTGACCGATGGCCCTAACCTTCGGTCTGGGGCCCTGCTCCTCTTCAGCTGGTGGGAGCTCGTAGCGGCTGGCTAGAGTGTTGTCACGCCTTGGGCTTGCTTCCCCTCCTTCAGCTTTGGGGGATTGGGTGAAACGTGCAGGCTCGCTGGAAAGGGGAAACGGAGTGATGGGTGTTTCCCCCTCCAGGTGGCCCTGCAGTCTGTAAGAATGTTTCAGTTCTCTGTGGACAATGTCAAGTTCATCTTTTAGATCTTGTCTCTGTTGGACGAGCTCGTTAATTTCAGCTCGGGCTGCTTGCAAATGTCTTTCACAGGCCTTGGCTTTGGCCTCTCTGTCTTTTAATTCAATCTCTGCTCTTTTCAAAAGAGCGTCACCACGTAGCAGCTTGTCCTGGAGTTCCTCCGTGGTCCGTTTTTCCAACTGCAACCTCTTGTCTGTGTCCGTGCGCAGATCCTCCAAGGCCTTTTGCAGTCTTTTCACTTCCTCTTGTAATTCTGGGCGCGTTTCGTCCTTGGCTTTGACCTCCAGAAGTAGGCGATCCAGACGCTCCTGCGTGTGGTCCTTTTGTTTGCGGGCCTCCTTCAGTTGAGTCTTTAGTCCTGCAATTTCCTTTTCCAGATTGGCATTGTCCTCCTCCGCCAAGCATGCCTGTGCCACTAAGTTGTGAGCTAGGCTTCCGATTATCCGGCTCCATTCCTTTGAGCTGTAGGTCTGCGTGGGGTCGTTGGACATTAGCTGGTCTACGTCGGCGTCCAGTTCCTGTCGGGTCAGGGGTTTTGGGTCGCCAGCGTCCTTGGGCAGACAGCCGGTTGTCATGGCTCTTAACCAAGCATCCAGATTGCTCCAATGGGCCGCGGGACTGGAAGCGCGTGACATTCTGGCTCACTGGGGGCGAGAGAAACACAACACACACAAAAAGGGCCAATGCAAGCTTTTGTTTTGTTTTTGAGGCTAACGAGCCGTAGTAGTGCTTGGTTGTCACTCTTATTGTTTAACTTCCTTGGGGTCTCTTGGTGAACTGAAAGAAACAAATCACAACAGAACAAAACAAAACAAAGGGAAGAGAAGATTGAAAGGGAAAGAGCCAAACAAAAATATTGCAGTGAAAATAACACCTAAGTGAATTGACCTGCTCTGTAGCGTAACCTCTAAGAACTAGGAGGGTGTGTCTTAGGGGGAAAGAGGTAAACCAAACGCTTAGAAAATCTATCCGGGGGAATGTCTAATATTCTGTGGCTTATATTAAGTGTCAGGGTTTTATCAAAATCTGTTTTTTTCCTTTACCTGAGGTGAACTGAGGTCGAACCCAGCTGGACCCAGCAAGCGTGGTCAAACTTTCCGGTGCCGCCAAACACTTGACCGCCGTGACCTCGGGCTGTTCGTTGCTCTGGTCACGGTTACGCCCCCTCAAACAGCGTGACATGTAAACACAACCTGGTAATCTTCGAGGTATCAACCGGCCGATCGCACTGCAAAGGTGGGCGGGGCCCAGAACCCACCAGTGAACTGGCGTGGCGGTTTCGCCTATGGTTTGTGCACCGTTCCCAACAATTGACTTGTGCGATGGCTTGATGGTTGACCCTACAAAGCACCAGATTGCTGATGTAACTTACTGCGTGCCGTAAACCGTGGCAGAGATAAAACAACTCGAGAGTCACCGCACGGTCAGTGTCGGCGACGCCAGTGAGCAGACTCGCCCACCGAGATCAACCAGGACTCCCACAATCCACCACAGCTGCTGAGGTTTTTACCTATACAACAAGCAAAATGGAATGAACAAGGGAGCTTAAAGTGAATTAAGATTTTCCTTTCTTAAACCAAATTGAGTAATTTAGGTATGTAAAACAGAAACTACAATAAACCTGAAGAGGGGTAAGGTAGTAATAAAATGACTTTGAAGAGAAAAAACTAATTTACCTGGAAAGGAAAACTAAATTAGAAGATGAACAGCTTTTGCCAACTGATGATAGCACAACAATATATTAGACATGATGGTAGTTATTGAAAAATAACCTAACCCGATTGGAAGTTAGCAATAACTCAATGCAGGTGGAAGCCGGAAATGGGAGCGGTAGGCCGCTGTAGTGGGTTTTGGAGCCTCAAGGGGGCGCACTTCCTCTCTGTGGTTCACCTGGACTGTTTGACACAATTTAAATTTCAATTAAAATTGGTTTAACTCAAATCCAAATGAGCCTGGGGGAAATTGAAAGAGGATTAGACTGATTTCTTATAATAATCGTAACAACACTGAAGTCGTTCGTAATGATTATAAAATAATCCTCGGGAAAAGCATAAATGAGAATGATTTCATACAGTTTAAGTTCAGTAGAAGGCTGATAGCTGGCTTGAGAAGGGTGTCTGCCACTAAGGTGGCGTCTTTCTTTTCAGGGGGGGCTATCAATGACTGAAATGTGAAAAAATAATAATAATTGTTTCAAATCAGCTCTAGATACACTGGGGAAGGAGAAACCAAGTTTTTGTAGAGGAATCAGAATGATTTCTGATAATAAATCACCATACTACTGAAGTTATTAGTACGATTATAAAAATAAAATAATAAAACAGAACAGAGTCATCGAGACAGATAGAAATAGTGAAGGATAGACAGAGTGAGTTGAGCAGAAAAGTGATAGCTGACCTGGAGGGGCGTCTGTCTCTCTCCACGTGAGCTGTCAGTGATTTGGACTGAGGAATTTTTTTTGACTCAAGCCCCTAATTCACTTCCGTGAATTGTGCTTAAAATAAAATGTCTCAGCCCAAAGGAGGATTGTTTTAACGAACTAGCAAGCTGTAAATGCACGTATGTATTTAGGCAGCTTATTCAACAATCATCGCAGTAAATTTGGAGGAAAGCACAACCGTTCCGGAAGCAATGGGTAGCAGGTCCTACCTGCTATTGCCCACGCGGTGGCGGTGGCGCGCTCACGCTCGCCTGTTAAGGAAATCCAAAGTTCCCTTTCGTTGTCACTCCGAGTTACGTCAGATGACGACGAAATGGGGTTTCGCTTAGAAAGCCTATCAGCTTCGAGTATTACAAAACGAGCCAATGGCAAAGAAATGCCATGGGTCTGCGGAATTTGCATGACATAACTCCACCCCACCTCGTGGGTATAAAAGGAGGAAGTCCGCAACAGCAGTTTATGTTTTCGCTTCGGAGCCAAGTTTATTCTTCTCTCCACAAGCCATCTCTGAATTGTCAGCTTCACGAACGAGTGCCTCGAGTGTTGGTGTGACGGCGATCTACGGCGAGAGCGTGCTTCCTGCTGATCTGCTGCAGTGATTTGCCAGTCGGCACGTTTCTCCCCGGGCGCTTCAACACTTGAGTTTTCTCACTAAAAGAGCTTACACGCGGCACGTCTTTTTAAAGATGCCTCGCCCGTGTACTTCTGGTTGCGGCAGATTGGTATCGGACTCTGATGGGCACGAGCGCTGCTTAGTATGTTTGGGCATTGATCATGCTAGAGCAGCGCTCGTGGATGACTCATGTTTTCTCTGTGGGAACATGACCATCGCGTCATTACGGTCGAGACTCAGTGAACTCGCAAGAGTGAGAGTCCCCTCATCCACCCCCCGCCCTGCGGCTGGTGGCCAGGGTGACCTGAGGGTGACGGTCTGGAACAAGGCGCCGACTATGTGTCCGCGACCCCAGCCCCCCTCTTCAATGACGGTGCCCGCTAGCGAACTGCCGATTCCCGCGGGTCTACCCTCTGGTGGCCCGCGTGTTTCGGTTGAAGCTACAGAGGATGATGCCATGTCTGTTGCTGCATCACTAGGTGGGTTTGATTCTTCTGGAAGTGAGGGCTCGTCACAGCTGCCACCTTCCGGTGTGCATACGGCTGTGCTCGAGTCTGATCCGGAGATGACGGCCATGCTTTCCCGGGCAGCCGCGAGCATCGGGCTTGAGTGGAGGCCTCCACCCTGTCCTGAGCGCTCGCGGCTGGACGATTGTTTTTTGGGTAAGGCCGCCGACCCTCGTCCTCGGCAAACCCCAATACCTTTCTTCCCGGATGTGCATGATGAGATCTCGAAGTCCTGGAAGACCCCGTTGTCTTCCCGTGACCGCTCGGTGACCTCATCCGCCTTTCCTCCCCTTGATGATGCAGCCGCCCGTGGGTACACTGGGCTCCCCCCGGTTGAACGCTCTGTTGCCATGCAACTATGTCCTCAGAGTGCTTCTTCTCGTGGCGAGCCTAAGCACCCATCCAAAGCCTGTAGATTTTCGTCGACCTTGGTGGCGAAGTCTTACAGAGCGGCGGGACAGGCGGCTGCGTCACTGCATGCTATGGCCACTCTGCAGGTCTACCAGGCCCAGATGCTCAGAGACATGCACGAGGGTAGGACAGACCCAGGGCTCTTCAATGAGCTGCGCGCCGCGACCGACCTTGCTCTCCGGGCGACGAAGGTTACCGCGCGCTCCCTGGGTCTGGTGATGTCCACAGCCGTGGTCCAGGAGAGACATCTCTGCCTGAACCTGGCTGACATGCGGGACGCGGAGCGGACCCGTCTGCTTAACGCCCCCTTGTCCCAGGCCGGCCTCTTCGGCGGTGCGGTTGAAGATTTTGCCCAACAGTTTTCAACCGCCCAGAAACAGACCGAGGCCATAAAACACATTCTGCCCCGCCGGCCAGCTGCTGCCTCCACCCAGCCGACCGGGCAGACGCCTCGTCCTGTTTCCCGCCGAGGGCGCCCTCCTGCGGCTCCCGCCCCTCCCGCCCGGCCCACGCAGCAGCCTCCACCCCGGGCCGGTCGCGGAGGAAGCCGTAAGAAGGCGTCACAGCCCTCTCCCGCCCCGCCCCCCGCTAAACGCCGGGCCAAGCGGCGCTCCTGAGACGGGCTGCTCAGGGAAGATGGTCGTTTTTCAGGAGATGGTAGCAGGACCACTCCTTCCCCCGGTGGAGGGCCGGGGGAGAATCTTTTGTTCTCCGCTCCCCGCTGCTCACCCACGGGTGGGCAGCACCCTAAAGTGGTTAAAGACAGAAACGATCCTCTCTTCCCTGAGCTCACAGAGTTCTCGGGCGACACAGAGCGCCGCCCACAAGCCGTGCTCTCCTCGCCCCCCTCTGTCCCAGAGGTGGTTGACAGGGCGTGCCGTCCACGGACCGCGTCGCCCCTGTCCCCCTCTGTCGCCAGACCCCTGGCAGAGCAGGCCCCCGCGGGACGACCAGTCTGGTCCTCCCCTGGCCCCCTCTGTCAGGGCGCGGTTGCTAACTGTGCCCCCACACCGGGCCGCTATGCCGTCCACGTCTGGGCCAGTTACTCCGCTTCGCTGCCCCTCCGGGGGGACGCCTGTCGTCCGCTTGATCCCGCTGGTTCAGTTCCTGGGAGCCTGGTTAGAGCTTCCCCGTCTGTCCCGCTGGATCGCGCGCACCATCAGGCTCGGCTATGCGATTCAGTTCGCACGGTCTCCTCCCCGCTTCAGGGGAGTCCGCTCCACTTTGGTCGGTGGCAATGCCCCCATCATGAGAGCAGAGATTGCCACCCTGCTGGCGAAGGGTGCAATCGAGACTGTCCCTCCAGCCGAGATGAGGTCCGGGTTCTGCGGAGCCCTGTCTCCTCGCACCTTCACGAAGGTCGTCGAGGCTGCCCTTGTTCCCCTTCGGGAACACGGGGTTCGCATCCTGAGTTATATCGACGACTGGCTGATCCTAGCTCACTCTCGAGATCAGGTTTGCGAACACAGGGACCTAGTGCTCCGGCACCTAGCTCGTCTGGGCCTTCGGGTCAACTGGGAGAAGAGCAAACTTTGCCCCGTGCAGAGGATCTCTTTTCTCGGTATGGACATCGACTCGGTCGCCATGTCCGCGCAGCTTACGAGCGAGCGCGCGCAGTCACTGCTGACTTGCCTGAGACATCTCAGGAGCAAGAATGCGGTTCCACTGAAACATTTTCAGAGGCTCCTGGGGCATATGGCATCTGCAGCCGCGGTCACGCCGCTCGGATTGCTTCATATGAGACCGCTTCAGCTTTGGCTTCGCGACCGAGTCCCGAGGTGGGCATGGCATCAAGGCACGCTCCGGGTACCAGTTACTCCGACCTGCCGTCAGTTCCTCACCCCGTGGTCGAACCTCAGTTTTCTCAGGGCGGGTGTCCCCCTGGAACGAGCTTCCCGGCATGTTGTGGTCTCCACGGATGCCTCCACCACGGGCTGGGGCGCCATGTGCAATGGACATGCTGCTGCGGGCTCCTGGACAGGACCCCAGCGGCTATGGCATGTCAATTGCCTCGAGTTGTTGGCAGTACGCCTTGCCCTGCACCGCTTCCGGGCGTTGCTCAGGGGTCAACACGTACTAGTCCGCTCAGACAATACCGCTACTGTAGCGTACATCAACCATCAAGGTGGTCTACGCTCCCGCCGTATGTCACAACTCGCCCGCCACCTCCTTCTATGGAGTCAGAAGCATCTGAGGTCGCTTCGAGCCATCTTCATTCCCGGAGCCCTGAACTGTGCAGCCGACGAGCTCTCACGGCTTCAGCCCCTCCCTGGAGAATGGCGACTCCATCCCCAGTCGGTTCAGCTGATTTGGGACCAGTTCGGGGACGCACAGATAGATCTGTTTGCCTCTCACGACTCGACCCATTGCGCCCTGTATATTTCCCTGACCGAGGGCACGCTCGGCACGGATGCACTGGCGCACAGCTGGCCGCCGGGCCGCAAATATGCGTTTCCCCCAGTGAGCCTTCTTGCGCAGACCTTGCGCAAGGTCAGGGAGGACGAGGAGCAGGTCATTTTGGTCGCGCCGTATTGGCCCGGCCGGACCTGGTTCCCCGAACTTGCACTCCTCGCGACAGCACCTCCCTGGCCCATTCCTCTGAGGAAGGACCTTCTTTCTCAGGGACGGGGCACCCTGTGGCACCCTCGCCCGATCTCTGGAGCCTCCACGTGTGGCTCCTGGACGGCTCGAGGTAGGTTTGAGTACCCTTCCACCTACGGTGGCGGCTACCATCACTTCCGCTAGAGCGTCGTCCACGAGACACGTCTATGCGTTGAAGTGGAACCTCTTCGTCGACTGGTGCTCTTCTCACCGAGAAGACCCCCGGAGATGCTCGATCAGCGTTGTGCTTTCCTTCCTTCAGCAAGGGTTGGAGCGAAGGCTGTCTCCCTCCACCCTTAAGGTCTATGTTGCCGCCATTGCCGCACACCATGACCTTGTCGAAGGTAAGTCGGTAGGGAAGCACGACCTGGTCATCAGGTTCCTGAGAGGAGCGAGGAGACTAAATCCTCCTCGTCCTCCTCTCGTTCCCTCTTGGGACCTCTCAGTGGTTCTAACTGCCCTGAAGAGTGCTCCCTTTGAGCCCCTGCAATCAGTTGAGCTTAAGTTCCTGTCAATGAAGACAGCGCTCCTGGGTGCACTGGCCTCCATCAAGAGGGTAGGGGACCTGCACGCATTCTCCGTCGACGAAGCGTGCCTGGAATTCGGTCCGGCTTTCTCTCACGTGATCCTGAGACCCCGGCCCGGATATGTGCCCAAGGTTCCTACCACTCCCTTTCGGGACCAGGTGGTGAACCTGCAAGCGCTGCCCCCGGAGGAGGCAGACCCAGCCTTGGCACTGCTCTGTCCAGTACGCGCTCTTCGCGCCTATGTAGACAGGACGCGGTGTTTCAGGACCTCAGACCAGCTCTTTGTCTGTTATGGTGGGAAGCTGAAGGGAAAGGCTCTCTCCAAGCAAAGGTTGTCTCACTGGATAGTGGACGCCATTGCCTTGGGTTACCAGCAGCAAGGTCGACCGTGCCCCCTTGGTGTGACGGCCCACTCCACCCGGAGTGTGGCATCCTCTTGGGCTCTAGCGCATGGCGGCTCGCTAACAGACATCTGCAGAGCTGCAGGCTGGGCGACACCTAACACATTCGCCAGATTCTATAATCTCCGAGTGGAGCCAGTGTCCTCTCATGTACTCGCTTCAACTAGCTAGTACCGGACCCGCTCAGGTGTCTTCGCTTGCTCGCCACTCCACTCCACGGACTGGATACGTGCGATATTCTCCTCAGGTGAGCTTCCCCGAAAGCCCTGAGTTCCTCCAGCACTCCTGACGTCGGCGCCAGTGTCTATTGCCTGCGCGTCGGCTAGGTGCCTTCCGTGTGCATGGTCCCTCCCCTGAGCGACCCCCACATGTGTATTTCCACTGTAAGCCTCTCTGAGCATGTGTCTTTCCCTTGGCAAGCCACCTTGCCACCCCTGGGGTTGAAATATTCCACCTGCGGCTGGACACCCCAGTGTTCTCCATATGTTTCCTTCGGGTCATATGTGTATTCTCTAAGTCCCCCCCCTCTGGGTTGGCATTAATTGCATACTTCCCCTAGCTTGGGATATGCTTCCCAGTGTACCTTGGTATTCCTGTGTTAAATGGAGTCCTTCGTCCAGTCTATGACAGGGATCTTGATTTACGCAGGGCACTGGAAGACAGCTGAGAAGGTGGCGTGATTAGACTAGTAACCCCATTTCGTCGTCATCCGACGTAACTCGGAGTGACAACGAAAGGGAACGTCTCGGTTACGTATGTAACCCTCGTTCCCTGAGTAGGGAACGGAGACGTTACGTCTGCCTGCCACTTTCCGCTGTACCGCGGGGATCGCCTGAGCTCAGTCTTGGCTCCTCAGCGAAGAAACATAAACTGCTGTTGCGGACTTCCTCCTTTTATACCCACGAGGTGGGGTGGAGTTACGTCATGCAAATTCCGCAGACCCATGGCATTTCTTTGCCATTGGCTCGTTTTGTAATACTCGAAGCTGATAGGCTTTCTAAGCGAAACCCCATTTCGTCGTCATCTGACGTAACGTCTCCGTTCCCTACTCAGGGAACGAGGGTTACATACGTAACCGAGACGTTTCCTCACGCACAGCTTTCTACACGACACAAGTATACACACATTTCACAAGTATACTTTACGAAGATCACGGCGGATCTCTTTGTGCTCGGTCTGCACAGAAAATGAAACGGGATTTTCACCGGGTAGCTAAGCCAGTTTTGAAACCCGAAATTATCGTTGCTATAACGACATAAAATAAAGATCTTTTACTGACGGGAGGATTCTCGCCCCCGCAGTAACTTAATATATATACCGGTAATACGCCTGAGTGAAGATTTCTTCGTTCAAACAGGACTTCGAACAATATTAACATGTACCACAGCCAAACAAAATAAATGTTTTTCTTTTCCTTAACCTGGGCCTTTTAAAATATTGTGACTGCAGTTTATCACATCCAGTAGTGTTAAAAAGAAATGCTTTAGACGTCTTTTTAGCACTGTTGGTGTGGCCTATGGCTTTTTGCCTTGCTCAGTTTCTGAGTCGACTATAACGTTATACAATGCAGACGCACGTACGCAATATTAAACTCTCAAAAACACACATGAATATGAATCTGAATATTGGTCTCAAAATGAAGTTTGAAAATGGCCGCGTTCTTCCACCATATAAATGTAGCGATAATGACTTTTGTAGGGAAATTATTAACTCAAAGGGGGAATAATATTCATGAGATGATGAATATGCATTATCGTATACACTAATTAGATTATCCCAAATAGGGAATAGGTTAACCCTCACCGTATATGAATCATTAACACGATTGCTCGTATTAATTATTAATATAGGTTGGTAAAATCAGATCAATTATCAGGGTAAACTTTGGTATGATTCAAACTTAGTTTATCATGCACTCGTTCGTTTACCAGCCTGTAAACATCAAAAATACCCTTCCTGTGGCCACCAGAAATGATAATTTCGTGTAAGGCACTTTAGATATTTTAATATAAATCAAGTAGAGCTTTGTAACATAAGATCGGCATTTTCAGGGACTTCAACCTTATAGAACAATAAGACAGATTCAACTCAAAAGATTATAGAGTTTAATAAAACAAGACTAAAGATTACATAAACTACTTAAATCACGCAGGAGTAAATATGCATAACAAAAACAAACAATTAACAAAGACAAAAGAACGATTGCAATACGAAATATTGGAGAGAAAGTTAGAGGGTGAGAGAGAGAGAGAGAGAGAGAGAGAGGGAGAGAGAGAGAAATCAGTTCAAACAATTCAAACAATTCAAACGAGACCCAAAGGCTTTCTTAGGGGTATCTAGACAACCTTAAACAGCACTTAATTTAGATTGTATGTTACTTTGATATGGTCCCTTTGGTGTAGCTGTGTTACAAAAGAAACAGGCTGATGTCTGGAGTTTCGTTCGGACGGAGGTAGATGTTGCGATCTCTTCAGCTCGTACGACAGATGCTTAATCTTAAATCCGTTTCGAAAGAAAAGAAAGAACTTAGATTAAAACAAAGTAGGAAAACGACGCGGAACTCCGGGCTGGAAGTTGGGATCTCTCTCTGGCGTAGGACTGCTCGCTATCACTGAGGAGACATGGCGCTCCTGGTTTTGAAGGCGCTCGAGACACGCCTTTCGTACGCGTCTGATCCAATCGTTTGGGAGGAGGCGTGTCGGCAAACCTTGTGGTTCGCGAAGTACACGCCTTCGGAGTCATGTGCATAAGATATTACAAATTTAGTAATAATACACTTCTAAACTAGGATTAATAAAATATGCCTCATATTACATTTTGGGTTAGTGATTTGATCTTATTTGATTTCTCTGATTCCAATCATACCACTTGCGGCATTCCTAGGGCTAGTAAAATGCAGATACATGATTTTTCGTGATTAAACGAATGTCAGACTGATCACATATCATAAAAGCTTACATTTATATCAATTAGGTCACAAGGGAATCCTGAACACAACCAGAAAACATTTGTACATTTGAAAGTTACGTTTAACTACACGTGGTTAAGAATGATTGTCTCTTGGTGTGTGTGTGTGTGTGTGTGTGTGTGTGTGTGTGTGTGTGTGTGTGTGTGTGTGTGTGTGTGTATTCAGAGTTCGTCGCGTGGTCAGTCACGCGTTGGACTCCTGATCGTCTTCAGTTCCGTGTATGTGTGTGCGTCCTTCGAATTTGATGAGTTTTAAGTCCGGATTACAATGACCAGTGTGGTTCATTACACAAGGTTGTCTGTGTTTGTGAGGTGTCGTGCAGAGGGGACACCACGGGATCTCCAGCCAGAGAGGCGCCCCTGTTGAGTCACATGTGGTAAGACAGAGGACCCTCTGATTACTTATCAGCGAAAAACACCGCGGGGGCATTTCTGGCATCGGTAATCTAATTAAGTCCAAGCACCATTTGCTTCGTGGGTGAATCGGTAACTTAAAAAGTCCCATGACATCTGTTTTTGTCACAATCTGAAGAATGGAGGAGTGTTTACTTAATTAGAATCTAGTTGATTAAAGTCACATGATTGCGCTGATCATCTGATTATTGCTACAAGCTCCTGCATCCTCACCACACGCATACGTCGTGTTGCTCTTGTGAACATGCATCGGAGGCGAAATTGTTGAATAAAGTCGTTATTTTGGTTTTTTTTTGCCACACAAAATGTATTCTCGTCGCTTCATAAAATTAAGGTTGAACCACTGTAGTCACATGGACTATTTTAATGATGTCTTTCCTACCTTTCTGGGCCTTCAAAGTGTTAATTAAATAGCTGTCAATGGATTGCAACAAGCTGTCTATTGTTACACATATGTTTAAAGTTGTGGGATGTTTGCCTTTTCTATAGTACACTATGAGACATATGGATGACCTGTTAATTATTATGCCTCTTTGTGTCTTTTTGTTTCAGGAGAAGCAAAATAAGAACAGTTATTTTTCATGGAGGACTCAAGCAATGTTCGGCAAATCACACATTTTTACATAGGCTACCTCTAGGCCAGATAAACCCCTAAAGGACATTTTAATGACTCTTAAACATGTCGAAACTCTCATGTGGCTCAGAAAGTGCTGTGCACTTTGACCATCTATATCACTTTATATCTCCATTTAAAACCTTGCTGCCTATTGTATATATCTGTTGTCTTTTAGTGGAAAACTTGCTGCAAATTAGAAGCTAGAAATAAGGGTGGTGTAGTTGCATAGCAACAATAAACTGTAAATCACTGGTAAAGGCACTTGTCTCATGTTTTTACAAGCTACCATAAAATGTTAACCTGATCAGCTAGCTTTATATCAGAGCAAAAATGTAAACAAAACAAAAAAGAAAAAAACAATTTTATTATTTTGTCAGATATTCCTGGTTATTTTGCTGTTGACAAATGTTTTTCTGCTGTTGAACTGTACTTGTACCTCTTTTATTTCATTCATTCTGTAGAATTACAAATTTCATTTAAATGTTTAATTTAGATTTCCAATACAATAGTATTTAATATTGAGAAAGTTTATAAATGATGAGACCAGGAAATCTCTGCAAACGGTAGGGGTTCCCAGCGGGATATTCCTGACTGTCCCGTCTCAGTGCGAGAAGGCCATGCCTTTCTTGTTCTCGTGTCTCATCGGGTGAAGACTCATGCTGAGCAAGTTTGAACACCTGCTATTTTATTACTGAGACCATTTGTCTTGGAGTTTCTGTCTCGGTGCTGGAAATCCTGCCCGTTCTGTTCTCATGTCTCAGCTCATTTACATGCTTTGTTCATCACAATGTTAAGCCCTGCCCCTAAATGTGAATAAATTGCAAGGGAACGTTTCCCTTAGTTAGACTTGGGTAAGATTTTGGACGAAGCAGACTACTGCACATATAGAATCCTGCTTAAAAGATACAACCCCGAGTCTCCTGGTTTTCGCTTCTGAGTTCCTAAACTTTGGAAGAAAATAGTTCACAACAATTCACAGAAAATATCTGTACTTTTTTGAGGTGTAAAAAGATTTTGTTTTCAATCAATGGTAAACTCGCCTTTTTACTTTTACTGACAGTAGATGCAACTGGAGTGAAGATAATTCTGGTTTTCAAGAACTTATTTAACAGTAAATAATGCTGATTCTTGCTCTTTGCACACATCCAATACATAAAACTATCTATTTCATAGAAGCAATATACCAAGAGTGCTATTCTGTTTTACAGATATATATTCCAAATTGTAGTCTTTGATTTCTACTGGCAACCGTATTTGACTTTTGGCTACTCAAAAATCTCAAGACTAAGATCTGGGCTGAGTTTCCCAAAAGCATGGTAAGCCTAAATTGATCGTAAAGACCATTGGTGGTAATTGTTCTATGATCAATTTAGGCTTATGATGCTTTTGGGAAACGCAGCCCTGGTAACTTTTGTTTTATGATGCACTAGTTTGCATGACTATGAATAGATTTGTATGTGCAAAAAGGTTCTGAGCAGTTATTTGCATAAGGGAGCAGCACTTTTTTTTCATCAGATTGAACAGACATAAAGTGGCCTTTCTTTGCTTCCTTCCATTATGTAATCTGGAATATACCAGCAATATACAGATATCATGTCAAGATATATAGTTTAGGTAAAAAAAAAAATATAATATAAAATCTAGCCA
Source organism: Gila orcuttii (assembly GCA_026230005.1). Classification (NCBI taxonomy): domain Eukaryota; kingdom Metazoa; phylum Chordata; class Actinopteri; order Cypriniformes; family Leuciscidae; genus Gila; species Gila orcuttii. The sequence continues at coordinate 17,901,681 of JAPDVR010000013.1, read as the reverse complement.
GGTCATTCCCAAGTTTTAAGGCCATTGCACACTGAGTCCGAAAAATTTCGGATGCGAATTTCGGACTCAGTGTGCAATTGCCTTTAGACAAATTAAACAGAATTGTATTAATAAGCTTTAAATTTAGTATATTAGGATTTGTTAATTGTAAGAAATAATTATAATAATTCACGATATATATAGGCAATAAGTTACACAAATCTAAAATATCTTTCAAATGACATTAATGTTCAGCAGTAACATTTGAGATGATCAGTAAGCAGTAAATATCTCCTAACTCTCAAACTTCTCTATTATTTTAATAGAGTTTGATATCTTTCTTTAGAGCCTTAATGTTTGTGCTTGAGTGATCTTTACAGGTCAAACACTAACCAATGTGTTGATGACAGGTGTGAAGGAGAGACCCAGGCTCAAATTACAGTATGGATGATAAATGATCGTCACAGGAACAGGAATGTTTTACTCACAACACAAGGTAGCAAACATCTACTTCAGACCAATGAGGAATCTTTCTACATTTCTCTTCATACTGTGGGGCATATTTATTGCTGTATGGAGTGCTCTCAATGACACATTTCTTTTAAAGGAACACGCCGACTTTTTGGGACTTTAGCTTATTCACCGTATCCCCCAGAGTTAGATAAGTCCATACATACCTTTTTCATCTCCGTGCGTGCTGTAACTCTGTTTGGCGCACCCACCGCTAGCGTAGCTTAGCACAAAGACTGGATGTAAATGGCTACATCTAGCATACTAATCCCAATAAGTGACAAAATAAGGCAAACATTTTCCTATTTACATGTTGTGATTTGTATAGTCACAGAGTGTACAAATAACAAGGTCATATGAGACACAGAAATCTTTTAACCGTATAAATACTGGGAACTATATTCTCAGAAGGCGAAGCACTGCTACTTGGGCGGAGTGATAACCGCAGCACCTGAGACACACCGTTGTTTCTTCCGTCAACAAAACCAACGTGACTAAGTTTACGTCTAGCTCCACTCATTTGTTACTGGGGCGATAGAGCGCGTTCGTGACAACACACTACTAGCATTACAGGGGATACATGGAGCCCGGGAACAACTGCAATAGTAGTTACCACCCCATTCATATAATAGTGTCACTAACGTTACATTAGATCTAGCTAATGGCACTGTTACAGAAGGCTAGTCATCTAAAAACATAACGGAACACTTACAGCAGCCACAGGTGATCCACTTTGTCCCGTCTGTGCTATCGATGGGATGGCTGTATCCTTCAGCACACGTTTCATGGTCCGTGTGGCAAATTCCATTTTCTTAAAATAGTCGTCCTCAGTGAAATGTACTGAGCAAACACGATGGTCCTTGATGATCTCTTCAGGTGTGTTTGGATCGATATCCAGAGCAAGCCATTGATTCATCAGGTCAGCGTTTTTGATTGGAATTCTATGAAACATCATGGTATTACCTGGTCTCTCCTGTTTATTGTCGCAGCTCATTACAATACAGCGAACACCCATGATTGTAAACTATGCTTTTACTATCTAGTAATTGCTGACTCTATTACTCCAACTCTGAGCGAACTCTCTGCTCCTCAGCACGGTGCGTCTCAGGTGCTGCGGTTATCACTCCGCCCAAGTAGCAGTGCTTCGCCTTCTGAGAATATAGTTCCCAATATTTATACGGTTAAAAGATGTCTGTGTCTCATATGACCTTGTTATTTGTACACTCTGTGACTATACAAATCACAACATGTAAATAGGAAAATGTTTGCATTATTTTGTCACTTATTGGGATTAGTATGCTAGCTGTAGCCATTTACATCCAGTCTTTGTGCTAAGCTAGGCTAGCGGTGGGTGCGTCAAACAGAGTTACAGCTCGCACGGAGATGAAAAAGGTATGTATGGACTTATCTAACTCTGGGGGATACGGTGAATAAGCTAAAGTCCCAAAAAGTCGGCGTGTTCCTTTAAGACTTGAATTGAATTAGGAATACTTAAAGGTGGGGTATGGAAAACGACCGGCAGATTTTGAAAATATACAATTCAAATGGTCCTACCTTCTTTCCTCTAACGCTGGCCCTGACTCCACCCATTCGAAGAACATGGATGCACAATCATGCACGAGCGAAAACTCGTGCATGACGTGTAATGACGATTTACTACTAATCATGGAACCGGCTTTACTGACGAGATGCGCATGCGTCACGAGCTTTGAGTATGCACACGAAAGGGGTCACGCACGCTGGGGGGAGGGGGGTATAGTACGACCGTTTTGATTGACGAACTTACTGTCCAATGATTCTAGGTGGTCTTGGAAATTATTGGCTGGAGTTTTTCGAGTCCTGCCCGTTCCACAGATGATTAAATTGCTTAATTTTCATTTCAGTGCTTCTAACTCAGTGGCTGTAAGTGGGTTAGGAATAGGATTTCAAGTTATTTTGAAAAAATGGACAAAAAAGAGAATCACATACCCCACCTTTAATAGCTGATGTTAAGACCCTCTGTAAATAATAAAATTATCCAGTTGTTTAGTTCATTTATAAACCATTACACTGGTTTATCTGAGCAGTCCGAGTTTATCTTTCACTATATATATATTTCACTCACTATATATTATATATATTATATATAGTGAAATATATATATATATATATATATATATACAGTATATATATTTCACTATATATATATATATATATATATATATATATATATATATATATATATGTATATATATATATATTATAGTGAGAAATATATATATTTTTCACTATATATATATATATATATATATATCAGTGGTGGGCCGTCAAGGCCAGCAAGGCCTTCTCTGCTGGCCTAAACACTATCAGAATCACTGACTTGCACTTTAATATATTTTTTCCATGAATGAGTATTAAATTATTCCCAATAGTTCATTCTCTTAATTTCATAGCTTTTCTCTTGGTTGCACTTCTTCCAGTAGTGTATGTTTATGTTAGAGCTTTTATCCAATCATATTTCAGCCATCGTGTTGTCAGGGTCAAATAAATCTGCCTTGAGGCCTTCAGAATCGACAGTGCGGGCGCCTGTAGCTTAAAATGAATGGTAATGAAACTGTTGCTTTAACCAATCAGATAATCAGTCAGATTTAATCAGCCAATCAGATTTCGATTTGACTGCACCGGGGCCATCTAGCAGGCGTACAACAACGTCGGCATTTTTACGTTCTTTGATTGGATGTTCAGAGCGCGTACTAGTGTATGACTATTACTGGTAGTCAGTAACCGCATCTGTAGCGAACTGCGTAAACTAAAATATATTCCTGTATATTACATAGTTTTTCAACCCACAAATTACTGTTTCTTTCCCTCCTCGACCCCCAGCAGGTTCAAACCTACCGGGAAAAATCCCTTATTCAGCCTGATCGAGTCACGGAACTCTATCGTTAGTCAGTTCTGTTTTTACCCGGACAGATCGAATAATGTATGCCACGAATGATTTTGAAGGCAAAAGTCCCGCTGATCTCGTTGATCTCATTCAAAACTCTGTGTGAGAGCATAGGGCAGCTGACTGTACACATCATCATGTTTTGCGGTGACTGTCCCTGTGTCCACTGCTTCTGTCGAGCAGACACTCTCAGACCTAAAGCGAAGTAAAACTTATGCTAGAAATATGACGGGACTCGACTTTTCAGCGATAGAAAAGACTTATTGTTGGAATTGAAACGCACAGATAACCTGTACAACAGAGTAATTGAAGACTTCTTGAGGAAAGAAATAAGGATGGATTTTGTGTAAAAATTAATCAGTAGTTTTGGTGAGTATAATGCTTTTTTTGCCCCCGTTTTTTCCGTGGTGAATATGATTTTCTTCTTAATTTTTCAATGATCGAAACTTTATTTTTTTTCAAACATTCTTACTATTGTTACGTCTGAAAGGGACTATTGTAACCCGACAAGACAAGGGAGGCTTCGTTTCTGAACTTACTGAATGTAATCGGAACCCAAGGAACCACTGTACACAAACGCACCAGCCGAACTCACTCGCTCGTTTCTCTCAACCGGCCTTTTCCGAACTCACCGCATTAACCCAATAACTGCCGGTGAAAAATAAAAACATAAATTTCACAACAATTATAGAGAGTCTGTGCGCTGCTACACTATTAAAAGTTATTAATTCAGGTTGGACACCCCTGAAGGCCTAGGTGTGAAATGCACGGCCCGCCACTGATATATATATATACAGGTCCTTCTCAAAAAATTAGCATATTGTGATAAAGTTCATTATTTTCCATAATCTAATTATAAAAATTAAACTTTCATATATTTTAGATTCATTGCACACCGACTGAAATATTTCAGGTCTTTTATTGTTTTAATACTGATGATTTTGGCATACAGCTCATGAAAATCCAAAATTCCTATCTCAAGAAATTAGCATATCATGAAAAGGTTCTCTAAACGAGCTATTAACCTAATCATCTGAATCAACTAATTAACTCTAAACACCTGCAAAAGATTCCTGAGGCTTTTAAAAACTCCCAGCCTGTTTCATTACTCAAAACCGCAATCATGGGTAAGACTGCCGACCTGACTGCTGTCCAGAAGGCCATCATTGACACCCTCAAGCAAGAGGGTAAGACACAGAAAGAAATTTCTGAACAAATAGGCTGTTCCCAGAGTGCTGTATCAAGGCACCTCAGTGGGAAGTCTGTGGAGGGAAAAAGTGTGGCAAAAAACGCTGCACAATGAGAAGAGGTGACCGGACCCTGAGGAAGATTGTGGAGAAGGACCGATTCCAGACCTTGGGGGACCTGCGGAAGCAGTGGACTGAGTCTGGAGTAGAAACATCCAGAGCCACCGTTCACAGGCGTGTGCAGGAAATGGGCTACAGGTGCCGCATTCCCCAGGTCAAGCCACTTTTGAACCAGAAACAGCGGCAGAAGCGCCTGACCTGGGCTACAGAGAAGCAGCACTGGACTGTTGCTCAGTGGTCCAAAGTGCTTTTTTCGGATGAAAGCAAATTTTGCATGTCATTCGGAAATCAAGGTGCCAGAGTCTGGAGGAAGACTGGGGAGAAGGAAATGCCAAAATGCCTGAAGTCCAGTGTCAAGTACCCACAGTCAGTGATGGTCTGGGGTGCCATGTCAGCTGCTGGTGTTGGTCCACTGTGTTTTATCAAGGGCAGGGTCAATGCAGCTAGCTATCAGGAGATTTTGGAGCACTTCATGCTTCCATCTGATTTCATTTTTCAGCACGACCTGGCACCTGCTCACAGTGCCAAAACCACTGGTAAATGGTTTACTGACCATGGTATTACTGTGCTCAATTGGCCTGCCAACTCTCCTGACCTGAACCCCATAGAGAATCTGTGGGATATTGTGAAGAGAAAGTTGAGAGACGCAAGACCCAACACTCTGGATGAGCTTAAGGCCGCTATCGAAGCATCCTGGGCCTCCATAACACCTCAGCAGTGCCATCGGCTGATTCCCTCCATGCCACGCCGCATTGAAGCAGTCATTTCTGCAAAAGGATTCCCGACCAAGTATTGAGTGCATAACTGAACATAATTATTTGAAGGTTGACTTTTGTTTGTATTAAAAACACTTCTTTTATTGGTCGGATGAAATATGCTAATTTTATGAGATAGGAATTTTGGGTTTACATGAGCTGTATGCCAAAATCATCAGTATTAAAACAATAAAAGACCTGAAATATTTCAGTTGGTGTGCAATGAATCTAAAATATATGAAAGTTAAATTTTTATCATTACATTATGGAAAATAATGAACTTTATCACAATATGCTAATTTTTTTAGAAGGACCTGTATATATATATATATATATATATATATATATATATATATATATATATATATATATATACACTCACCTAAAGGATTATTAGTAACACCATACTAATACTGTGTTTGACCCCCTTTCGCCTTCAGAACTGCCTTAATTCTACGTGGCATTGATTCAACAAGGTGCTGAAAGCATTTTTTAGAAATGTTGGCCCATATTGATAGGATAGCATCTTGCAGTTGATGGAGATTTGTGGGATGCACATCCAGGGCATGAAGCTCCCGTTCCACCACATCCCAAAGATGCTCTATTGGGTTTAGATCTGGTGACTGTGGGGGCCATTTTAGTACAGTGAACTCATTGTCATGTTCAAGAAACCAATTTGAAATGATTCGAGCTTTGTGATATGGTGCATTATCCTGCTGGAAATAGCCATCAGAGGATGGGTACATGGTGGCCATAAAGGGATGGACATGGTCAGAAACAATGCTCAGGTAGGCCATGGCATTTAAACGGTGCCCAATTGGCACTAAGGGGCCTAAAGTGTGCCAAGAAAACATCCCCCACACCATTACACCATCACCAGCAGCCTGCACAGTGGTAAAATCCCAGTAACTGAGCAGATTGTGAAATACTCAGACCGGCCCGTCTGGCATCAACAACCATGCCACGCTCAAAATTGCTTAAATCACCTTTCTTTCCCATTCTGACATTCAGTTTGGAGTTCAGGAGATTGTCTTGATCAGGACCACACCCCTAAATGCATTGAAGCAACTGCCATGTGATTGGTTGATTAGATAATTGCATTAATGAGAAATTTAATATATGATATATATGATATATATATATATATATACATATGATATTTAAGATAAATAATTTACTAGGGTGTTGAGTAACCCCTTAAGCAACTTTTTTCAAAAAAGCAACTAGCAACCAATCTAGAAACTTTTTGGACTGCTTGGTTAACATGTAGTTAGTCACTATATCATACTCATTCCGTTGTCTGACAGAAAATATGTAAATGAGAAAAGCTTTATTGGAAATTCGGACGACAGTGAAGGACGAGAGAGGACCAGGCCTGGACTATTTATGTTATGTTTTGTTTATGTGTGTGCAGCAGTCATCCGGGAGGGGCTGCCGCCTTTACTTTCGTTTTGTGTTTGTATATTTTGGAATTAAAGTTTGTTTGAACGTTCTCTGGTTCCCGCCTCCTTCTTCCTATAACAAACTTACCTTGTTACACTATGTTTCTAACCACAGGTCGAGAGCTGTAGTTTAAACCACTTACAGTGAAGAAAATAATTATTTGATCCCTGCTGATTTTGTAAGTTTTTCCACTTACAAAGAAATGAAGGGTCAATCATTTTTATGGTAGGTTTATTTTACCGGAGACAGAATACCAACCAAAAAATCCAGAAAAAACACATTATATATAGGTTATATATTGATTTGCATTTCAGTGAGTGAAATAAGTATTTTATCCCCAAGCCAAACATAATTTATTACTTGGTGGAGAAACCCTTGTTGGCAAGTACAGACGTAAGACGTTTCTTGTAGTTGGTCACCAGGGGCCTGATGTATAAACGTTGCGTACGCACAAAATGGGCATAGAAATATGCGTACGCATTTTTCCACGCACATATCGGGATTTATAAAAAATAAACTTGGCGTAAATAAGTGCGCACCGTAAGGATGCTCTTGACCGTGCGTACGCACTCTTTTAGAAGAGTATGTGTTTTGGCGACACCAACTGGCCCAAAAAGCAATAACTATTTAAAATGAAAAACTTCTAAATTATCCTATTACATCACCCAATAAATCAAATTGCATCAACCTATTACGTTTAGTGAAACTGACGCATATTGCCTATCTAAAACCGTAAATCTTCATTATAATTCCTAATCATAAATACAGTGCATGTTCACAATAACAGTTTAAATAAATAAAAGAATGATTTAAACTTTGTTTTACTTCTGATGTAAACATTTAGATTAAATAATTACATGAAATCATTACTGAGAAGTTACAATTTGTTTAATATATTTAATAAATAGAAATATTTGTTGTGGATGCAATGCTTTCGAACACTTTTCCTCTGGCATGCTGTGTTTTAATGTTTAACTACAGAGATAATTGCTTATCATGATAATAGCAGATTGTCTGAGAAAATAGTTTTGTGCAAATAATGCACAACAAGATCTATCTGTTTCCATTACAAATATAAATCAATTAAAAATACTCTTTGGCCAGTGGAAAAGATAGTGTAAAATACATTTCAAAGAAAGTTTTTCTCAATTTGATTTATTTATTCAAAATCAAGGGAAGGATAGGCTACTAAATTATTTTTTTTTAATGTAACTAATGTGACAGCACATCCGCATTTCATATTTTCATAATGTCTTGTACCGTTAAACATGTTATCACGTGGATGAATAATCATGCAAATGATATGCAGATGAGGATATGCATAGTAAAACTAGGCGTTGTAAGCTCCATATATGGTTATTTCGGGGTGGAGACGCATGTGCGCACAATCTTACGCTGACTGGGATTTATAAAGTGAATTCAGCGCAGATTCTGGCGTACGCATGGTTTTATAAGTCTGAATATTTTTTTGCGTACGCCATTTTTGGCTTTTTGCGCACGTACACTTTTAGTAAGGATCCTACGCACAGTTTTATAAATGAGGCCCCAGGTTTGCACACATCTCAGGAGGGGTTTTGGTCCATTCCTCTTTACAGATCCTCTCTAAATCCTTAAGGTTTCTTGGCTGTCGCCTTGCAACTCAAAGTTTCAGCTCCCTCCACAGATTTTCTACAGGATTAAGGTCTGGAGACTGGCTAGGCCACTCCAAGACCTTAATGTGCTTCTTCTTGAGCCACTCCTTTGTTGCCTTGGCGGTTTGTTTTGGGTCATTGTCATGCTGGAAGACCCATCCACGACCCATCTTTAGTGTTCTGGCTGAGGGAAGGAGGTTCTCCTCCAAGATTTTACGGTACATGGCCTCGTCCATCAGCCCCTCAACATGGTGAAGTCGTCCTGTACCCTTACCACAGAAACAGCCCCAGAGCATCATGTTTTCACCTCCGTGCTTGACTGCAGGGATGGTGTTCTTGGGGTCATAGTCAGCATTTCTCTTCCTCCAAACACAACGAGTTGAGTGGATGCCAAGAAAGAGCTCAATTTTGCTCACATCTGACCACAGCACTTTCTCCCAAGCCTTCTCTGAATCATTAGATGTTCATTGGCAAACTTCAGAAGGGCCCGTACATGTGCCTTCTTGAGCAGGGGGATCTTGCGGGCGCTGCAGGATTTCAATCTATTATGGCGTAGTGTGTTACCAATGGTTTGGTTGGTGACTGTGGTCCCAACTGCCTTGAGATCATTAACAAGCTCCTCCCGTGTATTTCTGGGCTGATCCCTAACCTTTCATTGTTTCCGAACAATGGCTCCAACAGTTGTCTCCTTCTAACCAAGCTTCTTGCTGATGGTCTTGTAGCCCATTCCAGCCTTGTGGAGTACTTTCTTAAAGTGACAGGACTAATCTGTGTTTCACATGGGCACATAACCAAACTGTGGGAGGCAGAATTCACTCTGTCAAATGCTAATCAAGTGCTAAGTGTTTTTTCTGGATTTTTTGGTTGATATTCTCTATCCGTTAAAATAAATCTACGGTAAATATTATAGATCCTTCATTTCTTTGTAAGTGGGCAAACTTACAAAATCATCAGGGGATCAGGGGAGTTTAGCTCCAACCAAACACACTTGAACCAGCTAGTCAAGGTCTTCAGGGGCCTGTTTCAATAAGGAACTTATTGAAGGAACTTAAAACTTGTTGATTTAAAACTCTTGAGTTTTCAGTTTCAGAATATCTGAATTGAGTTAGTTTAATCTACTCTGAGTTGTTAAGCGAGTGCACCATGACTATGAATAGCCATGATCAATAGAGATAATTATGATTCACCATGACAAAAAGAGTCCACAGACTTCCGATTCAATACACAAGTATAATTCTCAATCACTGTTATATTATTAGGTGAAAACTGACAAAAAGGTTAGTTATTGAACTAATACTCATGTTCATGGTATCCCACAGGCAAAAAAAAAAAAAAAAAAATGTGACAGCAACTAAAAATGAACAATAAAAACATAATTCAATCAGTTAAATCTTTAAACATAAAAGGTTCATGGCTGTAGGCTACATAACTTTACAGACATTTGACATATTAAATAAATATAATTCAGTGTCTATTTCAATGTGCCGCACATGTTTCCATGTTGTATAATGCTCTTTTCACATAATTAAATGTTCTCTAATCCAACCTGTAAATTAGGATAATGAAATTAACATTTGACTTCTACTCTTACCAATCTTTCATTTGAAAGTCACGTGAAAGTCACATTTTTCCATCTTAAAAATATATCTAAATTACGTCATATGCTCTCATTGACAAAAGCGGAACAATTAGTTCATGCGTTCATGACCTCAAGGCTAGATTATTGTAATGATCTACTGGGTGGTTGCCCTGCACGCTTAATAAACAAACTACAGCTAGTTCAAAACGCAGCAGCTCGAGTTCTTACCAGAACCAGGAAGTATGACCATATTAGTCCGGTTCTGTCAACACTGCATTGGCTGCTTATTAAACATCGTATAAATTTTAAAATATTCCTGATTACTTACAAAGCACTAAATGGTTTAGCTCCGCAGTACTTGAGCGAGCTCTTAACGCGTTATAGTCATTCACGTCTATTGCGATCTCAAAGTTCCAGACAGTTGATAATACCTAGAATATCAAAATCAACTGCTGGCGGTTGATCCTTTTCCTATTTAGCACCAAAACTTTGGAACAGTCTTCCTAACATTGTCCGGGAAGCAGACACACTCTGTCAGTTCAAAGCTAGACTAAAAACACATCTCTTTGACCTAGCATTCACATAATACATTATCGACTTCTATAATTCAATGTTAGGCTGCATAGATTAGGTCAGCCGGAACTTGGAACACTTCCCTTAAATCCTGATGTACTCGTTACATCATAAGAAGAATGGCATCTACGCTAATTTAGTGTCTTTGTTTATCCCGAGGTTTTCCCGCAGCCTGCCGGATCCAGGCAGTTTCCAGATCTGACGAAGGACATTCGCCTGGACCCGATGACAACGCAGTGCTGAAGTGCCAACTAGCCTCTCCCTATGGAGGATCCCTATACCACTCTACAGATAAAGTGTTGTGGAAATTCCGGTTCGCGTACATACCCGACATTATATAATAAAATAAAATTCTGCATCAAATTTATAGGCAAGACAAGTAACCCTACATGGTTTGTAGGGAATTACAAACCTGCGCACATATATTCAAATGCACATAACTATAGCATCAATTCTTAATGCGCATTCGATTTATTTAACCTTTATTTAAACCTTTATTTAAAACCTTTATTTAAACCTATTAAACCTATTTATAACTTTTATTTAAACTTGGCTATCCATTAAAAAACATATGCCAACATGTTTCGGCCTCTTTGGCCTTCTTCAGGGCAAATTCAAAATGGCAGTCCGTAGACTGCATGCTATATATCTGCATGTGGTCACATGACCTAGAAGCACAGGTGCTTATCTGCACATATCACCTGACAGAGAGCAATTACAACAAGTTACTTTAGATAAGACAAGTCACATTTTCACATCAGGATAGTTTAAAATATCAATATAAATGGATACATATAGCAAGAGGTTACTTTATATGACAAGTTACAGAAAAATGTTACTTTGTAAAAAATATTTAATTTCATTTCATGCTAATAAATATGTGATTTCAATCTCAGATGTTGAATAATTTTACAATTTCTATATTTTACCACTTTTCACATCAAGATACAATTTGAAATATTAATATAGACAGATACATATAGCAAAACATTGACATATGCATATATTCAGTTACAAGAAAGGAGAAAAATCCAAATATTGGGTGTAATAGAATATTTTAACATGGTTTAATGTTAAAAAAATACATATTTTTTTCACATTCTGTAAAGTTTAAAACGCGTTGATTTCTACAAAGCCCTGTAGTGTGCCTCTGATTGGCCAGCTGACCCAATGCATTCTGATTGACCTTGCTTTCGGAAATGAAGTGCTGCTTTTGCTTTAGCATAGAAACACACAGCTTCTCACAACATGGCAACGACAACACTACTACATAACTGAACCCAGAGGAAAGAAAAATCAAAAATGAGATCTCTTCAACATCTTAAAAGTTTCTCCTAGACAAAAGGATGTTACTTTAACATCAAATGGAAACTTTTGCTTGAGTCTCCTACTTCTCACACTTATCTCCTGAGACAAAAACTGTAACACTCTCACAATGGTCTCTTCTTGAGTTTAGAAGAGATCTCAGCAACATCACACACTGTGCTCATATTTTTCTCCTTAGCTAGAGATATTGATGGTCTCACATTTGTCTCCTCTAAAGTTTAGAAGAGATCTCAGCAACATCACACACTCTGCTCATATTTGTCTCCTTAGCTAGATATGTTGGTGGTCTCACATTTGTCTCCTATAAAATATACAAGAGATCTCAACAACATCACACATTGTGCTCAGATCTTTCTCCTTAGCTAGAAAAACTGGATCGCTCACGTTTGTCTCCAAAGTTTCAGACAAGATCTCAACAACATCAAACACTGTGCTCAGATTATTCTCCTTAGCTAGAGACTCTGGATCACTAAAATTTATCTCCTTTAAAGATTCAGGCCCCGTTTACACGAAGGGAAAACGCAGATATTTCCCTGCGGTTTGGCCTCTCATTTACACGAAAACCCTGTTTTTATCACAGAAAAAGATTATTTCTAAAAACTCCGGCCAAAGTGGAGATTTCTGAAAACGGTTATGTGTTGCCGTGTCAACTGGGAGAAACGGGGTTTTAGGTTCTCTCTTGTCGATTCTGAGGATTCTGATTGGCTTGCATGGCTTTATCCTTCTCCCTACACTGCCGCCCATAGGTTTGGCATAGTTATGATGGCGCTCGCGGCGTATTTATGCGGGTTGTGCGCACAATGTTATTATTGAAAATGGAGGGGGGGGGGGGGAATATTTGTTTCTCTAAATACCCAGCTATGTGTAAACGTAGCCTCAGAAGAGATCTCAACAACATCACACAGTGCTCATATTTTTCTCCTCAACTAGAGAAACTCTAGCTCTCATATTTGTTTCTTTTCAAATTTAGAAGAGATCTCAACAACAGCACACACTGTGCTCAGATTTTTCTCTTTAACTAAAGAGCCCGGTGGTCTCATAATTGTCTCCTCCAAAGTTTCTCAGATCTCAACAACTTCATTTGAGAAACATTTGAGACACTGTTGATACTAAAATTAGAGATATTTGAGAATCACAACTAAGTCTCCTAAGCTTAAAAAGGGCAACCTCTGAACAATAAAATACTCCTATAATGGAGTCTTGAAAGAGATTGCAGCAAGACAGTAAAGAGAGGTTTTATGTTTCTTCCACCGGAGTCTCGGTTTTGACTCTTTTTCTCTCAAATATTTCTCATGTCTCATTTGTGTCTATTTTTTTTTTCTTCTAAGGAATTTTCAGAGAAACATCTGAAATGCTGTTGATAATAAAATGAGAGATGTATGAAAATCACAACTAAGCCTCCTGAGCTTAGGGAAAGCAACCACTGAGCAATACATTTTTCCTCTGGGAAAACGCCTTCTTTCTTTGCATATGCATTTGGGCGGCATTATGCAAATATTTCATACCGAATGCAATGATTGGATGAATATTGTATTGTCCTGAGACTTCCACAAAAGATATATGTACATTTTATTTAGACCACTTCTAATATTGATTGCTATCAGAATGTGAAGGGAGTTTCAACAAGAATAAAAAAATGTTTATGAAAAAGATTTCCTACACTACCTTTAACCAACTACTCTCAAGAGCATTTAATATTCAACAATATTATTGATCTGCCTGCAATGACACCATTATATGAGAACTGAACTGACCTGGACGATGACATCACTGTTTTCTCCAGAGCGGCTATTTATATAAATTAACTAAATTCATAACTTTTTTACAACAAAAATGAACCCTCACTGAACTTACTTAAGCTGGACTATGACACTATTTTCTTCTAGATCTGCTGTACAGCAGAAACAAACTCGGTTGCATTATTTTCCTGTTATCACTGTAAAGCTGCTTTGAAACAATCTGTATTGTAAAAAGCGCTATAAAAATAAAGGTGAAGGAGATGTTTAAGTGGAAGGATGGTCTTGAATCCCTTTGTTCACAATAGATTCTGAACAACCAAGTAGGACAGTGAGCGCTCAATAATATTTACACTGCAAGTCATTTTGACCGTTGCTTGTGTGATCACTTCAATTTTGTTTAGAGCCATGTAATTTAGCATATGTCACGGTCACCAGCTCTGTCACCTCTGCCGCACTTCACCTCCCAGCATCCCTCATGTTTCCCTCATGCACAGCATCAGCCATCACCTAATTACATCAGCACCTGCACCTCATCATCAGCACTCCCTATAAAGAGACACTTCTCCTGCACTCCCTTGTCTGGTCTCGTCTATATGAACACCTTAAGACCGATTACCTGGACCTTACCTGTTCTGTGGGAACCTTACCTGTCGTCTGCCATCCGTCACCCATCACCTTGCCCTTCGTCTGCATCTGGAATTGTCATCTGCAAATAGAGACATTCATTCACAGCAAGCTAAGTCATCCTTCATCTGTTCTTCATCCATCATACCACCAGTCTACATTCCTGTTCAGTTCCGTGTTTCTGTCCAATAAACTCTGTGTTTGAACTCTTACCTGTCTGCATCCTTCTGTTTCGTGACAGAAGAACAGACCTTAAAACATAAAGTATGGGCGTTTCCCGCATCTATCTAAACCCAACCGATCGTCTGATAAACTGTTTCCAGGATAGCCGCCCGATCAAAGTATATGTGAAAGATTTCCTAGAAATTTCACACCATGTCAACTGGACAGATGATGTCCTAAAGAACGTGTTCGGGCTTGGACTGGACGATCTTCTGCACCAGCTAGCTTCAGCCGCAAAACCAGGTTCATTCGCACAATACCTGGATCATGGGCTGTTGTTGAGTGGTTCAGCCTTCACCGTGGGTGAGGCGGATAATTACATCGCCACTAAACCACCATCACCAGCCATCTTCCTCGCCACACCGCCTGAATGTCTTCACGTTATACCTGCCGAGCCAGAGACTGTTCATGCCATGTCAGCTGCGCCTGAGAATTCGCTGGCGGTTCCTGAGCCCGCTTCAGCCCACAAGCCAGCTCCAGGGGTCTCATTCCACCGAGACCACCCTTCCAGGGTCTCTTTCCGCCGAGACCATTATAGGTCCTTAGCCATAGTGGCCAGGCCGGGCTCCGTCTTGGCTGCCCGAACCGCAGACTCCGCCCTGGCTGCCTGCACAGCCTGTGTCAGCCATCATTCAGGATAGCACAAACTAGAATAGTGAGGGATTAAGGAATAGTCAAGTCATCCTCATTTATATGGCGCTTTTAACAATGTAGATTGTTTCAAAGCAGCTTTACAGAGATAAACATATAATTTAAGGTAACAGAGATTGGTTTGGTTTTATAGTGGTTCTTGAATAATGTTTTTTCCAGCTAAAGTTAGTTTTGATTGATTCACTTCCGTCTAAATGATCATTTGTTATTAAATTAGGGGCCGCTAAGACGACACAGTTCTCTCTAAACAGACTTTAAACACGAACCTGTGATAGACGCTGATGGCGTTCACATGCGCATTAAGAATTGGTTCTATAGTTATGTGCGTTTGAATATATGTGCGCAGGTTTGTAATTCCCTACAAACCATGCCTAAACAAACTACTTGTCTTGTCTATAAATTTTGATGCAGAATTTTATTTTATTTTATCACTTCGGGTAGGTACACGAACCGAAAAATTCCACAACGCTTTATCTGTAGAGTGATATAGGGATCCTCCATAGGGAGAGGCATGTTGGCACTTCAGCACTGCATTGTCATCGGGTCCAGGCGAAGGTCCTTCGTTAGATCTGGAAACGGCCTGGACCCGGCAGGCTGCGGGAAAACCTTGGGATAAACAAAGACACTAAATTAGCGTAGATGCCATTCTCCTTATGATGTAACGAGTACATCAGGATTTAAGGGAAGTGTTCCAAGTTCCGGCTGACCTAATCTATGCAGCCTAACATTGAATTATAGAAGTCGATAATGTATTATGTGAATGCTAGGTCAAAGAGATGTGTTTTTAGTCTAGCTTTGAACTGACAGAGTGTGTCTGCTTCCCGGACAATGTTAGGAAGACTGTTCCAAAGTTCCCTATCGGTCAGTCACTACAACGTAGGTCATGACTGACCAATAGGAATCCCGCTAGAGAGGCCAATCTACTTCGAGTGAAACTAAAACAAGCCAATACACATTGGCGTGCAATCATTTGCAACAGCTGTGCAGCCTCGCAGCGCGGGTATTTAACAAGCAGCTGGTGCGATTGCACACTAGCTTTTTGCTTCGGAGCCAAGCACTTCGTATGCTGAACAGAGTGAATTTGAAAGCAAGCCTCTTCTGGATCTCTCCACTTTGGTGCGGGCGTGACGGCACAGCAGCGCGAGCGGTCTTTTTCTCTTCTCTCTCTCTCTTTGTTTGTTGTTTTAAAACTGAGCAAACAAAAAAGCTGTTTTCACGGCTGGTAAGGTGCACGGTTAAATCGCTCAACGGCCATTTTTACGGCTGGTAAGGTGCGCGATTAAAGCGCTCAACGGCCGTTTTCACGGCTGGTAAGACCAGCGAGAGAGAATCGCGCACAGACAGGTGCACATTCCTGTCTGTGTTCGCCGTGACCGTCCCCCTGCGTGACACGGGTGACTTGAGGTTTACAGTGAGCACGCTTCCTTCGGGGAACCAACCCCCTAGGAACCCTCACTCCTCTCATGCTCCGCAACCAGTTGAGCTGCCAACGGAACGTTCTGGACCATCCTCGAGATGTGTACCAGTCGTTTCGTTCGGCGCTCCCTGCGACGACCAGATGTCGATCGCTGCATCGGAGGGTGGGTCAGACCTCTCCGCGGACGACGGCTCAGAGCCGCTGCCTCCTTCGGGTGTACAAGCAATGCCCGAGTCGGACCCGGAGATGATGGCCATGCTTTCCCGCGCCGCCAACAGGATCGGGCTCGTGTGAAACCCTCCACCGTGTCCCGAGCCCTCGAGGTTGGACGATTGGTATCTCGGGGTGGCGCGCGCTGGTTCTCAGCAACCCACCCCAGTGCATTTCTTCCCGGAGGTGCATGAGGAGCTCACAGGGACGTGGACGGCACCTTTTACTGCCAGAAACCGTCTCGGTGGCTCCTCCTCCCTCACCACCCTTGATGGCGGGGCAGCTAAGGGATACACGCGTATCCCGCCAGTGGAACGGGCCGTTGCTATGCAACTGTGCCCTAACTCCACTTGGCGTGGAGAACCGTGTCTTCCTTCCCGGGCCTGTAAGTACTCGTCGGACCTGACCGGCAAAGCTTACAAGGCCTGTGGGGAGGCTGCCTCTGCCATGCACGCTATGGCGTTGTTGCAGGTTCATCAGGCCAAGGCACTGAAGGACCTGCACGAGGGTGGTCATGATCTACAAGTTCTCCAAGAACTTCGTACCGCAACTGACCTCGCGCTTCGTGCGACGAAGTTCACTGCACGGTCAGTGGGTCGTGCGATGTCCACACTTGTGGTCCAGGAACGCCATCTCTGGCTGTGTCTGGCTGACATGCGGGAGACCGACAAGATCAGGTTCCTTAACTCCCCCGTGTCCCCCGTGGGCGTCCTCCTGCGTCTGCCCCTGCTCCCGTGCCGCAGCAGCAGCCTCCATCTAAATGGCGCCGTGGAGCCAGTCGCAGGCAGGGCGCCCCGCCCGTCCAGGCCCCCGCCAAGAGGGGCGGCAAAACCAAGGGTAAGCGGCCCTAGGACGGGCGACCCGGAGATGGAAGGGACTGCTCTCCAGGAGACGATGACTGCATCGCTCCCTCCCCCGGAAGAGGGCCGGGTGGTAAATCCTTTGTTTCATTTTGTTTGTGTTCCGCCGCTGGCCTTAAAACCAACGGTACCCAAATTCTCAATAAAAGAGCAGTTTCTATCATCTCTGGGTCCGAAGAAGACCCGGAGAGCAGTGGTGGGTTGGAATCCTCACCACTCTCATCCGCCTCTTCTTTCGCCAGCCAGCAGCTGTGTACGGTCCGAGAACGCCACCGAGCCGGCTCCCGCACTTCCTGCCCCGTGGAACCAGGTAAGTGTGGCTCATTCGAACCATCAGGCTCGGCTATGCGATTCAAGTTTCGGGCCATCCACTCCACTACAGTGAGAGCAGCCGATGCCCATGTCTTGCGTGCGGAGATCGCAGTCCTACTGGCGAAGGATGCGATAGAGCCGGTCCCTCCAGCCGATATAAGGTCAGGGCACTACAGTCCCTACTTCATTGTACCCAAGAAAGGTGGTGGGTTACGACCAATCTTGGATCTGCGAGTTTTGAATCGGAGCCTCCACAAGCTACCTTTCAAAATGCTCACGCAAAGACGCATTTTCGAATGCATCTGTCCCCAAGATTGGTTTTCAGCGAGCGACCTGAAGGACGCGTACTTTCATGTCTCAATTCTTCCTCGACACAGGCCATTCCTGCGCTTTGCGTTCGAGGGTCGAGCATATCAGTACAAGGTCCTACCCTTCGGGCTGTCCCTGTCCCCCCGTGTCTTCACGAAAGTCACGGAGGGGGCCCTTGTTCCCATGAGAGAACAGGGCGTTCGCATCCTCAACTATCTCGACGACTGGCTCATACTACCACACTCTTGAGATCAGCTATGCGAACACAGGGACCTAGTGCTCAGGCACCTCAGCCAGTTGGGTCTTCAGGTCAACTAGGAAAAGAGCAAACTCTCCCCTGTGCAGAGGATCTCTTATCTCGGTATGGAGTTGGATTCGGTCGCTCAGACAGCACCACAGAGCAGCGTGCTCAGTCGGTGCTGAACTGCTTGAACACGTTCAAAGGCAGGACGGCGGTCCCACTGAAATTCTTTCAGAGGCTCCTGGGGCATATGGCAGCAGCAGCAGCGGTAACCCCGCTCGGCCTGCTTCATATGAGACCGCTTCAGCACTGGCTTCACGGCCGAGTCCCGAGATGGGCGTGGCATCACGGCACTCACCGGGTGGCAATCACACCGGCGTGCCGCCAGACCTTCAGCCCGTGGTCAGATCTCTTGTTCCTGCGGGCAGGAGTCCCCTTGGAACAGGTGTCCAGGCATGCTGTGGTATTCACAGATGCCTCTGCCACCGGCTGGGGTGCCACGTACAACGGGCATGCAGTGTCAGGGGTGTGGACAGACCCCCAACTGCATTGGCACATCAATTGCCTCGAGTTGCTAGCAGTACATCTCGCTCTGAGCCGCTTGAAAAGGCAGCTACAGGACAGGGACGTGCTGGTCCGTACGGACAACACTGCGACCGTTGCGTACATCAACCGACAAGGTGGTCTACGCTCCCGTCGCATGTCGCAACTCGCCCGCCATCTCCTCCTCTGGAGTCAGAAGCATCTGAGGTCGCTTCGAGCCATGTATGCCCCCGGCGTGCTCAACCGTGTGGCCGACGAGCTATCACGAGCTGTGCTTCCGGGAGAATGGCGACCCCACCACCAGGCGGTTCAGCTGATCTGGAGAGAGTTCGGGGAGGCTCAGGTAGACCTGTTTGCCTCCTCAGAGACCTCCAACTGCCAGCTGTTTTACTCCCTGACCGAAGGAAAAACTCGGCACGGACGCACTGGCACACAGCTGGCCCCGGGGCCTTCGCAAATATGCGTTTCCCCCAGTGAGCCTACTTGCACAGACACTGTGCAAAGTCAGGGAGGACAAGGAGCAGGTCCTTCTGGTGGCTCCCTATTGGCCCACCCGGACTTGGTTCCCAGAACTCATGCTCCTCGTGACAGTCCCTCCCTGGCCCATTCCTCTGAGGAAGGATCTTCTGACTCAGAGACGGGGCACCCTATGGCACCCGCCCCCAGACCTCTGGAAACTCCATGTCTGGTCCCTGGACGGGACGCGGAGGTTCCAGGTGACTTACCCCCAGAGGTACTTAACACCATCACTTCAGCATGGGCGCCGTCCACGAGAGGTGCTTACACCCTGAAGTGGAACCTGTTCGTCGAGTGGTGTTCTTCTCGCCGAGAAGACCCCCGAAGATGTTCGATAGGGTCTGTGCTTTCCTTCTTGCAGCAGGGGTTGGAGCGTAGACTGTCTCCCTCCACCCTCAAAGTACATGCTGCCGCTATTTCAGCTTATCACGACCACATAGATGGCAAAACAGTTGGAAAGCACGACCTGGTCGTCAGGTTTCTTAGGGGGGCGAGACGATTAAATCCTCCTCGACCCCCCTCCATACCCTCTTGGAATCTTTCCCTGGTGCTTCGAGCACTTCAGGATGTTCCCTTTGAGCCTCTGCAGTCAGTAGACTTAAAGCTTCTTTCCATGAAGACTTTGCTGCTGGTTGCACTGGCCTCTGTCAAGAGGGTAGGAGACCTGCACGCATTTTCGGTAGACGAATCGTACCTAGAGTTCGGGCCGGGTGACAGCCATGTGGTACTAAGACCCCGGCCTGGCTATGTGCCCAAGGTTCCTACCACTCCCTTCAAAGACCAGGTAGTGAACCTGCAAGCGCTGCGTTTGGAGGAGGCAGACCCAGCCCTGGCTTTGCTCTGTCCCGTTCGCGCTCTGCGTATGTACGTGGACAGAACTCAAAGCGTCAGGACCTCAGACCAGCTCTTTGTCTGTTACGGAGGCCAGCAGAAGGGAAAGGCTGTCTCCAAGCAGAGGATGGCCCACCGGATAATGGATGCCATCGCCTTGGCTTACCAAGCACAAGGCGTGCCCTGCCCGCTCAGGTTGCATGCACACTCCACGAGAGGCGTTGCATCCTCCTGGGCGCTGGCACGTGGCTCCTCGCTAACAGATATCTGTAGAGCTGCGGCCTGGGCGACACCTAACACGTTCGCTAGATACTATAGCCTACGTGTAGAGCCGGTCTCCTCCCGTGTTTTCACCCTAGACGGGTAGAAGCACTGAGAGGTCTGGCTCTGTCGGCTTGCTGCACCCTACTGTGCACCCTTATTGCTCCAGAGTAAATCCTGTCGAGTCCTCCAAACCCCTCGGCCCGGACTTGGCGGAGCGTCCGGCGCCAGGCCCTTAACCGCTGGATCCTTGAAAACCGGATCTGGGCTGGGTTATATATGTGTGACCCTACGGGGATCCCATATGTGTATATTCTCCACGGCTGCTCCTATCGGAAGCCCGTGTCTTTCCCTTGGGCTAAGTCACCCATTATTTAATATGCAGTACAGCCTTCGGGCTAGTCCATATGTATTTCCACATAACTCTTTGAAGAAGTGGCTTCCGCAGCGTTCCTTCCTAAACAGAAAGGGCACGCTTTCCCAGTGTTATCCAATATCTCACTGTATGGGTTATCACGGAACAACAGTGTCAGATTCACTCTGTGTAAGCCTCCTCCTATCGTCCTTCCAGGCAAGAAGGTGTAGAGGCTTGCACGGGGCGCTGGATGGGGTGCAGCGGCTGTGGCGCTTTGGTAGGGATTCCTATTGGTCAGTCATGACCTACGTTTTAGTGACTGACCGATAGGGAACGTCTCGGTTACATATGGTAACCCTCGTTCCCTGAGGGAGGGAACGGAGATGTAGGTCCTGTTGCCACATCTGCTGCCACATCAGCAAAAAACTAGTGTGCAATCGCACCAGCTGCTTGTTAAATACCCGCGCTGCGAGGCTGCACAGCTGTTGCAAATGATTGCACGCCAATGTGTATTGGCTTGTTTTAGTTTCACTCGAAGTAGATTGGCCTCTCTAGCGAGATTCCTATTGGTCAGTCATGACCTACGTCTCCGTTCCCTCCCTCAGGGAACGAGGGTTACCATATGTAACCGAGACGTTTTGGTGCTAAATAGGAAAAGGATCCACCGCCAGCAGTTGATTTTGATATCTTTGAGATCGCAATAGACGTGAAGGCACTAAAATTAGCGTAGATGCCATTCTTCTTATGATGTTACGAGTACATCAGGATTTAAGGGAAGTGTTCCCAGTTCCGCAGGGCCGGCCCGAGGGATAAGCGATCTAAGCGGCTGCTTGGGGCCCCCCAATTGAGTCGAAAAATCGTAAAAAAATTTTTTAGATAACTTAAACAAGTGACATAAATGAATGAATGAATATTAATTAATTAATAATTCAAGACAAGAAAATTCCGATTTCATGATCAAAATACCTGCCTACAACTGCTGCTGTGTCTGCCAGCGTTTAAGTCATGCGCATAATCTAGACACCTCGCGCGTGCATAGACAATTCGTGTGCAACTGCGCATAGTCACGGTAATGTTAAGCCATGTCACAAAAAAGGATGTATCCCTCTGGTGCCGAAAATAGAAAGAAGAAAAGGACAGAGGAGGAGAAAAAAAGAGCAAGATAAAAGTATGTTTGCATGATTATTTACGGTATGTTTTGTGCAGCAATTGACCCATTCCTATGTACGGCAAGCCCCTAGGGGAAAAATACATTGCATACACACATATACAACGAGCGCCAGTACATCATTACCGGTATTATAGTAACAGACTTTGTTGGATTTTGTCATGTACAATCCAACAAAGTCTGTTACAATAATAATAAAAAAAAAAACAGGGAGGACAGTTACACTGTATTGAGACAGTTGAGAAATAATAATATTTTTACAATTTTCAACAATAATTGTCATTGTGGAACCCTTGCTCTTATTAGGTTTCTGATTTCTCAGTTTTGTTATTATTTTATCAAATAATTTATTTGATATGTTTTGAGACAGTTTGTTTTAAGAAGTTTCAAAGAGTTAGTAAAAGAGTGAAGTAAAAGTTAAAACTTTTTTATTTAAGTAGGCTATCTATTTTTTATTAAGTATTTATTTTGTATTAATACATAACCTCACAGTATTAATTTATAATGTATCATTATTGCGTGATATATGTGTCAATAATCGTCAAGCACAGGTGACTCCGCGTAGTGGGAGGGGGCCCCCAAATCAAATTCTGCTTAGGGCCCCCAAAAGGCTCGGGCCGGCTCTGCAGTTCCGGCTGACCTAATCTATACAGCCTAATAGTGAATTATAGAAGTCGATAATGTGTTATGTGTATGCTAGGTCAAAGACATGTGTTTTAAGTCTAGCTTTGAACTGACAGACTGTGTCTGCTTCCCGGACAATGTTAGGAAGATTGTACTAAAGTTTTGGTGCTAAATAGGAAAAGGATCTACCTCCAGCAGTCGATTTTGATATTCTAGGTATTATCAACTGGCTGGAACTTTGAGATCGCAATAGACGTGAAGGACTATAATGCGTTAAGAGCTCGCTCAAGTACTGCGGAGCTAAACCATTTAGTGCTTTGTAAGTAATCAGCAATATTTTAAAATTTATACGATGTTTAATAGGCAGCCAATGCAGTGTTGACAGAACCGGGCTAATATGGTCATACTTCCTGGTTCTGGTAAGAACTCGAGCTGCTGCGTTTTGAACTAGCTGTAGTTTGTTTATTAAGCGTGCAGGGCAACCACCCAGTAGAGTATTACAATAATCTAGCCTTGATGTCATGAACGCATGAACTAGTTGTTCCGCATTTGTCAATGAGAGAATATGACGTAATTTAGATATATTTTTAAGATGGAAAAATGCAGTTTTACAGATACTAGATGCGTGACTTTCAAATGAAAGATTGGTATCAAAGAGCACATCCAGGATCCTAACTGACGACGAAGACTTAAAAGAGCAGCCATCAAGTGTTAGACAGTATTCTAGGTTATTACGTGTTGAAGTTTTTTGTCCAATAATTAGAATCTCTGTTTTTTCGGAATTTAGTAGTAGGAAATTACAAGTCATCCAATTTTTTATATCAACTATGCATTCCGATAATTTTGTGAATCGGTAAGTTTCGTTAGGTTTTGAAGAAATATAGAGCTGAGTATCATCAGCATAACAGTGAAAGCTAATTCCATGTTTCCTAATGATATCTCCTAAAGGTAGCATGAACAGATTGAACAGCAGCGGTCCTAGTACTGAGCCTTGTGGTACGCCATACTGAACTTGTGATCGATAAGAAATCTCTTCATTTACTGCTACAAACTGATAGCGGTCAGATAAATATGATTTAAACCATGCTAGTGCAATTCCACTAATGCCAACATAGTTTTCTAGTCTATTTAAGAGAATGTTGTGGTCAATGGTGTCAAATGCAGCACTAAGATCAAGTAACACTAATAGAGAGATACAACCATGATCGGATGATAAGAGCAAATCATTTGTCACTCTAATGAGAGCTGTCTCAGTACTATGATACAGTCTAAATCCTGACTGAAAATCCTCGCAGATACCATTTCTTTCAAGAAAGGAACACAGTTGTGAGGATACTGCTTATAATTTTGTCCCTAATATTATCAATCTTATAAGTGAAGAAGTTCATAAAGTCATTCCTGCTGTGTTTCTTGGAAACTTCTGGGCTTGAAGCTTTCTTTTTTGTTAGTTTAGTCACTTTTTCAAATAAATACCTAGGATTATGTTTATTTTCTTCTAATAGGGTTGAAAAATAAGCAGATCTAGCAGCTTTTAAAGCCTCTCTGAAAGCAATCGAGCTCTCTTTCCATGAAATCCGAAATACCTCAAGTTTTGTTTTCTTCCAGTTGCGCTCCATTTTTCTGGCTGCTCTCTTAAGGGCCTGAGTGTTCTCATGTACCAAGGCGTTGGACTATTTTCTTTAATCTTATTTTAAGCGCAACGGAGCAATTGTGTCTAAAGTGCTGGAAAATAGAGAGTTAAAAGTTTCTGTTGCAATATCAAGTTCTGGTAAGCTATCTGGGATGCTGAGATGGTGAAACTGATTAGGAAGATTATTGATAAAGCAATCTTTAGTGGCAGAATTGATAGGTCTAACATACTTGTAACACGGAGTCGGCTTTGCAGCCTTGGCTAAATGTAATTTACATGAGACTAGATAATGATCTGAGATGTCGTCGCTCTGCTGCAGAATTTTAACAGCATCAACATTGATTCCATGTGATAATATTAGATCTAGAGTATGATTACGACAATGAGTAGGTCCTGACACGTGTTGTCTAACTCCAATAGAGTTAAGAATGTCTTTAAATGCCAATCCCAATGCATCTTTTCCATTATCTACATGTATATTAAAATCACCAAAAATTAGGACTTTGTCTGCAGTCAATACTAATTCTGATAGAAAGTCAGCAAATTCTTTGATAAAATCTTTATGGTGCCCTGGTGGCCTGTATACAATTGCCAGCAGAATTCTCAAACGGGATTTATCATTTACATTATATATTTTTACATTAAGCACCATCACTTCAAAAGAAGTATATTTAAAACTAGATTTCTTAGTGGTTTTGAAAATATTACTATAAATTACAGCAACACCTCCCCCTTTGCCTTTCAGACGAGGTTCATGTTTATAACAGTAATCTTGTGGGGTGCACTCATTTAAAGTAATGTAATTGTTTTGTTTTAGCCAGGTTTCTGTCATACACAGCACATCTAGGTTATAATCTGAAATCATATCATTAACTATGAGCGCTTTTGAAGTAAGGGATCGAATATTCAGCAACCCAAGCTTTATCGTTTGCTCATCTGTATTATATCTATTTTTTATTAGTTGAACATCAATTACATTTTTAACCTTAGATGGGTTTGGACGTTATTTGGATTTCCAAATTCGGGGAACAGACACAGTCTCTATATGATAATATCTAGATGAAAGAGGCTCTATGTGATGGGATTTATCTGACCGTGGTGACGCGAGGGCCGCTAGCAGACGGTCGGTTTAGCCAGTTTGTCTGCTTCCTGACCTGAGCCCCAGATTGTCATGTTTTATCTCTAAGACTATGAGCCAAATTACTAGACAGAAGAGCAGCACCATCCCAGGAGGGATGAATACCATCTCCTTTCAACAGGTCAGGTTTGCGCCAAAAACTTTTCCAATTGTCTATGAATTCTATATTATTTAGCGGACACCACTTAGACAGCCAGCCATTGAGTGAACACAGTCTACTTACTATCTCATCACTCCTGCGAACAGGAAGGGGGCCAGAGCAAATTACAGTGCCTGACATCGTACTTGCGAGTTCAAACACCTCTTTAATATTAATTTTGGTGATCTCCGACTGGCGGAGTCGAACATCATAGTGCCGACGTGAATAACAATCTTAGGGAATTTACGATTAGCATTAGCCAGCACTTTTAAATTTGCTTTGATGTCAGGCGCTCTGGCTCCCGGAAAACATGTGACTGTAGTGGCTGGTGTCTCTATTTTCACGTTCCGTGTGATCGAATTACCAATTACCAGGGCACAATCAACAGAATTCTCAGTGGGTGTTTCACTGAGCGGGGCAAATCGATTTATTATGTTAATCGGAACGGAAGAGTGGTTTTTTGATCCGCAACTAGAGCGATCCCTCACTGTCACCCATTTGCCTTGCTGCACAGGCAATAATTCAGCCGGAACCGAATCATGTAAAGAGTGCACTGTGCTAGGCGCATCCAAAATAGTATCTTAAGCTCTAGCACACTTACTATCCTCAATTAAAGTTTGGATGCATGTCTCTAATTCTGAAATCTTCTCCGTCAGCCTGACTGTCTCCTTGCATTTATCACATATAAACCCTATATTGCCAACGGGGAAGGCTATGCTAAACATGTAAAATTGAAGTGCAGGTGACAATAACAGGACAAGACATTACTCACCGTGTTTGTTGACTGATTCTTACTCACCTGGGCTTTTTATGAAGTCAGAGGCGCTGGCACGAGAGAGAAAAATAAATAAATAACTGAGCGCACGGGTGACACGTTAACAGGCTAGCGAGTTACTAGCGTGTTGTGCTAACAATAACGGAAGCTAACGATGTCAGGTTAATCTGAGATGTTGTCTAAGCTGTATTTAGTAGTATAAACAACTAGAAATGGTAGTAAATTATGGTTCAAAACAGAAAGAAATACGAAGCTAATACGAGGCTTAGACGGAGCTTACAGCCTCGAAGCAAACAAAACACAGCAGGCAGCGAGGCAGACAGGATAGTGAGAACATGTGTAAAGAAATTGTTAAATATTTTTTTATATACGTCTTTATTTGTTTTTTTGATCCCACTTCATATTAAGTGGCTCAACTACATCGAAAAATAAGTACAATGTACTTATTGTGTTCATCTTCTATTGTAAAACACTTTTGCTGCTATTGAGGTGTGATACGGGTAAGGTTAGGGACAGGTGTGGTGGTGTGGGTAGGTTTAAAGGTGGGTTAAGGTTTAAGGGAAGGGCCAACAGTGTAACTACAAATGTAATTACATAAATTAATAACAGCTGTAATTACAAGCAGGTATTTTCAAAATATATGTACAATGTAAAAACATGTATGTACACAATAAGTCCATTATATCAAATTATTAATTTCAATGTAAGTACATAGTACGTAAAGCCATATAAAGTTGGACTGTTTTTTATATACAGGTGCTGGTCATATAATTAGAATATCATCAAAAAGTTGATTTATTTCAGTAATTCCATTCAAAAAGTGAAACTTGGATATTATATTCATTCATTACACACAGACTGATACATTTCAAATGTTTATTTCATTTAATTGTGATGATTAAAACGAACAACTAATGAAAATCCCAAATTCAGTATCTCCAAATTCTATCTCTCTATTACTTAAGACCAATACAAAAAAAAAGGATTTTTAGAAATGTTGGCCAACTGAAAAGTATGAACATGAAAAGTATGAGCGTGTACAGCACTCAATACTTAGTTGGGGCTTCTTTTGCCTGAATTACTGCAGCAATGCGGCGTGGCATGGAGTCGATCAGTCTGTGGCACTGCTCAGGTGTTATGAGAGCCCAGGTTGCTCTGATAGTGGCCTTCAGCTCTTCTGCATTGTTGGGTCTGGCGTATCGCATCTTCCTCTTCACAATACCCCATAGATTTTCTATAGGGTTTAGGACAGGCGAGTTTTCTGGCCAGTTAAGAACAGGGATACCATGGTCCTTAAACCAGGTACTGGTAGCTTTGGCACTGTGTGCAGGTGCCAAGTCCTGTTGGAAAATGAAATCTGCATCTCCATAAAGTTGGTCAGCAGCAGGAAGCATGAAGTGCTCTAAAACTTCCTGGTAGACGGCTGCGTTGACCTTGGACCTCAGAAAACACAGTGGACCAACACCAGCAGATGACATGGCACCCCAAACCATCACTGACTGTGGAAACTTTACACTGGACTTCAAGCAATGTGTGTGCTTCTCCTCTCTTCCTCCAGACTCTGGGACCTTGATTTCCAAAGGAAATGCAAAATTTACTTTCATCAGAGAACATAACTTTGGACCACTCCAGTCCTTTTTGTCTTTAGCCAAGGCAAGAAGCTTCTGACGCTGTGTCTTGTTCAAGAGTGGCTTGACACAAGGAATGCGACAGCTGAAACCCATGTCTTGCATACGTCTGTGCGTGGTGGTTCTTGAAGCACTGACTCCAGCTGCAGTCCACTCTTTGTGAATCTCCCCCACATTTTTGAATGGGTTTTGTTTCACAATCCTCTCCAGGGTGCGGTTATCCCTATTGCTTGTACACTTTTTTCTACCACATCTTTTCCTTCCCTTCGCCACTCTATTAATGTGCTTGGACACAGAGCTCTGTGAACAGCCAGCCTCTTTAGCAATGACCTTTTGTGTCTTGCCCTCCTTGTGCAAGATTTCAATGGTTGTCTTTTGGACAGCTGGCAAGTCAGCAGTCTTCCCCATGATTGTGTAGCCTACAGAACTAGACCGAGAGACCATTTAAAGGCCTTTGCAGGTGTTTTGAGTTAATTAGCTGATTAGAGTGTGGCACCAGGTGTCTCAGTATTGAACCTTTTCACAATATTCTAATTTTCCGAGATACTGATTTTGGGGTTTTCATTAGTTGTCAGTTATAATCATCAAAATTAAAAGGAATGAACACTTGAAATATATCAGTCTGTGTGTAATGAATGAATATAATATCCAAATTTCACTTTTGAATGGAATTACTGAAATAAATCAACACCTGTATATAATTATCCAAATATATGTCTATTTTGTGTGCACATATCATATTATGTTTATGCTAACTTATATCTGTTTTTTTAGCCTAAACCATATTCAAATACACATTCAAATGTACATAACTCAAACTATTTCTCTTTCTCTCTTTATGCATACCTTCATAACTGATCTCAAGTGCAGTGGTTCAGAGATTTGAAAATAGTAAATATTGGGGTTTCATACATTTTGCATATATGTGTATACTATATGTAAGTCTTGTGTTTGCCATTGCAAAGGCTGTAGACCAGACAAAGTAGAGTAAAGGCCCTACATAGATCTGATACATTTAAATATTGTTCACTTTATTTAAACATTTCTAATTAGGAGTAATACCTATATTTTATAAGTCTATTCAAGTCAAGTCAAGTCACCTTCATTTATAATTGCGCTTTTAACAATATAGTTTTTTTCAAAGCAACTTTACAGTGATAATAGGAAAGTAAAGTCAAGTCAAGTCAAATATATTTATATAGCGCTTTTCACAATACAACTTAACAATGTTTGTTTATTACTGGAAAAAAGACATCCAAGTTTCGTAGAGCTGATCAATGGTATGATTGGTTAATTAATTTGAATATCCCCAACTGAGCAAGCCAAAGGCAACAAGCTAAAGTAACAGAGCAAGCTAAAGTAACAGAGATTGTTTTGGCTTTACAGCAGCTCTAGAATAAAGTTATTGTCTAGCTAAATTTAGTTTTGATTGATTCACTTACGTTGCAACGATCCTTAGTTATTAACTTAGGGGCCGCTAACACAACACCGTTCAAACCGAAAACCCTTAATGCGATTCGGCCGCTCATTTGCACAATGCAGTGCCTGGTGGCTTGAGAACGCAAACCATGAAATAGGTTCCAAGGTACAAGCCTTGAAAATTTATAATACAGAATTTTGTAGTGCTTTCGCGTAGCCACGTGAACCGGAATTATCCCAACAATGTTTTATCTGTATAGAGGTAAATAGATGGGCAGGAGACCTTCGGGAGTGACTAGTTGACCCTTCAGGACTGCATTGTCGTCGTGTCCAGGTGCAGGTCCTTCCTAAGATCCGGATACGGCCTGAATCCGGCGGACTGTGGTAAACCTCGAGATAAACAGAGAGACTAATATTAGCTTAGACGCCATCCTTCTTATGATGTATCAAGTACATCAGGATTTATGGGAAGTGTTCCCGGTTCCGGCTGACCTAATCTATGCAGCCTAACATTGAATTATAGAAGTCTATAATGTGTTATGTGTATGCTAGGTCAAAGACATGTGTTTTTAGTCTAGATTTGAACTGACAGAGTGTGTCTGCTTCCCGGACATGTTAGGAAGACTGTTCCAGAGTTTTGGTGCTAAATAGGAAAAGGATATACCGCCAGCAGTCGATTTTGATATTCTAGGTATTATCAACTGGCCGGAATTTTGAGATCGCAATAGACGTGAAGGACTATAATGTGTTAAGACCTCGCTCAAGTACTAGGGAGCTAAATCATTTAGTGCTTTGTAAGTAATCAGCAATATTTTAAAATTTATACGATGTTTACTAGGGAGCGAATGCAGTGTTGATAGAACTGGGCTAATACGGTCATACTTCCTGGTTCTGGTAAGAACTCTAGCTGCTGCGTTTTGGACCAGCTGTAGTTTGTTTATTAAGCATGCAGTTAACGAGCATGCAGTCTGGGGTGTTTGGACGGAACCCCAACTGCATTGGCACATCAACTGCCTTGAGTTGCTAGCAGTAAAGCTTGGGCTGGACTTCTTCAAATCGCTGCTACTAGGCAAGCATGTGCTGGTCAGTACGGACAGCTCTGTGGCCGGTGTGTACCTGAACCATCAAGGAGGTCTACACTCACCGCCATCTCCCCCTATGGAGTCTGAAGTTTGCTTAGTTCGCTAAATGAGAATTCGGACCGGCCAACTCTCACTTGATCCTGAGACCCAGGCTTGGGCTCAAGGTTCCCACCACTCCTTTCCACTGAAAGGATCACGTGAGAGTTGGTCGGTCTGAATTCTAGGCATGATTCTTCGACCGAAAACGCCTGCAGGACCGAAATGTCTGCAGGACCAGGTGGTGAACCTGCAAGCGCTGCCTCTGGTGGAGGCAGACCCAGCCCTAGCTTTGTTCTGTTCTTCCTGCGCTTTGCGCCTGTACATGGATCAAACACAGAGCTTCAGGACCTCAGACCAGCTCTTTGTCTGCTATGGAGCCCAGCAGAAGGGAAAGGCTGTCTCTAAGTAGAGGTTGGCCCACTGGATAGTGGATGCCATCGTCTTGGCGTACCAAACCCAAGGTGAGCCGTGCCCCCTGGGGGTGAAAGCTCACTCTACTAGGAGTGTTGCCTCTTCCTGGGTGTTGGCGCATTGCGCCTCGCCGGCAGACTTATGTAGAGCTGTGGGCTAGGAAACACCCAAGGTTGGGTTTTACAACCTCCATATAGAGCCTCCATGTACTCGCACCAGTGGACAACTCAGTCAACTCTGAGGACCCACTTGGTGTCTCGCTTGCTGCACCATTCCTCTCCCAAGGGACTGGATACATGCACTTATATTGCTGCTCAGGTAAAGTTTCCGAAATAGGTGAACCCTGCTTGGAGTTCCTCCAACACCCTTGGCAGTTGCCCATATGTTGTGATCCCTACAGCGATCCCATGTGTGTATTATTCCACGGTACGGCTACCCATCGGCAAGCCCTATCTTTCCCTTGGCAGAGCCCACTCTGCCGCCTCTGCCGGTATTGACCTCCACCCTTAACTAGGTTGGATCTACCCCAGAGAACTTCCATATGTAATACTGCCCAGTTGGCCAGTCCATATGCATAATTTCCACATGTTACCTCACAACGGGCAGGATTTGGCCTCCGTAGCGTCTCTTTCCAGCTGGAAAAGGCACACTTTCCCAGTGTTATCCAATTGTCTCACTGGCGGGGTCATAGGAACACCCATGATTGACTTTCTCTGCGTAGAGCCCGGTTCCATCTTCCACCCCAGTAGGTGGGGGGAGGGGGGTCAGGTGGCTTACGCAGAGCACTGGAAGGGACAGCAATGGTGGTGCTTTGGTAATCCCCAATTCGTCAGTTAACGTCAAACGTGACCGACTGAAAGAGAACGTCTAAGTTACTATTGAGAAGTTACGTTCCGTCACCACAACTGAGTGGCCGGGTCACTGGCTCGGCTCCTCAGCGAAATCCTGAAATGCAATCCCACATGCACTTCCTTACCTCTATACCCACTCAGCGAGGAAGAGCCTGCGATCCAAATCTCGCATGCCAATGTGCATTGGCTCGTTTAGTTTACACTCAGGCTAGCTCCCAATTCGTCAGTTTACGTCTGACGTAATGTCTCCGTTCTCCGTTATTTTCTATTCACATGACATTTTTGCTGCTTAGTTGGGAAGCTAATGATAATGATATTCCAACTGTTCATTAATGTGGCATTCAATGACGAATAATAGTAATAGTAATAAAAATTTATAGCAAAATATATTATAAAAAAAAATATCTTTATTATACACTACTGTTTAAAAGTTTGAGGTCAGTAAGATTTTTTTTATGTTTTTGAAATAAGTTTTTTAATATATTTAAAATGTATTTTTTCCTGTGATGGCAAAGCTCCATTACTCCAGTCTTCAATGTCACAAGATCCAAGGTGTCACAGTCATGTTCAGTTTGTTTTGGTTTTCATTCATCACATGTGTCTCCCTTTGTTCTATTTTGTTCAATCTGTAACCATGGACACTAGCACCATTCATCACAGCTGTTCATCTTTTAGTTAATTATCACAGTGTATTTAAGTTCCTCCCTTAGTTCCGTTCATTGTCAGTTGTTCTTTGTGTTAAGACACACTGTCTCGCATGTTGGCTTGTTAATCTCGTTCGTAATAAATCTTATGTTATTTCATCTTTGTCTTCATTGGATCTAGCGTTACACAAGGTCAGAAATCATTTTAATATGCTAATTTGCTGCTCAATAAATATCTCTGATTTATTATTATTATTATTATTATTATTAGCTGATAATGTTTGTGCTGCATACTGACATGTGGAATGTGTAGTGTTTTTATCAGGGTTTTTTTGTGAACAACGATTTAAATAGAAATATGAAATGAGAAATAGAAATGTGAATTGTTTGAAAATATTTCTAGAAATCTTTAACATTATCAATGTTTACTGTCTTTTTAAAATGTTTATTGCACGACAGGCAGCAGTTTACTTATATGATAAGGCACACCACATTTATAACATCTAAAAAAAGTGGAACGGTAGGGTATCTAGATAATGGGTAGGGGGGCGCTGGCCTAAAAAAGGTTGAGAACCACTGATGTAAACAAAAGCATCTGTTTCATATGAGTATTCAAATGCATTTATATACTCCTCCCGGATAGGGGAGGAGTACAATCAAAATATGTGATTTCAAAAACCAGATGCATTTACACTTGTCCGAAACACATTTGAGACAGATTTAAATCCGATCGCCCAAACCACTTCAGAAGGTGGTCTGGAATCAGTGGTTTGGGCGATCGGATTTAAATCTGTCTCCAATGTGTTTCGGTGGGCATTTAGCTATCCAATCACAGAAAACGCATGAAGTGGCCAGGTGTAAATAGCCCCAATGTGACGACTCATATTTGCTCAAATAATCTTATTTACCTATGCCATTTGTTAAATATGGTATCTAATAATATCTTTTGGCTTTATTGATAGGCTTTCCACAGACTGGCACAACTGGCTTGATACCGTTAGCCACCAGATCTTTCTTTCAAGGTTGCCTGGGAGGCGAAGAATCCAAAGCACATCAACTAGTCACAGGGATACCTTAAAGATCAGTGTTTTGACCCCTCCTCTTTTCCATATATTCATATGCATTACCGGGACCTATTTTAAAGGTATATAGATGGGCCGACGATCTGACGGTAGCTGCACGGATCTTAGACATCTCAGCATGGATAAAAAATCATCACCTGCAACTCAATCCACAGAACTTCTTGTTTTCTCAGCCAACTATTCAGCCTAATTTCATCGTCCCGCTAGGCAACAATAATTCCATCCAGATCATCCAAAAATCTTGGGTAGTTTTTGAAGACCAGCTGACATTCAGAGACCACATTGCAAAGACAGCATGGTCATACAGGTTTACACTGCACAACACCAGGTCAGGCCCTTCATAACACTATCCAGACAGCCGAATCCCTGACAATATTCAAGAAACAGCTGAAAATGCATCTCTTCCTTGAGCACTTAATGGTATCCTGCTGACTTTTCAATAAAAAAGAATAAAACAAATATTTTATGCTTTCACTATTAAATCCTCCTATCTTGTACTAGTCTGAACAATGTTTGAATCTTTGTTAGCATTTCGTGTGTTATTATTGTTAGCACCTCCTTGAGATGAATCGCTTGTATTCCTTATTTTTAATTTGCTTTGGATAAAAGTGTCTGCTAAATGAGAAAGTGAATAAATAACCAAGTTTTGGCTCAATTGGCTCTATATAGGGGGAATGAAATTAGAAGTATTTCTACCTAATAATTTAATTTCAAATTAAATGTTTAAGTTGAACAAGCTTTTTTTTTTAAACGGACCAACTCATTAGGCCTTATTCACAGTAGCGCTATAATTTTTAGCCATTGTCAGAGATTACTGATTGTACCTTCAAACAACTTCAACCTCCCTCTTTAACTCCTCACTCCCTGTGTCTTCTGCGCTCCTTCAATCAACATTTGCATGCCAGGTCATAAGGTCTGATTCTGGCATTCATTATGGTGATTCATTCTGCTGATTTGCCTGTCACATAAACAGAGTAAATCCACACCTAGTAGCTCTAACCTGCAGCTGCATTGGCAGACAGGTGAGCCAGGCAACCGAAGGCACCATGCTTCCCGTGTTTTCAGGAAAGTCATGTCAGTTTCTTAGCGTAACTCGGTTACCTTCTATTTTGTTCCTTGGAGTTTTTTATATAGCCTATGTCCTTGTTGGAGGGCTAGTCTTCTGGAAGCTAGAAGGATGGTATGTGTTGCAACAGATTGATCTCCTCAAGGAGAAAAGAATTAGACTACTCGAGAAGTACCCTTGTGTGGGTCAGAATGGCCTCCGAGAACTAGCAGAGGTATGAGACTAGATTTTTCTTAACTATATGGTA